>VCII01000624.1:6172500-6772500 GCA_006030095.1 Triplophysa siluroides
AAATATTGAAAAGTGTGATGCTGTATTAAAAATGGAAGAGGTAGCCTACTAGCAGAGATGGACACAAATACTGATTTTATCAGACACACAGGAATGTGTCCTCATTGTCCGTTAAAGAGCTTCCTCTGAGATGAACATACCCCTGTAAACTCAACACTGCACAGTGTATCCGAACAAGGATGCTGATCCCAACATTTTGATCTAAGAACATGTGAATGCACCACTTTGATGCCCATCTGCTTGGCCGGACCCCCGGCCCTGCAAAGTTCCCAGTGGCTGCCATCATAGCAGCTTCTGTGCTTTTAATTTGAGCAATATGGGCCAATTAATAACATACTGACTGCAGCGCAACCTCCCAAAAAACAGAGGCATGTAAACATCTAATGCTAATAACCAAACCTTGAGCTGGCAGGTTGCGTTATTCTGCGTTTTCTTCGTTTTCCGCTGCCGATGGAAACATTTGTAATTTTTGCACGTAATCTCTGAGAGCTGCAAATATGGTGAGGTGGTTTGAGGTCATACTATGATTAGACATGCCTCCATATGTGGCCCTTAGAAAGTGCAAAGGATTTCAGAACTGTGCATTGACTCGCGGCGCGGGGAATAAAAAAATCTCTTCACTTCTTGACCTCTGCTTCTGCACAGACTAATGGGAGTGTTTGCTCACTTTCTACCTTTTTTCTGTCTCTTTCTTTCCACATCAGCAACAATCTTGGCCATACGGCGATTACGCAGAATAACAGAAAACCGAATGAACCAAGTTACTGAATGGAGTCCCTTTTAAAAAAAATGTACGGGAGTGAAACGGCTCACATCCAATACCATGAAAAACTTGATAAGCACTGGATAAAATTACAACAAATGACATTTAAGTGCCTCTTTTCTGTCTTCATAACTACAATCCATTTAGCGTGTTGTATTAGCGTAACATTCTTGCATGCACGCATATATAAAGACTTAGAAGCCCTCAAAAAAATGCTCACAGGAAATCACACAAAACCATCTTGAAATTCCACCCTGTTCCACTTTTCCCGCCGTCTGCCCTCTACCATTTGTTTGAACCAATCGGTTCTCGCAGCAACTGTTGATAGTCGCCATCGAAAGCTCTGATATCAAAAACAATCATTGGAAGAACACCAACGACATTACCGCTGCCGAGGATGCCAATGTTGATGCTGCTGTGGTGCCATGGCAACAGATGCTGCAGAACTGAGAGGTTTAACTTCATTAAAAGACGGAACTACAAGAAACAGGAAAAGGTTATATGTGGAAAGGGGCACAGAAAACCATTATAAACTCAGGCAGTGTAACCTGAGGGACATCAAGACCTTGTGCGGCTCAAAATTCTATGATCTGGAAAAGTGACCTTCCTACAAACAACACGACGCAACAATACACAAAGCCTGTTGGCGACACTGAACAAAGCGTGTTAATGCAGTCCTCCTTGGTGCTCGTCCCAGGTGTTTCGGGTTCAGGGCCTTCCGGATTGTTAATGGGATTCGAACCAACGTTTCCTGAGTCTGATTCGCAGTCGCACTTAGTGATCAATAAAGTCTTTTGATCGATCGATTAATCGAGGGATGCACTTACTCTGTGGGCACTGCTCGCTTGTGCAGTTGAGCGACTGGACATCCAGGCCCTGGCACTCTTTTCCTCCCGTACCTGGCGTGGGTTGGGTACATTCCCTGCTCCGCCACATGGTGCAGTCCACTCCGCATGGCGTCCATTTACTCCACTCACTCCAACCCCCATCCACTGAACACACACGCACACACATACACATAAAAGAAGAATAATTAGAAATCCATCACACATTCACTTAACATGTCTGCGCCATTACACAGCCTTTGTTATTTTTGTAGCTGGCTATAAATATGAGCTCGGCAAGATTCTCTTTAAGATTGTGTGTCACCATGTTAGTGGCTGGCCTCAGCCTTTAGTTCAGTTTTAGGAGTCTAGTAGTTCCAGTTTTGAGTATTAAATGTGCTATAAAACACTTGTCTTGCCTACTGGTGTTACTTTAAAAGGGCCTTGTAGCATTGTCTACCTTCTTTCTGAGTCATTGTGTCTACATTGGACGATAAAGCAGTATAATGATCATATTTCTGTTTCCTAATTTTCAATAGAAATCTATTTTTGAAAAGCGTCTACATGGATTGCATATACATAAGGTGAGAAGCAAAAGATATTGCATTATTTAGCCAGAGGACAAAAACATTGCAAGCTGACTTTAATGTAATGGTCAGAAGTCATTTCAGCGTATAATGAAGAGCAAACCTTTCCGGCATAATAATATTTGTAAATAAAATGTCATTTCAAGCAGCAGGAAAATAAAAAGACTGCGCACAGAGCAATGGAAAAATGAACAAATAAAATAGGAAAAGATGTGTTCTCTTTTAAAATCACACACTTCTTTGACCGTAAGCGACCTACTTTTTGTCAAGACATAACAGCTACTTTACGAATTCTAGATAAAACAACTTTATCAACACAGAAAATCATTTTTCATTTTAAAAGAACAAAAAGCATGTAGATCAATTTTGCATGACGTAAACAACACTGGTCCAGATGCAGTTCCTGTTTCAGTTTTTGAAACTACACAAACATTACAATAAATTTCTACCCTCCGAAAAGTTAGAACTGAATCAAAATGTGACCCTGGACCACCAAACCGGTCATAAGTAGCACGGCTATGTTTGTAGCAATAGCCAACAATACCTTGTATGGGCCAAAATTATATGTTTTCTTTTATGCCAAAAATCATTAGGATATTAAAGATCATGTTCCATGAAGATATTTTGTAAAAATTAACAACCGTTAATATATTTATTAACTTTATTTTCTCAGTATATTTATTTTTTTGCACCCATAGACTCAGTTTTAAATAGCTGTATCTCAGCCAAATATCGTCCTATCCTAACAACCCAAACAACAATTGAAAACATATTTATTGTGCTTTCAGATGACGTATAAAACTCAATTTAATAACATTTACCCTTTTGTGGTCCAGGGCCACACCTGTTAAACAAATATTTCATTTATTTTGACATTTTAAAAATAAATCTGGATCATTGTTGTTTACGTCTTTCAAAAATGTCTACATTTATGACTCAAGAGTATTAAAAACTAGGTGACAGTTTTGTAAATGTGTGTGAGTCACTGTAACAACACTCAAAGTCATTGAAGGCGCATTTTATTTTCATTTTTTTCACCATTCTTCGTTAGTTGAACCAGAGGCGGTTTTGGAAGTCTCATTCAGTTTGACGCTGTGCCAGGTTGAGGAAGGTTACTACAGGGCTAATGTGAGCGGCTCTGGTAATGAGCTCTCTGGGGGCGCTTAGCAACGGCCCTCACTGGACCGGGAGCAGGAGGTGAATTATGTTACATGGATATAAACTTACTGATAACTCCATTCGGCAGACTCAGGATCAGTCACGCTGTGCTGCTCATTAACCCCTGCCTTTGTAATGTATTTACAGTACAGTACTAGACATAACCCAGCCCTGGAAATACTATAAGGTCACCGCTTGGCTAAACACCAAACTAATGAACTCGCAAGTCCAAGATAAAAAGTCACCTATCGTTATAGTTGTGAATGATGACAATATTTAGTCACGGGCTGGCAGCCGGTAGTGTGGTTTTCATATTTAAATATGCGCAGAGAGATTATTAAGCAACTCGGAATGAGATCGGTACTAATAAAAGAATGTGTGTTGAGTGCACTTCAAGGCAATGCTGACGCAGCATTTGATCAAACATTTGGACAGAGTGCCTACACGCTAAAATAATTGTCCTTGTTTGCCATTGAGAGAGAGCGGGCGGACTTATATCATCACACGAGCCCTCTGCATTAATGACTAATGAACGCATTACAATATGAATCGTGTTCCTGTCTCTGATTGAACAAATACATTTTAAAAGGCAGGTGATGAGAGATCAACATCTCAGAGATGGAGAAAAATTAACTTAGAAAGCGGTACAAAGTGACTTTTGACTTTCAGATATTCTAAAAAAAATACAGATGAAACACTGCAGCAGTAGTAAAACGAAATGCCAATTCACTTACTTAAAGTGACAGTTCAACCAAAATGAAAATTCGGTCATCATTTATTCACCCTCAAGTAATTTCAAACCTGAGTGACTTTCTTTCTTCCGCAGAATAGAAAAGAAGATATTTTGAAGAATGTTGGTAACCAAACAACGGCAGAACTCATTCACTTCTAATGTAGACACAAAAACCAATGACACAGTCAATGGGTGCCACCATTGTCCGGGTACCAGCATCCTTTAAAATATCTTCTTTTGTGTTCTGCATAAGGAAGAAAAGCCATAGAGGTTTGAAATGACAAGAGTGTGAGTAAATGATGACAGAATTTTCATTTTCATTCATCCCTGTAATGTGACATTTCCAGAAAGGCAACACGGAAAAAATGTCGAGGGACTGGGATGTGAAAAGTTGTTGTTTCATTGGACTCGACATGAATCCATTCTCGCAGTTGATTATAAAGGACTATTGTCTTTCTGAAGCACTGCTGACACCGACTTTTGACATTTATTGCATTATTGTTAACCAGCGTTAAATTGCTGTGTAAACAATTGACAATTATTTAGAGCGGCTTCAGTACCACTAGCCTAAGACAAATAAAAACTAAGCTTGAAAGTTGTTTCAGAGGTAGAAAAATGTATTAAAGTTTGATTGAACATAACAAAAAAAAATTATATCCCATTGGGATAACACAAACTAATGAATGAAATGCAATAAGAACAGTAACGTGTGGTAAAAGGATTACTACAGTAAATTGGGTCAATTCATGTCGATTTCAAAACAGCCAAATAAAAAGTAATGAAGAGAGAAAAACACACAATGATAGCCAATTTCCCTGCCATGAGGCACAGCGAGTGTCTCAAATATGCTTAACATGTGAAACGCATGCACTACTATGAAACCAAAGGGAGTTTAATCCAAAAACAGATAAATCATTTTCTTTCCCAGGCGCCCTACTATTAGGATATATCTTTGATTTCCAATCATCCTGGTGTGAAGAGCTGTGTGTGTGTTTATGTTTCCGTGTGTGAGACACGGCCAGGTAGGGTGCCGATAACACAATAACGCAGTGGCAGGTCTATTTGGACGTCATGTCCGTGGCACATCTAAAGAGCGTCCAACCGCTTTTTACACGAACCGCAGGAAGCCACATTTCCGCTCGCCGCTGCTCACAATCACAATGGCTTATGCCGGACACCTCCAGCTGCCTTGTCCTTGAGCGGGGAGGAGGACCAGGGAAAAGAGGCACACAATTACCTCTCAGATCAGCGGGGACGAGACAGAGTCAACACTCACATCTGTAATCTCGCCTGGTCCTAAACACTCTGTATTTGATAGAACTGAGACAACAAGATTACAGGTGACTCACGGGCTCTGAGCCAGAGAGGGCGGGGTGAGTCCGGCTGTGATGTCATAGCAGGCGTCTGCCTCTGTTTAAGTTGAATGTGTCATGCGACATTAACAAAAAGAACAAATGTATTTTACATACAAGCAACTAAAAGGGTTAAAGCTTAAAAACAGGGACAGTTCACCCAAAAATGAAAATTCTGTCATCATTTACTCACCTTCGAGTTGTTCCAAATCTGAATAAATATTTTGTTCTGATGAACACAGAGAAAGATATTTGTAAGAATGCTTATAACCGGACAGATTTCGCCCCCCATTGACTACCATAGTAGGGAAAAATACAATGGTAGTCAAAAGTGCCCCAGAACTGTTTGCTGTCTTTTGGGTAAAGTAAGAACACTATTAAGAACACTTTATTATCTCCAAAGTGCCTACACAAATTAAAGGTCAACAAAAATTGGTTCCAAACTCATTTTGCTTTTGTAATGTGACTTATCTCTGAGTGAAAGAAGATAACCAACAACTACAAATAAAGCGTCGATTGATTTTAGCCGCTGTAAATCTACTGGATCTTGATCTAGAAGACTGGCCACTACATACAAGAAAAGAGTCCAATCTGGTTGGAGAGCTTGAAAAATATATCAACCACAAATGAATGTTTGATTTAACGATGAATTACATTGAGGCAGTTTCTAAAATAAAATAAAAATGTTTCCATAATATTCAGTGTATATTATCATGGATTCGAGGATGACCAAAGACGTCCTTTGATCAGAAGAAACCAGATGTAGAAGACGAGACAAGTGAAGAACAACATGAGCAAAAAGATTTTCATTTTCTGGCCCTGAGCCTTATTCCAAAACCTAATTCAAACTTTTACGGGGCAACATTTTATCTGTTAAAAACTTCAAGGTGGGGGGATAAGAAGAGATAAAGTTCTGCAAAACAGGCTGCCTTCCAGGAAAGAGAAAAACATTTGCTCTGGGTGCTAAAAACATACTGCCACGTAAGTTGTAAAGCGTTTTGTTCTTCATCAGTTAAGGCACAGCCAGGGTTCCTCGCTAAACCCGTCGTTCTAAAAAATTGCAACGGCATGGAGACAAAAGAAAATATATTTTGTGATGTCACCATGATGTACATGATTGTGATGTACCTCCTTTGTAATATTTCAATTTCCCCTCAGCTGGGGTTTAAAAAGTGTTAAAGTTTAGACTCGGAATTAAATTCAACACTTGCTCTAAGCTTTGAAAGTACTTAAAAGAGAAAGGAGATGGAATGTGAAGATGTCTAAGGGATTGCGTTCAACATCAGGTGCTGTTCACTTAAGAGGCTATTAAATTTACAAAGCTCTCCTGTCAAAGGTAAAGGGTGTGCGTGCATGCCGGTGCTCGCGTGTCACGTGACGGCTCTGACGTGTCGGGTTAAGGAGAAGTAGCCTCTTCTCCGTGCTAAAGGTCTAAATAGTCAGCGATTTAACAAGAGCTGGTACAAGAGGTTCATCAGGGTCAATTAGCCCTTTAAAACCCACTTATTACATTAGACTCTTCACAGATGAACTCATCCAGTTGATTGGCCAATCGTGTAAAATTAATGGTTTGTTCCTTTAGAAAAGATAGGGAAAAAGAAAGGGAAAAAAGACTCTATGTACTATTGATTCTTGAATACGTTTTCATGAGAGAAGGAATGCAGAAAAAATGAGTCATCATATGATACATAAGAGAACTTCAGTATTGAAGATACCATTTTGATATCATTGCCTTAGAAATGGTATTCCAATGACTTGTATTCAGAAAAAATAGATTAGTACTTCCTAGAAATATTGGCTAAAAATAGGCACATCTGTGCCTTAAAGGTGTTCGACAGTGTATCTTATAAAACATTCTCAGAACCACTCTGTTTCAAAAAAAGGTTTTATAGTCTACAGCAGTGGTTCTCAAACGTTTCTTTGCGCCCCCCCCTTATAAAAACTTATTATCTTAAACTTATCTTTATTTTTTATTATTTTATACAATGCTGAGACATCAATACTTTTGGTTGGTTGTCTTATTTTTCTGATGTTTGATTATATACAATTTATGATAAATGTCTATATTTCATATAATGCCACAAAATCTGTGGCCCCCTGGATCCATCGTGAGGCCTCCCCAAGTTTGAGTCCACGGCCCCCAGTTTGAGAACCACTGGTCTAAAGACTACAGACTACAAAAAGGTAAGAAAAAAGGTTATTTTCAAAATCGTTGACTAAAAGTTTAGTAAATTTCCTAATATAGACGGTTTTGCGACAGCAACATAGATAAACATTCTGTAGCCCAAACTTAACTTACGGTAGACCTCCGCAAAGAAACTGTTGAGTAGTTTAACTTAAATGTAAATAAATACACAATAAAATATTAGTATAAATGAATATTTAAACAAAATAATATAAAATATATTGTTATATTACTAGTCAGTATCCAGGCCAAAAAACAAACACAGACCGAAAGTTAACTTCGGGCCAGCCAAGTACGTCCAATAAAACTGTCTATAACATCGCTGTGAAACTAGCACCTTTATTTCTTACTAGCGTGTAATTTTTAATTTATATATTTTATTATTTTATGTTTTAAAATACCATTTTTGAACAGCCAAAATCCCACAGAACCACATTACACAGTGCACGTTTAACCATCAGAAATCTAAAACAAACACTAACATAATCTAGAAAACAAGTAAAATTATGCTGGAATAAATTCTGTGTCGCAACAGAAATAGAAGGCATTAAAATTCAGCTTCATCGAGATGTGCTGCGCGTTACACGAGACACGTCGGGTCCTTTAAAGTCACCCTGTTCTAAGGATCAGTGGAGCTGCGGCGACGGATTGCGTTCACACGGCGAGTCGTTTATCAAAGCTCGGCTGTTTCTCTTTCTGTGTACCGCCGTCTCACTGCGCTCAGGGAACACGACGCCTCTACCTGCAGCTAGTCAGTAAATGATGATTTATACCTCCTGCAGTCAGGAGTCACGTTTTGATAAATCGGGATGAAGTCTCAGATGTAATTTTTAGGGCCTGCAGTTGTTTGTGTGTGTCTTTCTATGGTGATAAATGGAACGGGATGGTCACTCTCTCTCTTTCTCCTTTGCTCTCTCTCTCTCTCTCTCTCTCTCTTTGGCTGACAGGATTTGGGGGTCCTCTGGTGAGCGCAGTAAAGCAGACAGGTGCTCGTTTTTGATTAGGAACGCAACTATTTCATCTGTGGCCAGGACACTGTGGCTTCTTGCTGTGACCCGTGGCAGGATTAATCAGTCAGAGTGCAAGAAACACGTGAGATCCAGAGAGGAATAAAGCCACTCCGGGGACATTATCCAACCCTTTCGCTCAGCGTGACCCTTATAAAAAAACACCTTTGTCACCACTGCGAACCTACATGCTTTCATTTTTTCCTTCTGTAATGCTCTTTTACACTGTGCTTTCAAATGACAGCCAGTATAGTATAAAATTACTGTATATCAGCCCTCCAATACACATGATCAGACCATAAATTAAATATGTATTCATTATGATTCATTAAACCACTAATCAAACACATAAGCCTTAATTTGCAAAAAACTTAATCGCTCTTATAACTCTTAAACTCTTAAAAAATGATTATGGTTCTATTATGGTTATGGTATTATGGTACCTTTGGTCTAAACAGACACAGAAGTGCTGATAAGCACAAACATTTGCAGCATTCAGTCAAACCAAGAGAGAACAGCTTTGTGTGATGTCTGATAAAACTTGGATTTTTTTTGCAATTATTGTTATTATACGTTATAGTTTGCAGTCTGCCCTATACAAATTACGTCTTTTAGAAATAATATTGAACGGTTACAATAAGGCTGTGATGATGAATATCGGGATTCACACTAATTATACCTGTCTAGGTCGATTCTGAAATCGCAAAGGCTTCGATTTTGTGTTTTATGCACAGCTCCGTAAACTACGGCTCTTTACTTCTCGATCTAAAATCACTACGAGATTGAGTCATTTATTACGTGCATTTGAAAAAGCAACACTCGTCAAACATCATCATTATAAATAAAGGTTATTATCATGAAAATATCTGAAAAGGTTTGAAGAACAGCCATAGAATATGACCATGGCATTTCCTGGAACTACAGGTGCGTCCCAAATCGCGCACATATGTACTACTCTACGCATTTTGTGTATGAATAGTGTGAGAAAAAGAAGTGCGCTTGAAGTACCCGAATGATGCACTTTTTCAACCGAAAATATGAAGTGTGGAACTGTGGACGAGACACGCACACAACGGTCGCAGTTTCGCTTACGTAGTGGAAGGGGAGGTGTGGCTATCAGACGCTGCTCGAGCAAAGCTCTCCTGCAGTTTGATAACGCTTAAATCTGTTGATGACTAAAGTAATGAAAAAACAGATTGAAATTATAAAATTGTATTCACACGCATTGTACCGTGCGATTGACGTCATTTGCGATCGTCTGGAAAACCGATATACTTCAGGTTAGTAAAAAACATTTAACATTCCATTCGGGACGACGCTACCCTCGAAAATCCATACACTACATGGTTGAGTGCGTAGTTTAAGTGCATAGTATGTAATTTGGGACACACGTGTGTAAATCGTTCTTCTTCTGTGTCCAATTCGCAGTTTCTGCGCAAGAGCGCCCTCTGGCTTTCGGATGTGCCGGCATTTAACCGTAATTCACTGAGAAACTGAGCATAAAAAAATGACACAATAAATCGTCCCAGCCCTAAGCTACAAAAACCCTTTTCATCCTTGAAATCTACAAAAACCTTCCATTCAGTAGCAATACTGAGAGAGGCTTTGATTTTAGCGGCATTAGCTTTTATTGCACCAAGTATCGGATCAAAAAGCAAATATGGCCCATCCCCGCTCAAACCCCTTATTTCTACCTCCTCTCTGTCTCTTTCCCTCATCCTGTTATTTTCTTCTCCGTCTCCCCCACAGAAATGCTATTTAGGTCGTAATCATCTGAAATCCATCCCCACAGAGCTCTGTCAGAGGCCTTCTCCTGCACTTTGTGTTTCTGCTCATCAAAAACGCCATCTTTTGAGAGCGCGTTACTTACAGAGCAGCGTAAAGGTGGCGTCTTATTAAATTTCACTGGATGCTTTGTAATGAAACAGGAGATTGGCTTAAGTAGATAAACCGTCTCGCAGGAGGACTGGAGGAGGGGAGGGAGCGAGTGATGGGGGCGAGCTACAGCTGACAAAAGCTTCGATTTCCTCTCCTGTTTGCGAAGCGTGGATATTTTCCGCCGGTCAGCAGCGCCTGCATAATGCCATTTTCGTCCCTGCTGAAATACACTCACGAGCCTATCGCGGTAATCAAGAGATTCCCTTCCCCCATCTCCAAAGTCTACCTGAGTCTAATGTCAGCCTGTAAACGAAGCCACCTGACTTCCATTTCAAACTGCACACGATCAATAAATCCCGAGGAAAACCAGCTGTTCCGGCTTTCTTTTATCCGCTCTAAACCCCTGAAGAAACGATGGGGAAAACATTGCACCTTGTCTCCCCTAACGCTTGTGTCGTGTTAGCGTGAAAGCAGGGATGTAAATGTGGCTCTGTGCACTCGCCGTAGGCCACTGACTGACTCTGCGTAAAAAGTGAGCATTTTCCATTGTAGTTTGGAAGGAAACAAAAACCTCATGCAGCAAAAGCGACAAAGTGCGAAAAAATAACTGAACACAAAATGATGACCTAAATGGAGACAGAAGCACAGGTTTAGCTATGAATAATTCAATGGATTCCAAAAGCAAACAACAAAATTTTGCTTATGCACAAAAAGCTAACGCCAAGCAAAGACTAGCCGCCGTGAAGCTAAGAGGAAACTATTGGTGCCTCAGCGCAAGAGGACCGTGCAAGGGTCTGCTAAACTAGCTCCTGCATTGAGAGACGCCCGGTGGACGTTACCTGGACAGGTGGCAGTGCAGGCGCTTTTCTGGACGCTCTGGCCCTCGCAGGACGTCCCGCCGTTCAGGGGAGTGGGGTTGGTGCAACTCCGGCTCCTCTTCTGCCACCCGCGACCGCAGACAGCGCTGCAGGCCGACCACGTGGCCCACGTAGACCAGCCCCCATTCACTGCTCGTGTGCCCAGTGCAAAGGAGAGGGGAGACGAACAAAGCGAGTCAGGATTACCCGACGGGCACGAGGACGATAAACAGCCACAATCACTGAGCTCTGTGCTTAAACGCAGGCCATGGTGCAGATGGCAATAACTGCAAATGAAAAAATGTAAATTGTCGCTAATGCTACTGTTGCTGTGCTATGGCTGTAAGTGGTTTGAGATTAGCGTGCGTGGAATGGATGGCCACATCTGGGTTAGAAATAGGTCCATTAAAACAACTATTATCTAGATTTTTGGTTCGATATTTTTTGCGCTTCATTAGTAAGCTGTGTGCTGTGCTTTAGCAGTAAAATCCTCTCGGAAAACGTGCTTTTTTAATTCATCCCCTTTTAAGCACGAGGCCTACAGCACGATCAGACGAACATCTTTAACCAATAAAACATTAAATAGCAATAATTTCTACTGCTCAATCCATTTTATAAGGTCTGTATTAATGAATGTCAATTACCGGGTGAAATGGCGGACATGTGGTAAACGTGAATTCTTAAAGGATCGGCCAAGATTTCATCTCATGATGTGGGAGTATATTGGTTTTCTCCTACACCGTTACACAGTATGGTTTTTATGGCACCAATATCTCGCCTTGTGAAATGCATAATCCTGGAGGATTCCGAGATGATCTCAAGTCTAAAGTTCACGCAGGGTTTTTAATCAAGGCCCCAGCCTCCTCTCTCTTGGTGGGAGAATTCAGAACAAATCTGATTTCTTCTTCCCCCGGTAACTCTGATTTGTTGTCCTGGAGCCCCGACCGCCGGTCAGGGTCTATATTGTGCCTGGAGCTACTCTCTAATTCTCGAGGAATTCTCACACCGGTCGGGACGAATCAATTCTTTAGCCTCTCTTCACTGATTGCTCACCGCGAAGAAGGAAATTGCATGGCTACTCTGGGTCCTGATTACCTCTTAGGCTCTTAGCACACCGTTGTGCCAGAAGTCAAATCCAGCCTTGTTAAAATGCATCTCCGACCCCTGTCCAACAGCACTAATAACAGCTCTCACACCACCTATGGTTCAGCCAATAAGCAAGCCTGCAAGACGTCAAATTAGTAAACTGACATTTTAATGCGAAGCCGTGAAGGAAAAAAGAGAATAGCATAAAGGACCGTGCCTAATAGTTCTTTTGATCAAAAGCAATTCACTGGGATTTTTTCTTTAATTAATTTTTACAATGGTAGCAAATTGCTGGGGGAACATTGCGCAATTTGAAACCGCCAAATTGTATGGCAGCGCACCTACCATTCATGCGCTTTTTGCATTTTTTTCCCTGTGTGAGGGCTTCCTTGATTGACAGCAGAAAAAGCAAACAATAGAAGAAAAATATTCTCGCATCACTCTTTGCAAAGCCTTCCATTAAAATGCCCCCGAATCACGTGGTTCTGACAAAATTCTACAACTTATCTGATCTCCCTTCATCTGAAAATGGGTACTTTTTTCCTGACAGCCTCCACATCACAAATCAATCATTTACTTTAATTTAATTTAAATTATGGCATAGTTTCTTCAGTCATTATCTTTATCATTTCTAATCAAAAAAAAAAAAAGTCTTCGTTTCTGTAGTTGTAGTGTAGAGGAGTCTCTGTAGATCTGTCTCAGCGCTGTACTACGCGTCATGCACGACCGACTCTGATCAGCAGAGTGCGTGTTCGGGGTTGTAATGCGCGCTACCTTTAGAACGGCGCTTGTCCGCGGACCCCACCGGGCGCAGCGATGCTCTGCAGCTGTGCATTTTAATAAAGGTCAGTTAGCTTATAAACCTAATTCATTAGCCAATTTCTGCCATTAATTCAACAAGCTCAACTACAGTGTTAATCTTTGTCAGCTCTGCTGAGATTTCTCTGACGCTGCTCAGCTGCTTTCTTCCTCTAGTTGATATGTTGTGTTTACGCTGCAAGAAGAACAGATTCACATCCTGCATAGCAAACATATTTAGAGGTAGTACGCTACAGCTGATGCTAAACACCTCTTTTTAAATCGTTATGATTAATGCTGCGTTTAAAACACCACGGGTTTCGGATATTATGACTTAAAAGATCCGACTTCCGACCTCAATCCGTTTCAGTTGGCCAGTCGTCACATTCGCATGTTTATTACGTGATGATTATTATCATAAGACCCCGAGAGAACGTTATGTGGTAGCTACTCAAACGTAGGCATTTGTTCATAAACTGTTTCTGGGTATATTAACTTTAGCGTTCATACATATTACGTGTTGTACAAATAGTTAGAAGTTTATTCACATAAGGTTGCGAAGGGCTAGTCGCCATCTCGTCCGTGTCGTCAGATGACGCGTCTCGCTGAGGTCGGGGTTGATCCATCTGCCTCGAGTTCAAAGTTGGACAACCTACTTCGTTTGTCGGTTCAGACGTTCACTTCCGGGATTGAGCTCGACAATATCCGAAATCCGAGTTGTCTCGAACGCACCATAAATCTTACACTGTGGGAGATCGTTTAAAAATGTAAGATTTGACCCTACCCTGTCGCAATGCCGTAACAATAGTAAAAAATGTAGTTCTTGCCAAAAATATTTTAGTCACGGCAGCATTCATATATTAATATCATAGTAAAACCACTGTAAATTTTTAAAAGGCTATGCAGTCTGTGAATTCTGTTCTCAGAATCTGATCAAAACAGAGTTGTCCATCAAAGCTAGTCCTACTCTCAGTAAATTACTCCTGACTTTGGGTCAAAACCATCCCAAACTTTTGTCTACTGAAATGTGAAGGCCCTTTATCTGTGATCTGAGAGTGGAACAGAGTATGAGGAGAAACGCACCATAGACAATCACAGTGGCCGAGGAGCTCTTGCGTCGTGCCACAATGTTCTTGGCCACGCAGGTGTAGTTGCCTGTGTCGGCCAGACGGGCTTGTTTGATGATGAGATTATGGTCCGCGGTGATGAAGAAATTGGGGTCAGTCTTGGGGTCGATCAGCTCCTCGTTTCTCTGCCACTCCACCTGGAGATATACACAGAGGAAAACATTTCACAGCTTCAATCTGGCTTAAACGAATGGAAAACGCTCTATATGGCCTTAGATCCTACAGCTGTTCTGGCCACCTCCCCTTGGACTGAGGATCTTTAAGTTTGGCAGACGTTTCACGAAGTGGATTAGCATTTTTACCTCTACACTTTAAATCTACACTTCATCAGCAATTTGAAATCAGAAGTGATTCAGGATGGGGGATGAAAGAATACTTTTCTTATTGCTTGTGATGCATTGTGTATTGTTATCTTTGACTGCAGTAAGACTTTTACATGATTTGGTGCGAAATGCAAATACCACAGGACTTGCAAATGCAAATTTGCAAAATCATATCAAGCTCATCTTTCGCTAATGCTGAGCTACATTAACTTCACAATCAAGATTTTCATATCTCCACTTTAGAATGAGTGGAAAATATTCAATGTGATCTCTAATCAAAACCATTTACTGTAACGTACTACTGTGATTGATGCTTTCCAAACTAAAGAATGTGGTAATGTTAAAGCACTTACACCGTATATAGTAAGTGCGGCAGGGCATTAAAATACGCACTGTTTTAAAAGCCTGAAAAACTGGCAGCTTTTGCAAAACATTTGTTTCAATGCTATTAAATAATGTGACAAAACGATCTGTAATGTTCTGTGTACATACATCATTGATGCATAACCTAAAGTTTATCAACCCAGAAAGTATTTCCACCTTAAACTTGATGATTCACACAACTTACAGTCCAAATAAAAAACTCAGTTTTATTGAATAATTCATGTTAATGCTTTAACAAAAATATGAGCTTCACACTTCAGCTTTCAGACCGGTTTATTTCCATTGTAAGTGCCTTACTGTAAATGCAATATCTGAATGGATGAGTTATCAATTTTGCCAGAAACGCTGTCAATGGAGTTTAACTTTTAACATTTATATAAAAAACCCTATAAAACAATGTAACGAATATGGCCAAAAGTCACGAGTACTTCAGTCAGAGAAAATTGAGGCCGATTAAATTGGAGTTGAATATTTAATACGACAATACTTCAAAAGCACAGCACTCCAGTGGCCATTATTGCTCTGGTCTGGAAGTTTCTACAGACATTTGAAGTTGCAACAGCTGGTCGCAGGCTGGACCAGTCCTACATCAATGCAAAAATACACGTATTATTGATGGGACTTCCCAGAGCTGCCAAATCACTCCCCACGGCTCCTCGTCCAAGTCCATCTGACTGAACAGACGGATTATGGTGAAAGACGTCACCGAAATGCGGCAAATCTCTGGCTCACCGGTATATTTGTGTGAGCACCGTCATTAGCAGAATGGATTTTAACATGTTTACTTGTTAGTCTCACCTCTGCGGGTGGAACGCCTTCCGGAGGATGACAGCGCAGAAGTACTTCCTGATCCAGTGCCACTTCCTTACCCAGTGGTTCCTCCTCAAAGTTCTTCCTCAGATCTGTAGAGCAAAAATCATGCAGCTGTCAAGTTATGCAGTTTATTGTCATTATATACAGCAAGTTTTGACAATACACTCTGATTGGATGAGCCGTGTCCAAATCTGTCAAACACTGCACATGTTCATATTTATTTGTACATATTTCTATGTAATCTGTATGTAAATGATTTATATTTATGTACATTATATAAAAAAGTATGTTGCTTAGCAACCACATCCTGCAGTTAGAATATAAATAATATACGAGCTACAGTATGCAATTGGGAAGAAAACATGTCAACTTCAAGAGAGAGTAATGAGCAGAAAACAATGAAACAGTAATAGAAGAACGGGTCATACCATCAAATGCAATGATACAATGTTCATTTTCAGAGCGGCAGGTACCGTGGTACTACTCACTATTGCCAGTATTTGCCAATTGGTTTACATTGTCCTTAAAAGGCAAAATGTATACCGATAGTTGACAAATAAACCGCAAATGTGTCCTATAGTAACAGCAAAAAATTACCAAAATAATTCTAAAAATGAAGATAAAACTCTCTTCTGCCATTTTATTATATTAATAATATAAAGTATGAACAGTTTGTTTACAAATGTTTTGCTATGTCACACTAACCAGTGGAATGGTACTTTTGGTCCTAAGTGCTCTATAGTGTTTTGTTTTGTAATTATGCTTTTACCTGCAGCAAAAAGGGCTTATTTCAATCGAAAGTGAACATCCCTCATTTTCTAAGTGAGCTAAGTTACTCACTCAGAAACACTGTTGACACTTTCCCCAACAGAGTCTGCTTCAAAGGGACTTTAAGGCTATCGACAAGTCCAGTTGAGTTAAAAGAATAAATCATAAGTAACGCTTAGCATTCTTGCTGGTTCTCCAAATGTGAGTGAACTGTCCGAACGGTTCAGACCGATTCGCTAATAAGGGGGAGCTGACTCCACAAGTGTTAACTCCAAAAGAGTCCACTACTGGTTTTGACGTTTAACCAAAGAACCAATCACTGTGGTAAAGACTCAAGCAAATATGGTTCAAGCTAGTCGTCGTTTAGATTTTGGCGTTTAGATGTCAGCTCCAAATTCAACCTGTATTAATACTTCCAACTTAAAGGAACGAGCAAACGTGTACTTTGCAAAGCTTCTATGTGAGGTAAACTCGTCTGGACCTGTGTAGGTTATAGTTTTATGGTCACATGCAATCGTTCAGATTCGAACGATGTCAGATTTAGCTGACAAAACACACCTTACACACGAAGTCATCGCCAAAATTATGCATGTTCAATACAAATGACAGAACAAAGCCCCAATATACTGTAGTTTTGTATAGAATGCAGGTTTTGTCAATGGCAAAATGACATCTTATTTTTCCTGGCAATACGTCTTGTGATCAGATTTAAAGCAATACAATCACTGTCAGAGAGAAGAGGGCATAAGCCCAGGGTAAACAATTGAAATGCAGCAATAAAGGGATCAATTTTATTATTTATTTCCTTTGCATCGTCAAAACAGTTTATTGACTAAAACACTCCTGTGGTCAAGAGAAGATCATCACCTGTACAAATATAACCAAGAAGGCAAACTAACAGAGCCATTTAATTTAATATTTCCCATGTCATATTCCATAATGTGTTTTGTGTGTGAAGAGTAATATATAACTCAGGGCTTTGTTTGGACTGTGCAAGTTTTATACGAGCTGTGAGTGGCCTTTCTCTCCATGAAGGCCCCACATCACATACCCAAGTGCTTATTACACCCTGCTTGGCTGCTTCCCAGAATGGCCGTCTGTAGCCCCCAGGCAAAGCATCTACAGAAAGGAATTGCATTATCCTCCCCCTCTACACGATACCGGGCTGTGGTATCCACACGACCACCCACTCCACCTGAAACCCCTGGGACAGGTGTTGATGCGAGTCGAATCGTATTTGCCCGGCAAAATTGCATTACTCTTGATGGAGGACTTGCGAGCCCCCTTGACGACGGATGGGAAGATTTCAAAACAACATTTGCATAAGCATTTATAACTGTTATGACAGAAGAGCATGTGGAAGGTGTCCATCGAGATGGTTGGAGAAAGAGAAGCATTTTAAGAATACTAATTAGAAGTTCGAATTTCGTGTCTGCGTTTTTGTGTCCATACAAGTGAATGGGTACCACCGTTGTTCGGTTAGCCTACCAACATTCTTCAAAATATCTTCTTTTGTGTTCTTCAGAAGGAAGAAAGTCACACCTGTTTGAAATGACAAGAGGGCGAATAAATGCTTACAGAATTCTCATTTTTGGTTAGACAGCTGCCTATGTAGGCATAAGGCAACTAGGTTTTGAAACCGAGCAAATCTGTGGTGCTTTCTCTCAGGGCGACACTGCCAGTCATTGTGTTCCGGAAAACAGATGTCATGCCTGTCACCAATCAGCCCTTTGCAAACATTAAGACGTGATGAGGGGGTTTTGACATTCGATTTAACTATATGGGATTTAATGGGAGTCAGAGAAGCACAGATGATTCGATGGCCATTGAGTAATAGTTCACTCGAAAACAAAAATCCTGTCCTCATTTGCTCACCCTCTTTTCTATGGAACACAAAAGACGTTCTGAACAACGTTGAGGCTGCTGTGAAAGCAGGGGTCAGAAAAGTAAAGAAATAAGGCATAATAAAGGCTTCTAAAGAAGTCCACACTTGGGTGCAGTATGTCTTCTGATGTCATAAAGCTTTGTGTGAAGAACTCATGACTCATACATGCTTTTACTGTAGCATGGTTCAACCGCAAACATAATTGAATACACTGTACACAAACGCAAAAAGCTGAACATTTTCAGCGAATTATAATTTTAACGTCAGTCTGGTTCTAACACAAAGCTATCGGAAGTCATATGGACTGCTTTTGTGGCAAGTGTAATGGCAGGGTTTTTCTTCTTTTGTACTTTAAGCTTGACAACCCCTGGTCATGCTTGTACGGGGAAGCAACGATATAAGATTAAATAACAAGCAAATTTTCATTTTATAAGTGAACTCCATTCCATTCCGCTGTCCGAACTATTGCGCCTAAGGAGTCCTATCCCTTAAAAATAGTTATGTGAAAGTGCAATCCGCGATGCTGACTGATATTCGTTCAGAATAATTATGAGCAGCACACTGAGATAAGTCTCCGTGCGAGTTTATTCACAGGGTGCTCTTTGATCATTGTTTTAGACACAAACGCTCGTCCTTTACACATTATTTAAAAGTGATAAAGGTCTTCTGCTCTGATTTGTGCCGATGTTTGTTCTGCGAGTCAGTGTGGCAGAGCGGTTTCCTGGTGTTTAATCGCTTTATCGCAGAGAGATATCAAAACCGCACGGCCTCTCGAGGCAATTACTAAGTGTTACATTGCAGATTAACAGATTTCCTTGCCACAAGCTCTTCCTGATCAAACTTCCCAATCGCACATTAAATAAGTCATATAAAACCAACTGAATCAATCAGCCTTGGGGAAAATGCAACATAAGTGCTCAGATTGATTGGCTAAGCGGAATTGCAAAATAACTTTTAACAGAAAGCATATCATTGTCGAAAATCTTTAAAAAAGTTATCAAACACACTACTGTATATCTGCATTTATAAAACGGAAGATTCCAGTCCTGGATGGCATTTACCTATTTAATCATCACACCATTTACTACAGTATCAATCTGCACATCAGGAATCATAATGTACCTTTTAGTTAAAGTATAACAGTTCATATACAGCCGCTGAAAGAAATGAGACCATTTCAAAATAATTTGCAGTTTTTCTGAATTTACTATTTACAGGTGTGTGTTTAGGTAACATGATCATTTTTGTTTCATTCTGTGAACTACTATCAATATTTTTCTACATTTTCAAGTTAACATATAGTTTCTATTTGCATTTATTTGCAGAAGCTGTAAACTGGAGAAACGGGTCAAAATAACAGAAAAGATGCTCTGGATTTTTTCAGACCTCAAATACTGAAGTTCATATTCACTTTTAAGCAACACAACAGTAATATTTGTACATGTATTTAGGAAAGTAAAAAAAAGTAATGTATTTGATAACCTAGTTTTTCACGTGTCTTGTCATTCTGGAATGGCCACAATTCATCTAGAAATACTGATTAAATGAACATTTGGAGGGGTCTCTTCATTTCTTCTGCAGCTATGCTTATAATAATATTTTAATGAAAAGTGTTGAACTGTACAGTGAACATAACCATTATGCATCATGTTTAACAAAGAATCCAAATAAACTCACATGCGATGCGCACAAATGCCTTCTGGCTCTTCTGGGTTCCCGTGGTGCTCCAGGCCACACATTGACACCAGTAATCCTCCAGGCCGAAGATCTTCTCCACCTGCTGTCTGGAGATGTCAATCTTTACCTGCATCACCGGCAGCCCTAAGACAAGAGCAGACACAGCAAACACGTAAGGCTCAGCACTCCAAACATATCACCATTGACAGAGACAGAGATGTGATCACAGATCAGTCTGTCAGCTGAGGGGTACGCACAGACCCTTGATGTTTGCAGTAACCTTGCAGTTCATTTGTGGCAATGTTGTTTGCATGATTGCCAGAAGCGTGCAACCCACCAATGGTGAACCTGAAGGAAGACTTTGGCATCAATGGATGGTTAATTGTGGTCACTGTTAACATTTGATCACAGCTTCAAAACTTTTCAAGGACGCGTCAAGGTTTCCATTGTTGCCAGTGGTTGTTGAAGGTTCACAACCACCAGTGGTGGTTGTGAACCACCCATTAGACGATGTCACAATAATTATTTACTAGATATAAGAAGTATACAGCGAGCAAAACCAGGTTTTGTTTTCCCACATCCCAACCCCTAATACGGTGTCTGGGGTGGATTAATAAATAAACAGATATAAATATTTATGTGAGCTTTCCATGGGAGATATTTTCCTGGTTCTTCAATATGTGTGTTTCCATTCTGAAATGAGCAGCTGAGGATTATCCCATCAAAGCTTGGAGGATATCTTCTGAAAATAAAAATGCAAAGGGGACGAGAAAAAATGGAATGAAGTGATAATTTGTCTGCCGTATTCGTCTGAATAATGTCTGTACAATCGGTGTGAAGTCATCCAACAAAATGATTCATTTTCAGCTGACAATAATGAATGAACATCATCAGGGGCGACCAACACCAACAGCGGAAAACGTGTAACGCATAATCAAGCCGGTGTGGAAGACGGGGTTGGAGGTTAGATTAAGATCATTTTTCTTTTCATTATCTCCTCAACCCCTAAAGCCTCTCTGATATTTTCACCACGGCCATCGTTCATCGCTCTAAAGCGTGACCTTGGAGATGTCCGCGTCCCCCTCAACATATCCACGTTCTTCTAATTTCTCACATAATCTCCTTCTCACCCTCCCGTCGTGATTACCCCTCCGTTCAACCCAGTTTATCGCTTTCACTCCCGCTTTTGCCTTCTTTCTGTTTTCCCTCTTACAAACAAAGGCTGGGAACCTTGTATGCTGCCCAACGAGGCAACGTTTTAAACATCATACTTGCATTTAAACAATAGGAATGCTTTCAACTGGTATTTATGTTATAGTTCTTTAATGCTACTATAAAGTGTACTAGGTAGGCACCTTGCTTGGTTATGAAATTCACCGCAGTACCACCCCAGCCAGTCGAGCATTTAATGTCAATACGTCATAATAGGCATACTTAAAGAACTCCAGTAACCGCATTCTGCCGTGGAGCGGTCGGCCGTCCAAGCGTAGCCAAATAAATGCAGCATCTCTTCAGATCCTGCTGGTCATTTGGGTTCTTGCTCCAACCTGTCTGTCACAAATCAATGTACATCACATCCATCACCGCTTGGCAGAGAGTCTCTGGGTGGAGAGAAACAGGGCAGCGCAGAGAGCTTGTGTCTCACTATCTTGGCAGACATTAGGAGCACATGCAATTACCGTTAGATTTAAACCGCCCTCCGGTGATACTAAGGGCGTCAACATCAAAAACGGACCTCTAACAATCTCTTTGACACCCCGTCTGGACTTTAATCCTTGCTGACGGCTCGAAACACTTTCGCAACGGGTCAAAAATATAAGCTTCAGTGCACAAATCTCTGTAATCCAGACAAAAATAAGCACATTGGCGCTTGCGTTTAATTGCATATTGCGCGCTGTGTTTAATTCGTATTATGTGTAACCAATTTAATATCTGCTGCAATAGCTATATTTGACCAGTGTTTTTATTTTTTGTAGGGAATGTAATTATCGCTTTGCATTAAAACGTAAAATACAATCAATGGCAACAGGCGTACTCGTGAAATTGTCAGAGGAAAAGCTATCTTAAACACTGATTGTTTTATTAATTGGTTTTTGTTTCTTTTAACCACAATTACCCGGATTTCTGACCCTGCATTCCTTCTCCGCAAACCGCTGAGGCCACCACGTTCGCTCTTGTGAGCCTCTACTGTTACTCAGGCATGAAAATTCGCTTTTCCTGCATGACAGATTTGGCTGCATGATAGGCCATGATAATACTGTAATGCTGATTTGTATAATTAGTAATTAACCGAGTATGAAGTCTTGGACTGAGAACACCATTAAAATGTTCACCCCTGGGCCCTTGAGCGAGGTCGCTGTGGTAACCCTCCCTTTGGGCTCCGAGGGGTCATGCAGTTATAGAATAATTGACTCGTATAGACTCTGTGTCACATGCGAGCACCTGCTTCCAGTACAGCTTAACCCCCACAGACAGAGGAAATGATTTCAATATGAAGACACATTTATTAGTAGCTCAAAGACAAAAAGGGCCTGCAGCGATTGAATCATAATTCTGAGTTATTGCTGCTTGCTTTTACTCTGTTGTGTGTTGCAGTTTTCAGTACATGCGGCATGACTTTAACATTAATGTTAAAAATTCATGACCCATCCCATTATTCTACATTGACGTCTAACAAATTATTAAATACAAAGTTGTAATGACTGGGGTTTTTAGGGTGAATTTTTCAGATCAAAAGGTCAAAAAATTCCCAGGCGTAACTTAGAATTTGATGCAGGCATCGCTTCTGATTTTGCATACAAAAAAAATAAAAAATATTCAGTAGTAACCAGGGATTTCAATGCATATAATTAAAGAGAAAGTGTTGCAATCATATTTTAGTAGTAAAAAAATCTAGCATAATATTCAAGGACAGTAAGAAAACAAAGTAAGAAATAGTATTTTTCTTTAGTTTTTCAGAACTATCTAAAAATTCCTAAACGTCAACTCAAGGAAGAATGTCAATTTAAGAAGCAAAAAATTTAAGATATAAAATCTTGTTTTCTCGAAAACAGTATAAAAAAGTGAGTTTATGCTTAAAACAAGATAAAATATTGGCGAACAGGATACACTTACTATGCATTTTTGACATGTTTTCTGGTACAAATATAAAAGAATATTGCACTTTTGAATATCTAAAAATACATTTGTCTAAAAATATCTAAAAAGCAGCAAAAATATATGATAAAATGAAAAAAATAACATAAATTTAGTTTTACCTTGATTTAAGAGTTCTGTAGAAAACAAAACAAAAATCCTTTGTTTTGCAGTGTAAGAAAAATAAACTTATTGAATTTAATTTTAAAATAATTGTTTTTTTGTCCAGAAAGTAATATTGTGGTACTTAAAGTAAATAGTTAAGTATTTTGATTTAAGAATGTTTAGATATTTGTACTGAAAAACATGAAGAAATGTATTTTTGCAATGTATGAGCCTGTGATTGGTCCCTTTACACATAGGGCCTACACATTAAAGGCTACTGGAAATAAAGATCATGACTGAAGTATTGTAGTGTAATCCATCCTTCAGAGAACATTTCCACCTACAAGTATAACTCACAGGATCATGGTGAGATTTCAAGATGCAACTACAGTAAAATCCAGGGATATAATACCATCCTGTTCCAAAACGCCACACATTTTCTCACCTTTCGCTGGGTTTCAGCATTACTTCCCACTGACTGTTCAACGAATGACAACAATGGCAAACATCAGTTCTGTGAGTGTGCACCAACAGCTCCTAAAAGAGCAGCAAATTCTACAGTGTAGATGTTCTCCTTGACTAGGTGGCAATGAGATGCATTATTCAAGAATGTTACCCATTCAAATGTGAAAGTAACAAATCTCCCTTTTTCTACAAAGGTCTTTCATCGTGCCGAGGATGGAAGCAGCTTAAAGAAGTTTCAAATGAAGATCGTGTGTGACTGAAAAATAGACAGACCCGGAGTAAACATCGCCGTTCTTATTCTCTCGCGAGTCGATACGAGGGCTTGTCTGGCGAAGAGACTTGATTTTTTCATTCACTCTTGTTTTTGCTGCTGGTGACCTCAATTCCACGGGGGTCATTTGCTTATCAAAGGCTCAGCCCGAAACTGGCAGGTTGGAGTATGTTTTCATTGTAACCAAGGAAATTCAATTAGGCTGGATCTAGACCACGAGGAGCCAAGATTCATCAATGGTAGCAGAGATTAAGGGGGAAATGACTTACACTACGAAGACCCACAGCTATCAGTCATAAGGTCAGGATCGCCCGTCATCGGCGACTAGGCTTTATTCCCATCGACTTCGCAATGAATGCAGCCGCGCCGAACCTTACAGATAATTGCTTCCATCACCTGTATAGACGCGGCGGTGGCAATAATGATGTTTATCATTAGTGTTGAATTAGAGAGGTAAATACGCATTTAAAACGCATTAGTGTTTTGAACTGTGTTGAATAATGTAATGTTTACCATGTTATTTGACAAACAAATCACTCTCTTTCATTGCATTACGCTCTTTTCATTACCCGTTATCGGTTCTGGTCGTCTGAGTCCTGAAACGGCGGCCGAAGTCAGATCGGTAAACAAACGCATGAGAAATCGACTCGAAACATCATTATAACTGCATTAACCATCAAAGCCATGGCTTTATCTAACTTTTGACTCTCATATCAATAAAAAGTCACAGAAGATGTGGAGAAGAAATACCAATCCCTGTTGAAGTGTTTGTTGAAATGAAGTTTTTAGTAAGTTTGTTCAGTCATGACAATCAACAACATAACACAACTTGGCTAAAATTAGTTTAACATATTTGCCGACAAATTCATCTTTTCCTTTCTCACTGGGTTTTGAAAATATCTAACCAATAGAAATCAATCAAAAGTGCTTGTCAACATTGACAACACAGTATTTAACCATGTAAAAAGTACAATGTTTTTCCATTTGCTGGACGAATTTGGATATTCAAGAGCAACAATATTTAAGTCGATTTGGATAAAAGCAGAAAAAAATGTATATTCAATTAGATCCCTGTGGAAATATACCAAAAATTGAGACTGAGAATGAACTGTGAATGAGTTTGCATGCAAAGCGATTTAAACTACCGCACATGAATTGCATACTGTATAAACTGCAAAGCAAAATAAAAGACTTCAACTATAGAGCCGCTAACTAGAGCAAGCTCAATGATAAATTGAGAATTAAAAGACCCAAATAATACTGAACATAGAGAATTGAGCGCATAATACTACCTCCCAAAAAACTCTGTGCTCTAAATCTGGATGTGTGGCCCATGTGTGCCATCAGGGACTATGACTCAGTGAACAACTGTCTCTTTTCCTGCACTAATAAGATACTGTAATCCTCAGCTCACTTCAGCGAGCAGTCGCCTGTGAAGAAAAGAAGAGGAGGCGGACTGTTCACGGGCCACATTAAATCCATCAGCCACCGAGGGGCACATCCGGGGACCCCCCAACGAGCGACGTTGAGCGCTTTCGGGTCAAGGCTCGACACAAGGACTGGAGTTATTAAAGGTTTTTTTGGGGAGATCTAATTTGATTGAACCGTCCATTTGCGACTGTGAATGTGACGTTCAAGGTCCCCGCCCGCGCTCGCTCTTCTATTATGGATTATTTAAGACCGGTGACCCAGCATGTGACTGCGGCACCAATCAATCCAGTCTGGTTCGGGACAATGCCAGCTCAAGGTGAAATTTCTTCCCGGGCAGGTATGAGAAACAACTAGTCAATCTGGTGCTTGACGAGGGGGAAATAAGCCGCGGTACGAGTACTCCGAGACGCGCCGTGACACGGAAAGCAAGCTAGAGTGATTACGGGCGGCAGGAAAGACAACCATGTGATTTTATGTCGACATTAACGTGACTGATATTAAATGAAATGCTAAGCATCTGTAAGCTGCAGGAGCCCAGGCGTTTCTTTATCTGACTGTTATGTAATGGAGCATGTAAACAAATCAGTTCACTCCTGCGTAAAAAAAACTTTTGTTTCTTTTATGTAAGGGACCGTTATGTAAGATTTCTCAACAGGCCGCTGGTTGAGGTTACTGAAGCTGTAATCTGTCACCCATCTGCTGATTGATTTTCGTTTCTTATGTCATAAACACCCTCATCTGTAGAATGATACTTTTGTAAGCATAATACCTAGTATGGTTTTTGTGGGCTAATTAACAAAAAAACAGCCTGCTGAAGGCTTCATATTAACACAAAGAGCGTTTTTAAAGAACCTCATGCTTAAGAGTTCACGCATCTGATAATGAATTATTTCTTCTGTATATTCATTTTCTCACGGGGTCCTGCATAAAAAGAAAATAAAAACAATACACAATTATGTACATCACTGTATATGAATATAATCATAATCCTATTATTGTGAAATAATGAATGTCATTACTATAAAACAATATTCAATTCAAAATGGAAAATATTTAAAAAAACAAATTATGATCAATTATAATATATTATTATATAGTGTAGTATATATATTATATATAGGCGTCTACCTCATAAAATATTTTAAAAGTTTATTCGCAAAAACAGAAAATTGTCAAAAATCATGTTTTTATTATGTTATGTTTCATTGTGTATTTTTTATTATTATTGCTCAGTCAAAGCTATCCAACTGCAGTTTAATTTATATTACTTGGAATGTACTATAAGAACATGATTTTTGGATCATTTTCGTGAACAGAGTTACAGTATCTGTTTTTTTTACTCTTGATTTGTTTACCGAACCTCAAAGAAAAACACTTATGTTTATTTATCTAAGTTCAATGCGAGTCATTTTTTGTCGAAAAAAATACCTGTATATGTGTAAGCTTATGCTGTGAAAAAGACAATTAGTAACTGTTAATAACAATTTAAATGAGCTTTGACAGAAGGTATTTCTCCCTTGATAATTTACACCTCAGGTAATAAATTATCAAAGTTACAGCTAGGTACTGAGGTTGTCCATATGCTAGTTGAAGCGCTAAAGCTAAAAATTACATCAGCCTCATTACAGCTGAATTTCAGGCTACAGACTTTAACCTAGAAGGCATGTCTGTCAAAAAGCAGCTTTACAGGTACATTAAGGACCAATTAAGACTGTGTGCTGGCCAAAATATTCCAAATAGCTCCAAGCATCGACCTAACAACCCATGAACACTAGCCAGACTTCTGAGTGTAGATGATTCAGGTCTAGTCAACGGGTTTGAAATGCAACTTGTAAAGCTGCAATACATATTTTTCGAGCAAGTAGTTAAGATGTTATTCAAAACCAATTTCTTAACAAAAACAGTTCTTTACAACAGTTAGCAAATAATAATGATTGATCATTTCAGCTGTCAGGTACGATTTTGCGGGAAATGTTACATCATTTGACTTCATCCCAAGTATGTTAAGTAACCTGCAATTAACAGAGAGAGAGGCAAATGTAATGTCATAAAAATTATAATAAAATAAAGTATTTTAAGTTACGTTTCTAAACCCCAAAACTACCATCCGAAATTACAAATAAGATTTTCATGCATGCGATTGACAAATAAAGGATATGTTTCCTAATAAGATTAAAGAATATTAATACATTTATATTCAACAGCTCAATGTCGAACTTCAGATGTAAACCCATTGGGAACCGACTGGAACATGAACTTTAAAGCGACTTCTAAATCTCCCCCAAATCCACTCAAAGCTTTCTCCTGCTCCAACTCTCTCCCCCATCATAAGGCTACATGTGATTGAGACCAACCGTGTGAGGTGTCTGTCTGACAAAGAAAAGCCGTGTGATTTGATATTTGCTTGAGTGCCGTGTGAGTCTGCGCTGATTTGTTCCGAAGGGCTAGTGCACACAAAGCATAAACTGTCATCCACTCGGTTTCTCTGCCTATCAAAAATCTCTACGGGCTATTAAGCTGTCACGTCCCGTCCTCTCGGCTCCCAGCGGCTGATCTATTTATGAAGCAATGTGAGCCGAGCAGGTGTTTATCTACATTAAAAATCATCTTACCTGATTGGTGACAGAGAAAAACTGTCTAGTTGGATTGAAAATGTTCGGTAAGGCTTGAGTGACAAGCGGCTCGAGTCACTGGATTGTTCTGATTTTGTGCTTCATTTCTTTATTTGACATTAAGTCTGAATAAATGTTGCATCTGAATGTTTGTAATCTTACTGTGGGATTGTTGTGTTGCTGTAAAATAATTTTCTATAAGAAAGAACATTTCCAGAAATAATCATTTTAAATATCTTTATGTAATGAAAAGAAATTTCATCCTGTCACTTACTATTTCATTATTTGTTTTATGTACTGTATACATTTATTTGTTATCTTTTTTACCTAAATACATATTTTATTTTATATTTTAACAGCTCTTTCTTATTCTATTATATATTCAATTCTATAAATATGTATAATATTTGTTTCTTAAAATATTAATTTATTTATTTAGATAATTATTATTATTTATTTACCTATATATTTATAAATCACTTTGGATAAAAGTGTCTGCTAAATAATAAATGTAGATGTTAATTTTTCAACCTTTTTTACATAAATGCATATAAAAAAACTGTTTTAACAGCTTTTTATTATTATATATTTTATTTTTAGATGTATTTATTATATTACAATATGTATTATTTATTTATTTATATATTATCATTGTTATTTATGTTCATTCATATATATTTTTTTAAAAGTCATTATGGATAAAAATGTCTGCTAAATGAATGAATGTAGATGTAAATATTATGTTCCTTAATAAATGCAAAGTAAAAAAGGCAAAAACCAGCTCAATACAAAACACAAGGTATAAAAATACTGAGCTCGTTCATTCAGAGGTCCTTTATATCATAAACCATAATATCAAAACTTCCTTCCAATAATCACTATGATTCTTTATCCCTGACAGCACTGTAGGCCTGCAAAATGACAAACATCCGAACTCGTGACGCTGGAAATCTCCCAGTGTGTGAATATTTCCAACACCTGGCCTGAGGATACCATTCCATTTTCTGTGCCATCCCATGGACGTTTTCCCAGTCCTGGACTGTGTTTTCTCCTTTTTCTCCCCTGCCTGCCATTTTAATTGTCAAATAAACAGCTCTCCGGGGCATTTTGCTGCCACTCCACAGTGTCGGTCTTCATTTCCCGCCACAAAAAGCAACACATCTTAATGGTACAGTATTGATAATCCATCGGTCCCCCGGTGCACAGTAAGAAAAAGAAATGCTTCGAATCACTACCACGGGCATGTTGTTAGTCCAGATTGCATTCTGTGCAACAACAAGGGCATAGCTCTTGATCAAAAAGTAATTACTTACTAGCTGTAAGCTATGAGTTGAGCTGAGCTGAATGCATTGTGGGAGATGCTGAGAGGTGGTGTTTGCATTCTTTGTCAAGCAGATATTCTGCTGTATCACGCTTTTCCTCTGAATGCAGATTTATGGTATTGTACAATAGTTGAGAAGGCTTTTATCACACCTCAATGACAGATCTATCTCAAGGTGGCCTCTTGTGTTTCAGCAGTACGAGGTCAAACTTTTAAAATGAGTCTGGTCCACACTGAAAACTCAAAATCTTTTGAAATGATATCTTCAGAGGAAAATGGTATTGCTCACAAGTTCTTAGGTGTATTCAACTGTATCTGTATCAACTTCTTAGGAGCAATAAAAACAGAACAACTGTAACTGTACAAATGAAATGAATTGAGATTGTTAAGGCAAAAGAAAATGAATTTGGTTCATATTGACAACTTCAATAATACAGACTTTTGATGTCAGACACGGAAAATCTGAGCTCAGCTTCGGACATTGTTGACATCTCTTCTGAAACTCGAATGGAGACATTTGTGAGATTCGAGGAATATCTGAAACACAGGAGACGGAAGCAAAGCGTCCCATTTGGCACAATCTTATGAATTTGCTTTGAATAAGGTTTTATACCAGTTAGATTTAATACAACGTTTGATGCAAGAAGTGCAACAAGATAACAAACAAGGCATGGTTTCCATATAGCGAAAGAGAGCAAACAGTGCACATACTCAGAGTACATGTTGTTTTCTTGCTACTAAGTGTCTCAAACAAACCTACTGTAACAGCATTCAAACCAAGTCAGTGACTTTTTTCCCCAGAATCACTCAATCTAGGAAACTTGTAAACAGGGTGCACTGCGAAGCGATAAAGACTTGAGCACTCTGACTCCTGGAAACGTAAAGAGCGCCAGCAATCAGATTGCAATTTTGTGATTTTAAAAACACCTTTGTCATTTTAAGACTGTTTGTAAATAGTTTGTGGGACACGCTGCCTTTGGATGTGACTAAGTAATTCCCGAATTCAACCAAAACGTACCTTGGTTCTCGCCGAACTGTGCAATCTTACTGTCAAGACTGGCTTTTGGAAGACTCGTTTGATTTATGGCCAGCAATATTACCTCTCGTTTAGCTTGTTTGTGTCTTTATAAAAGGTGTGCAATAATGCAGATCCTCAACCTGGTGCTGACCTGCTCAGGCCAGTTAATGGAGCTGTCTGCTCACTGGAGTAAATGACCTTGCCATCTGGTCCTGATGCTTCAACAACAAACACTCTCCCCGTTTGACACTCGGGCAGGATGAAATACAATTCCCATTAAGGGGAAAGTTGCTAATAATGCCTTATCAATTAGCCCCATTGCTATTGATTGATGTCTAGCAGGTGGTATTAGACTATTATGTTCATTTAGGGGTACAATGTCCTCTTCCTCGACTTGCTTTTTCAATGTTCATTAAAGTCCAAGAAGTATAGCTCTCTAACAGCCCATTAAAGACTGTGTGTATCACCGCGGTGTAAAATCCTTGTGTTTCTACAGAGCTTATCCCAGATAATGTTTATTGGCGGACATTTTGATAACATCCTCAAGCAACTATTGTCTAATGATTCAATGCATTCAGGTTTCATCGGACACACGCGGCTGGCCCGTAGTTAACCTCCGGTCTGTGTTTGGTTATTGGTCTGGCTAGTGGCTATAATACAACAATTTATATCAAAAATAAAAGTTAGTGTTTACATTATATATGTACTGAATATATTATACTATGCATATTAATTTAGTTTGTACAAACATCTACACACAAAACATGTATAGGGAATATGTACATGTATTTATTTATATTTACCAATCATTTAAATTATATGTAAATGTTTAATGATTTGTATATTTTTCTTAAATACTGTATATGCATGTTTGTGTATGTTTTAAAAAAAAAATATGCACAGTACACACACAGACATATAAGTTTTCAATTCCAAGAACGCAAAGAACGGACCTATGTTCTCGTGGTCTTGTGGATGCGCCGCAGTGACTTCTGGGACTTCAAGCTGGTTCCGTATGTGTGCAAGGCTGCATTAGATATATCCTTGATATTAATAACACATCCGGGTACTTTCATGCTATCTGCTGTTCTTGAGTATTGGAACCGGACATTGACGGTTATTGATGACGTAGAGCGAGAACACAAGGCCACAAGACTGCTGAAGAACACATATTGAGAAACGGCCAATAAACACAAACATTTTTCTGAATCGGATTAATTTGTTCAAATTACTGTTAACTCTTCAACGGTTATTGATTATTTGCAGAAGTCTATCGAAAGTAAAGTTTGTGCTACATAATCTTTGTTTATGTAGTTGCTGTTGAAACCGTTTACATTTATATAATATTTTTATGTTTTTAAACATTGGTTAGTAAGTCTATTGCTTACTAAACAAAAAAAAGGACAGACGCTACTACCTGACATTATTAAAAAAATAAATTACAAATAATGATGCGTAAAATCTAGATATATTTTTGCATTTGATACTTTTATCTACACTATAGCCTATAGCACCAAAAGTGGCTCTTGGCTCGTAATCATAGGGGAACCACTTTAAGAATTATATAGAACCATATCTTGGTGCTTTAGTGGTTAAGTTATTACATTTTATTAGTATTAATTAGTTATTAAACTAATTGATATATTAATACATATTTATTTACTACACGCAATTTTTCAAGCACTTTCAATTTAAAAAATAAAACGTGGATAATAAAGTACTTTCTCAAAAGGGAACCAAGTGATTGCTTTTCTATTCATTACTCATTAAATGTAAAACATAAGGTGTGAGGTCTCAATGTGGGAAAATGGTCTAATTTAATCAAAAACAAAGTTTGCATGAACGTAATTATAGCGTTCTGAGATTACGTTGACAGCGTGGCAATAATTATAATTTTTCAAAAAACACCCATAATTCATTTCACCTAAGGGTTAAAATTCATTCTCCAACACACGACTCTGAGAAACAAGGCTCTAATAATTCAGATGGTACAAGATACAGCATACTGAAATTTTCCATTTGTACCTGAAGTCTCTGGAATTCATAACTGACTTGGCAGAAGTCTAGCTCATAAATTAAACGTGATTGTGCTAATCATCTTATTTTGTCTCGGGCCTCGGTTAAAAAACCCAGGAGTTTTTCCAAAGAATGAGCAAAACAAACTCGAAATGTTGGCAGAGAGAAAAATGATGATAATTTGCTCATTTAACAAAATAAATGAAGGGAATCAGATCCAAAGAAACTCAATTTGCTTAAACAAATTCCCTTTTCTTTCATTTGGTTAAGAAAATATTACCAACATTCATGCAGCAAAACGTGAACGGATGAATTTAAATTCTATTAAATGTGTTGTATAATCAAAACCAAAGTGGAAAACACTCATGGAGAAAATTAAATTTTGCACATATCATCATCAATGAGATATCTCTTTCAGACAAGCATCTAAAGAGACAAAAAATCCTGATTTTTTACAATGACTCAAAGTGATGCTGCAAATGCCCATTATAAGTAGGAAATTGTTTCAGATGGAAGTGACCACATTCAAAACCACATAGGCCCTCTACCAAAGGCTTTCAAAAGCACAAATAATTAATATGATTGTGTGATTGACTGGTGTTTATAACCCATGCCTGCGACAGCACCTAGTTAACTGAGAATATTGTGTTAGAGGATCAGCCGCATGCAAGTCGAGTCCATGCAAATCCACTGTCATAATTGATTTCTCTTTGAACGGATATGTCTTTATCTCTCCCCTGCCTTAGCTTGGGTTCCTCAGAAGAGAGGATGAGAATCCTGTGTGTGTGTTCAAGCAGGAGGGGTTGGAGAGATGCTTTGAACTGGCCAGAGAAATACAATTGAGATAAGTTACTGGAGACAGGTAATGAGAACCAATAGACTCCCAGGAAAGAATCAATAGTGGACACTGATACACAAGAGAGGAAGGACACATAGCAGCATTATTCTTCCTTCAAGTAAACACTGCAGATATAAGGAAGACACGTGCCGAGCCGACAGACACCAAACAGTTGTCAATAACTTGATATTTGTAAAGCAAAATATCATTCGATGAGATGAAGGATTATGGGCTGTCTGACGTTAATGATAAGGGTAAGAAACCATGAAAGATTTGACATTTTGAAATATCGATGAAATATGTCAATCTCTCCAAGGCATGTTGCCGTAAAATAAAATTAAATAAGCAAACTATGTTTCGCATTTTGCCATTAATCTTATTTCTTACTACTGTAATGCAAAATAAATAAATACAAACAAATCTAATTCCCGTTATTTATTTCAGTAAACATTAAAAAAATCACCACAAATTAGATTCAGAAAATACATGCAAGTACTTTTAAATTTCAGTGATATCAAGTTTAATTTAATCATGTAGGGGCGGTTTCCCGGACACGGCTTGAGACTAGTCCCAGCCTAACTTAAATATTATAGGTGTCTTGATCAAAAAGCACTTACACTGACATTTAAAAAACATAATTGCCATTGCTTTGTCTTGAGATGCACACCAGTAATGTTTTTTAAGTTAACTTAAATATACCGCCCCTTAAAGTTATTCTTAAATTGTCTTGAAATCATAATATAAAATGTATTATTAATATTTGTTTCCAGATAATGATACATTTTAATTATGTTTATTGTTCTTAGTCTATTGGTAAAATAGATCTTGTGGGATTTACACTTCACAATCTGAATAAGAATTTAATAGCTAATCCAGTTTTGCTTCTTAAGAAAATTTATATTGCTTTAAGGATGTTTAGATTTTTTTTACCATAATCATATTTTAACTACAAAATGTAAACATCTATAAAACATTGTGAAACATTATTTGGAGTGACCAAATATAATAATAATGATATGTTTCATCCTTTAACTATTAACTTCTTAAAATATCGATTATATGTACTAATATTTTAATTTATTAACATTTTATTTTAAAAATCAAATCATCCAAATGTCTCAGTTCAGTAAGTGCTATGGTAAAAAATGCACTTGCACACCCAACATCAACACAACACTAATTCTCTCTGCACACAGGCCGGCAAAACAAGTAAAACTATTGTATTTGTTTGCTTCAATCGGTTGACACAGTTTTGAGCAGGCTTGAAGCAGGTTTGTTTTCTATCCAAAAGCACAAGTATACAGCCCGCTTCTCTTCCCGGCTCGTACTTCAGGCCAGTGTTGAGGTAGTCTTTCACACTCCTCGCAGGAGAGATGATACCTGATGTCGCTTGCGTTTTGAACACTGCTGACAGCACAATGTGGAAGTTGAGAAAGATCAATGCGAGTACCTTTAGAAACTTATACCGCTGGACATCTGTGTGTCCTTCATCTCTGGCCAAATGCTGGTCGTTCATCAGTAACACAGAGGCAAGAGAGATAAGGTATCATGTGAAGGCCTTGTGCCGTCTCACTGTTGGCACCCCTTTGTATTTAAACAGAGCGACAGGTACCGCAGACATGCAGTTCTGTGCTAACAGGAGCCACATGGTAACCACTAATAAAAGCGGACACTGTTTGTTATTAATATGTTGCGATGTTTTAAACATAAAAGTTGTTGACAAGTCTATATCTGTGAATAATTTTGCACTGACTGTCATCAGATCTTCAACAAAAATGAATGCATAAAATTTAACCTTCATAAAATACAGTACATCGTCTCATGTGATTGCTCCTGTTTGAGTCGATAACTGAAAAAAATCAGGGTGTGTGAACAATGTAAAACTTGACAGCTCATGAATAATAAAAATAATCTAATGAATAATAAGAGTAAAAATAATATGATGTAAGTGTTGCTGAAAGGCAAGTGAATGGTTGCAAAACATCGAGTCAAAAATGACTGGTTTGCAGAGGCATCCAGAGAGCCTTAAAGTCATAAGTATATCGGCTCGTCTAAAACTCTTATGAAACATACAGATTATTTCTCAAAAAGTGGAGAGAAACTTATACATTTCTAAAAGAGGAAGTGAGATATTTTTAAGTTATAATGCTTGACGTGTCCCTGCAAATGACAAACGACCCGCTGAGGTGACAGACAGACAGAGAGTCAAACAGACACGCCGAGTTCATGCTGGCATGAACGCCCCTGAAAAAAGATCCAAATAAACAAATAAATGAAACAAATATGCTGTGCGACAAACAAAACCGAATGCTAATAGTCTAGGCTGTGCATGTGTTACAGACAGATGACAGGAGTTTATGCCTGTCTGCTTTAATACCTTTCAGCATCTCCTCCATCTTAAGGAATGCGACATTCTCCTGAAATTGTCGCGGCTCCCCCGCAGCATGTCATCTGCGCGTCAGCTCTCCCAATCAGCTGTCACGCTGTGAATTGGAGGTTTTAAGTTACAGATCACTTCTGAATCCTGGCACACACGTGACGTGCATTCATATGGCCCTACGCTGCCTCTGCCAACCGGTGCAAAACAAACACACAAACATCCGCTCGCTGAATGCAGACGAGCTGCTCCGCCTCCCCGGATGAACACGAGCGCTCTTTAGGAAACGCTCTTATTCTGTTGACGCTGGGAACAATGTGTCAATAGAAAGCTGAGTCGAGTACTAGTCAACAGATCACAATCAATCACCGCACGGTGGAATAACAGAAAAATACAACGTGTCCGTCAGAGAACGGGAAAAGAAGAACAAAACGGCCACGGCCACGGCTTTGGCTACATTGCTTAAACCACTGACTGGGTGTCATTTAACCTCAAAGGAATAACAACACAAAGTTGCTTTCAAAAGTGAGAAACAACTCAAACCGCAGCGAGAAAAGGGACATTTTTGGGAAATGTGGTTGTGTTGTGTGATGGATGTTTTAGCAGGTGCACTGCTGTTGTAAAACATTCTTAAAGCTGCAATCCATAACTTTTGCCCCTGTATTCCCATCTCTGTTTGAAACATAAAAACTGCAGCATATTTTTTTGTGCATTTCTTTACTTTTTGAAGTCAAACGACGACAAACTGACATTTCCAGCAAAATCATACGCGACAGCTCAACTTATAAAGTAAAACATTATTATAAGCTTCTTTTTATGTACTTGTTCTTCTGTTTTTAACCAGGAAAAGTTATACATTGCAGTTTTAAACATGGACGGCTCTCAAACCTGTTTGCATGAGCAGTGTTGAGTATGCATTGAAATGTTGTTTTTATAACAGTCATTTTATTACATGTAGTAGGGCTGTCAAACGATTAATCGCGATTAATCGCGTCCAGAATAAAAGTTTGTGTTTAAATAATATACGTCTGTGTACTCTGCATATTAATTTTGTTCTCATTAAGATAAACACATGCAGGCATATATTTAAGGAAACAATTTAATATATAAATGAATTAACATTTATATATAAATTTAATTATTGGAAATTTAAAAAACAAGTAAATATATCCTAAATATGTTTACATGCATGTGTATTTATATCTGTTTATGAATACAAAATTAATATGCACAGTACAAAGACTTAAATTATGAAAACACAAACTTTTATTCTGGATGCGATTAATCACGATTAATCGTTTGACAGCCCTACATGTACAGCTAAAGGGTGTTTGAAGAAAAAACTGGGATTCTAACACATTGACAAACACATCAAGTAACAACAACAATATGATAAAAGACAATAATGTTTGAAAAATATTTATATATTAATCATAATTAAATAAAAAAACACACAATCATTTCACAGAGTAATATTCATTAGCCTTACTGTAGGCTGTTTACTGTTGCCAGGCAATGCAGAATGTTGGCAAATTAAAATTTAAAATTTAAATGATGTACAGAAACAGGTTTGATTATATCAGAGAATGATCTTCGATCTTTATGTTGCTTGGCAACTGTAAACCTACTGTTAAGCTAATGAACTTTATTACTTTGTGAAAGATTTGAAATAAATGTAATTATATCTGGAACATTACGGTCTTTTATCACATTGCAATAAAAACAGCTCTGTTTTAAAATTAGCATATAAGCAACATATGTATTCTCTTCGCAGCCTCAGCTACAGAAAAATAAGTAAGGCGGCCTCCATGAGTTCACTAATGCAAAATAAATCCTTGAGCTGAAATAATGCCTTGTTCATAAAAATATAGCCAGAAGTCATTTTAGAAATGGGCTTCAATGCATTGGTTTCTTAGTACAACACTACAGATGAAGAAACAGCAAAAGCATTCTCCGGCTCTTCAGTGTCATTTTGTAAATGCTGCAGGTCAGCCGCCCGCACACTCGACCCCTGAGGACCGTGTCGAGAGGTACTGTACCTGTAGCCGGGTCCACGTCTCGTTCGATCAGGTGCTGGTCCTGGTGAACCCACTCGCCGTTGCATTTGAAGTAGATCTGAGTGGCAGGTGTGGACCGGCAGGTGAGGGTCACCGGCTTGTTCTTAACGATATAAACATCATCGGGCTCCACCAGGAAGTGGGGCAGAAGGTCAGAGAAGGCAACAGGAAGCGGATGCGTTACGCTGGCCGCGTGCTCCGCACCTGTGACGGGAAACGTGAAACAAGTTTAGTGACTGGTTTCAGTTGTTCAGATGCCTGAAAACCTTTTAGCAATGCAGAAAGATAATGAGTGTATGAGATCTAATTTCACACTCTGAGTCCCGTGAGCGGACAGATTGCTTGTGACACACCTGAGCGTAATGCTAATCTAGTGCATCCGTTTTGGGAAGAATACAGACATTCACCACATGTGTATATACTTTACAGCAACAACCATTTTTATATTGAATTGCATAAGTAACTGTGTTTTGATATGCACCCTTACTGTGAGATAGAATTACGCGTCCCATGATATAATATTTTTATTTTACCACCCTCCGCTATGTGTGATGTTGAAAAGGCCGCTTTGTCTTGTGTGGTCTGGGTTTTGTATTACAAGACAAAGTAGGGCACTATTTTCTCCTGAAAGAGATGTAAGCCCCCCCCACACCCCTCGCACACAAATAATGTGTGTGTGTGATAGCCAGAGAGTTCCCTTGTTAACAGGCCGAGTAAAAAGCTTCTGAGTGGAATGGCCTTGTCAGGGTTTGCCTACAGCAGTGCTGCTAGACCATCTTTACTCTCTCCACTGTTAATCACAGCCTTTTAAGATCAGAGCTGATGGACCGCAGGCCATAAATCCCTCTTGCTGAATGACCACAGCACTTCAAAACACGCTGTATCCAGGGCTTTAACTCAACTCTTTATTACGGCCGGACCGAACGCGGCGACGTGACTGGCAGCCATTCACCGACCGACGGCCTCTATCGCAAATAGGCTGCATTAAGCGCTGGATCTTTATTCCGACACCTCCCGGGTGGGGTTCGTGCCCTGCTGTTTATGGATCAAAGATCTGCGCGACTCCGTGGGCGGAAATATCTCTCCCCCAAGTGGATTTATGGGAGAAGCGGCGAGGCGGTTAGATCCGCAATGTTTGAAGAGATTCAATGAGAAATCATTATTAATCAGAGCTTGGCCCCGCGAGGCGCAGGGAGAGCGATTCTTCCGCGTGGCTCGGGGAGAGACTGCGCCCTATCAGTTATTTTGTTGCTTCATTTGTTAGCCGCAATGTTTTTCTGGTCTTTGTAATTAAGAATGAATTGCTAATTTATCCTTTTCCACCCACGATCCAGAGCAATCAGGCTTGGGCTGGCTGTTTAGTTTCTCTTCATACTGGCTGTCCAACGCCATTGTGCGTCACAAACAAAGTGCCGCACGCTCTGAATAACACAAACACACGCTTAAACGCTCAATAGCCTCCAGGACTGCACTGAAAATGGAAAGTGGATAAAATCCATTTTTAAAGTGATATCAGTTTTGCTAATTACTTATTCCCCCGGCACCGTTTCTCTTTACAGATGAGCTGCGGCAAGATTCTGTTCGACTGGTTTTTTACAGGAAATGTAAAACTAACATCCCCAGGATGCTTTTCCATGTGCTTATCTTCAGCAAATGTCTATGACTGGAAATGGAGAGGGATCAAGGTGCAGTGTACAGGACGGGTCACATACTCTTAAAAATAAAGGTGCTTAAAAGGTTATTCACAGTGATGCCACAGAATAACAATTTTAAAGAACCATCTTTGTCTTTTCATTTTATAATCTGAAGAACCTTTTTTCACCACAAAGAGCCTTTTGTGAAACAGAAAGGTTCTTATGATGTTAAAGGTTCTTTAGGGAACCAAAAAATATTCTTCTATGGCATCATGAAGCACCTATATTTTTAAGAGTGCATATACTTAACAATTTTTACTTTACATATTATAATTCTTCATGAGACACCACAAGTATTTTGTGCCTAAGAAAGTATTAATTGTAGGGTGTTTCTTTATATTAAAAAACATGTCAGAGTTTGCTGTTTCATTTGTCTAACATGCATCATGAAGAATATAATACGGAATACGAACTGAGTTGCTTTTGTGATTTTTCTTACTTACATATTGCCACCATATATCAAATTAGATATTGTTTATATAACTTTTCATAATTATTTATCGAAATAATGACCGAAATCTCCATTTTCTTATCTAACATTACATTTTATTTTCAATCTATATCGTTTTATTGTATTCTGTGCATACTATGCACTGTCTATGAGGCCAATAATTTGAGAATAAATCTTGTGTTACATATTATAAACAACATTTTAACAATTTGATAAAATGTCAAATTCTTTCATCTGGTTAAGGTTTCTTTTTAATGTGTTTAATCTTGATAAAACAATATTAAATACTGGGTTTAATATTAGTAATGGTAACACAACACACAAGTTTATTCATAGTTTACAACTATTGTACAATATATGTACAAGTAAATTCATTATTTTAATAAACAATTTTAGTCTATAATATTTTTTAGCCTTTTTAAAAATGATATTTATGGGCATTTATGCCTTAATTATGATGTGATAGGGAGCGGGATCGGCAAAGGACCCTCCAAGACAGGAATTTAACTCAGGGTATGCCGAGCGTATAGACGCTGTATGTCAGCGCACTTACCACAAGGCTATTGCCATCTTTTTTAGTCTTTAATATAGTTGGCATTTGGCTAACTGCCAAGAACGCTGAAAACTATTTGACTTGCCTGACAGACCTCAACAGATTGTGATCCAAATTGACTTAAATTGCGTTTAAGTCATTTCCACACTAGGCCAGATTAAGCTATCCACGTCAGCAATGTACTTTATAGAAATCAAGTCACAATTTTTTATTCTAGTAACAATTTCTTGGGCTGCAGTATTACTTCACAAAGCAAGAATCCAGCGTGGTCGTAATTCTGACCGTTAGTGCTGTTCTGTACCACAAAGAGCACATATCTCTTCATGAAACAGCGACGCCAGCGCCGACCTTTCCCGCACCTTTCTCATCTCGCCCACAGTAAACCATCGCCCGGGTCACGCTGATAGCATTAGCTCAAGTCATAAACGTCAGCCTCCGAGCTAAGACATTAGCCCTGGTGCAACACGTCATATTAATGCCTTTCTGCTCATTTCCTTTTGTCATTTTACGCGGTGTGCTGAGTTGCTAATTTATCAGAGTGAAATACAGTAAAGAGCAAAGCTATCACTACTGAACCTCCTCTAATGTATCGTGTACGTGTTTAACTCTTAATGAAAACTAAATGTTCTGTGTCCAATGAAGGACATACATCACTTTCCAGTTTCATGTGTTATTGCCCCTCTCTCTTGCATTACATCTTGGGCTATAAGAGACAAGCAATCCATCTTACAGAGACATTCATTTATTTAAAACATGCTCAGATGAATTGGGAATTCAAGCCTTTCGGTGCAAACACGTCTGAAGCGGTAGATGGTGCAATCAAGGCAATTATTGCAGGTCAAAATGGCTTTTCTTTGTGCTGATGTAAGAGCGGGTGCTATGGGACGTGGTCCATCTAATGAGGCTTAATTTGGCACAGTGATGATGGCCATTAGCTCTTCGTGGTGACCTTTTCTACAGCCAGGAGTTTTACACAAGAGCTGTGTAAACCAGCGGGCAGTCCCGGCCAAAACTGTCCAGGTGGGCTTAAGGCAGCGGTAAGATGTGATATATGACCATCATAAGGTAGAAGGTGGTTTCTGATGTTTTCCATATTCATGACAATCTACTTCTATTTATCTTCATAGTTTTAATAGTTGTCTTTAGGGGTAATAGAAAAAATATATTAAATATATTGTCACACCATGGGACACAAGTAAGGTACAGTATATTTGTCAACCACCCATATATAGACCAAAAAATATATTTAAAATAGTACACAATTATTACAATTAAAATTAAATCTCGAATAGAAGTAAATAAAGAAAATAAAAAAATGAAAATAAATTAATTAAATGATTGCTATATAAAAATAATAATATATACAAATAAAAAAATAAAAAATGTTTTAATTAAATATTAAAATGCTAATAAACTCCAAAGAAAAACTGTAAACGCAATTATAATACCAATAATAACTATAGAAGTTATGAAATACTGTACATCCTTCTCTTTACGTTTGTTAATTGATGTCAAACTGACATTTCCCATCACATTGAAACCGACTGCTTAACGTATACATCATTATTGCATGTATATGCTTAACGTTGTGAATTGGAGTAAGGCAACAGTTTTCAACCCTGCCCTTTTTGCTCAGTATTCATTTTTGAATAAACACAGGTAATGACCGCATCTTTAAATATAAACATATAGGGTGAATTCACACTTTTTGGGACAGCCATCTCAATGTCTCATAAGTGTCCCAGGTGACCTAAATTGACCTTAGATCTTATACCATAAATACTTTTACAGTTTTGGGAAAAACAAGAGATTGATCACAACTTAGAAGATAAAACACTGTGGCATCAGGTCAATACACACTTGATTATATTGATTATACAATACAATAAAGTAACATTACTCAACCGTGCTTGTTTAACACAGCGGACAAGATCATTTCCACCATACTTTCCAACATATCTAGACAAATAAAATCTCTGTGTGCCACATATTTCAAACAGCTGACTTATAAGAAAGCATCTTTACATCCACAATGAATAAACTGCATTGAAAATTTCCCCATTCTGTTCCACACACGTCGTAGTTTGTGCCGAAGTTAAATCCTTTATTCATGAGAGCATATTCCAGCCATGCAACGCTTCAAATTAAAGTCATTCTGTAAGAGCTGATTGATGCGCTTCCTACGCTTATGTTGTTATAGGGTTTAATATATTCATCACTCTGTTTCACTCATTTCATATGCATGCACACATCCTGACACACACACACACAAAGAACAATAACAAGAAAACGACTGCCCGTCCAGGCTGAACGTTCCACTCATGGATCAATGCACAAATGAAGTAAACATTACATAATGGTAACCATTTGAATCTGAAATCTGACATTACGCACATCTAATATTTAATGGATACATCCTTGTGCAGAATCCGATAACGCAATCTGTCATCCCCGAACACTACATCAGCGGCAAAACGTATTTATGAGATCAAGATATTTCTGTCAGAGACACACAAGTGTGTCAGCGCAATGAAATGGCATTTTTAATGCAAGCGCAAAGACACAATTCATAATGTTAAAAAGTGAATAATGAATCAGAGCGAGCAAATTCGTTTCAATAAACTGCGTGAAAAGACACAATCAATTTAATGCCAACAGTAAACAGTCTGCATCTCTTCAAATAGGGGTTGTGAAGCTGCTGACCACCGGCCAATCCAAACCAGACCGCTAAGCACCAATGAGACCCAGATAATCGGGTCCCAGCTGTGACCAAATCCCGATGTCCAAAACCCATACTGACCACCGGCATCGACAGATCCCTCCCTTCTCTAATCTGATACACAACACAACACTGGCATTTGACTTCACAGGCGAAATCTGCTGATAGCTGGAGCCAAACATGAAAGCTCTATCAGTTAAACTGAAATAAGGAGACAGACTGTAAACATGGTCTGGCGGCCGTTTGTATACCGAACGACACCGCACACAATGGCTTAGAAGGTCATGTTAGGTTTCTCTCCAAAGCTCGCCTGCCCTTTCTGAACCAATTAATGCACTTTATCAGTTCTTTGTCTCTAAAGCAACGCATCGTAACAAAATCACCGGCCGTTATTTCCCTTCACAATGATGAACGGCGGCTGTAATGCGTTTTATGATGTCATCAACGCTTACAATGTCTTCAGAAATTAATTTGATGAAAATGACTATACGGACTATTAAGCCATTTCATGTGTCAGTAACTTAACAACATGAGTGCGGCGCTGACGGTCGCTACAAAGTGTTGGTCCATTGATGTGCGTTTGAAACGAAATCATTTTTCTCAAGTCCATTTGTCATCTGGTGAGGTTCTGTCTGGTTCACATATTCGATAATATTGAAAAAAGGAAATGGATTTGTCAAAGTAACGTGGTCATTTAGTACGTTATATTTATTTTTTTAAATTGATCTAACCATGCAAGCTTACTAACACCATCAAGATGCAAAGCTGGTCAAGAAGGATGTGTTCCTGCGGTCTAAATCAGCTGGACCGAGCACATCAAAATAAAGTGAACACAAAGGTCTCAAGACATTGAAAAAGAAAAATGCACTTCTTTTCAAGCGTGAAATGGATTTCGGTGAACTGTAGGTCAGCGATGGGCTCCTGTTCAAATGTATGGAAATAAAACAAACAACGACTTCAAATCTACATTTAGTCATGCTTATTCAGTGATATACCTACCATCTGAAAAAAAGTCATAGTTTTCACGGTCTTGATGATTGATAAAAGATATTGGTCTATGCGCAGCACCGGCTAGACAGGAAATAGCCTTGTCTGACGCACGGTAAAGCCCTAGACTGACTGATGCCTGTTTACCAGCAGACAACAAATATTTGCTCAGCTATGAGTTCAGGTTTAGCGAAAATCTTTTTCAGGTCTGGCCTCTCTCCTCTTCCCTTCTACAGCACCGGTAAGAAGCATCGATTCACGCCACGGACTACATACATCTCGGTGCGGTGCCACATTCAATATTCTATTTGTTTTCCATCAAACGCTACGTACTTTTCAAAACCAAGCACTTTTACTTCGAGAAAAAGGGTAAAAACCTTAAGGGAGGGACTTCGTGGGTCAAACTGTCATGAGTTGGTACAGTTGAAGTTCCTGGATGCTTCACATAAATGTGCAGAGCACTTTGCACAGAGAATGCATAGCGAATGTTTATTATGCAAATGGTGTTTACATTGACCGTTGGGCAACTTTTTCTCTGGCTATTAAACATACATATTAGTCAATGACAGCCAGTTCAACAATGGCAACGGCAAGCTTCAAGCAAGGCAGATTTTAAGGTTATTTCACTCAGAAGTGAACATTACTCACCCTCAAGTTGTTCCAAACGTTTATCATTTTTGTTGTTCAACTGAAATATACTTGGAAGAATGGTTGTAACCAAACAGTTCTGGGTCACTATTGACAACCGTAGAAAAAAACTACAATAGTAGTGAATAGTGACCCAGAACTTTTGGTATCCCAGATTTTTCAATATATTTTTTCTGTGAAAAAGACAAATAATGATGTAATAAAAATATAAAATAATGAGTAAATGATAACAAAATATTCATTTTTGGGTGAACTATCCCTTTAAAATGACTAACATATGGTCATTTTATGACAAGGACTAAGGTTTAGTAATGGATTTGCTGCTTTTTTCATACTGGTTCTCTCTCTCCCTTTAAAGCAACGCAGATCCATTATGTGGGTTTTGATTTACCCATCAAGCCAATCCACTCATTAAGCACATTTGAATCTGTTAATAGATACAATCTGTAATCATCAAAACAGCACCTGCAGTAATTGGCTTGCTCAACACACAAATCAGGTATTAACTGATCTTTGTACTCAGTGAAAGAGGTCACTATGATATATATCACCATTTAGATGTGGAAGAGAAAATTCAACAGTTATATGGATTGAAGCTGCCTATTAAAGGAGTTTAAAGAAGAGGATGTTGTTGATTATTGTTTAATTCTCTCTTTATTGTGCAAGCAAAACAGTTGTTATTTTGTTTTCATGAACATTTATGACCCTTTGTAAGTTAAACCCAAATCAAACACACCTGAACCAGCTAAAAATGGTCTTCAGGATAGCTTAAAAATGACCTGCAAAATGATAGAACAAGGTTGGACCTAAACTGGACAGCCCCCCTCCAAAACTAGAGTCTGACACCTGTGCTTTACAAACTCAACTCATTTTCAATAGTGGTTTGTTATCACCTATAAAAATGTGTTCAATAATAAAGAGCCTTCACACTTCCAACCGTCACTTTAAGTAAAATGTCACACCACATTTACTCTAGCCCCTTTTGAAAACTCCCAAAATATCATCACAGTCTTTGTTTAAACTAATTTAATACCTCCAGGACCTCTGATCCAATGGATCCCATCAGAAAAAAACACTGTGAGCGTGAAATGTCACATTTAAAACTATGTCAAGAGTGATTTGGGGTTTGAATGTGTATGTGAGTTCATTTTTCAAACAGCTGCTGGGGAAAATGCTACACATTTAAAGTGTGAATCCCTTAATGAGTATTCTGTGCTGTGAAACAGATGTCTCGATATTTTAGATTTCATTTAGCTTTTTATTGCGTATCATCTTTTTTCTGCCGTCTCCCGCGAAGGGCCTGAAAGAGGCTGTGTCGAAGAATGTCAGAGTCAAACAAACCTTTACAACCTTAAAGGTGCTGTGTGTCATTTTTTGGAGGATCTTTTTATATATATTCATAATACAATATACATAACTATGCCTCCAGAGACCTTACATAATGAAGCATTATGATTTTATTATGTTAGAATAAGCTATTTCTAATAAGCTATTATCTACATACACTGCGGGTTCCCTTGCATGGAATTTGCCATATTATTTCTACATCCCTAAACATACAAACTGCTCTACAAAGTGTGTTTCGTAAATACGGTATCTCCTTTCGGGAAAGATGCAATAACGTAATCTTTGTTCTGTGTCAGCTGCCGTAGTGCTTTGAAAGGGAGAGGTGTAGTGACCACCACTCACCACTAGATGCCTCTAAATTTCATGCACTGAACCTTTAAGTGACACTACAATTCTTCTGTAACATTTAAAGACAGTGATACTTAAAGGCTATATATAATCTTTTCGTGCATTATGCACTTTAACATTTCTTTATATTACAGTCCCTTCTACATCAGATAGATAACAAAAAAGAAATACATTAATTCCACACAAGATTAGTGTGCAACTAAAAAAAGACCAGAAGAACCGGTCTGAGTCAATCTGCTCCTCTTACACGCGCAGACAGGAACCAATACGTTTTATCTAGTTTCTTATCCAGATACGTCCAATCAATATCCAGGGTCTCTCGAATCTTCCTCGAAAAGAACAAAGACTAATTTTCCACTGATTCAACATCCGACGTTAAACCTAAAAGTGCTTCAAACTTTACCTTTAAATATATGCTAATGGCCGTTTCTAACAAGTGCAAAACGGAAACGATGGTGATTGTTAGCTACGCGTCTGGTAATTGGCACTTTGCGAAGAAATTGCATGCAGCGAGAGCGAATGTAAATGATTTCCCTTTTTTGGTTGCCATTAGCTCCGCAATTTTTTCTCAGACTAACTTTAAAATTAGACTGGGAAACAATGCAGGATCATTTGTCAAACAGTGTCCTCTAAAGCTGTCTTACTTTACGCTTGTGATACCTGGGGACCTAAAAGCTGTTAAAATTTGTCTGTTACACAGTGCTAATGAAGCGTGATATTTTATTTAGTTTGGGTTCTTAAGTTCATTCGAAACAGCAGCTTGAATGGAGATGGGTTGTAGAAAAGAGCTTCCACAAGTCAATTATCTGAACGAGGGTCAACAAAACAATGATGTAACATCACTAGATTCTGACATGTGTTGAACAGCCTCAGGGAAGGATGTAAAGACTCGAATACATTTGCAAAACTCTCATTTAATATAAAATAAATAGTCTGTAAAAACCCACGCAATTGTTTTGGTGATGACTGTTTTCTACATAAAGTCCTCCAACATAATGTAAAGAACATTAACATATAACCTTGATGTCTAATATTGATTGAGTAAAGTCATGTCAAATATTAAAATCATAATGAAATGAATGGTTAAAATCAAACTTTGATGCTTATCTCAAAATTTGATTTCGAGACTTTAGCCTGGCTTCACAGACTCGGTCACATTTACCTGGCATTAAAAAATAACAAAATGTCTATAGAGTAACATGTTTTTATGTTGTTATCCCTATTACCTGCATTTTGTTGCATTGAATGTTGCGAAATAACAAAAACACGAAATGAAAGTACGTAACATACGTAGACATGTCCCAAATGTTAGTTTCAGGGCTGATGTCAACATTTCTTCGAGCTGAAGCATCTCCTTTCACTGCCAATTAAAAAACAAAATAGATCCAATTTGTAAGTAAACACATACACTAAAAAAATAAGTTGATAGCACATACAAAATGCAAAAAGCATTGAGTAAACTCTTTAAAATGGATGTGATCAGAATGAGTGTGGTACAACGAGAGGTTCTGTGGAAAAGAGTCAAATCATGAAACAATTTAAATGAACATTTTAATCCCTTATCTTATTAGGCCTACCCGTATTTCCTCGAGATATAAAGGAATTTAGCTCGATGCACGGCGCAGATTTATTTCCAATGGTCCTCCTATTTGCAGAAATGTTGTATAATCACAAACGGCTAAACAACGGATTTCAGCCTTTTTAGTACACATATAAATAACGCGTGTGTGAGAGAATTATCACGATAATTAGCTAATACGACGTCTGGAGAACGCTCTTATCATTACGCTTCTTGGCGGCTACACCAAACAAAAGCAGAGGGACCCGCACGCAACTTGTCAACTTGTTCACCTGAAAAGCGCATCCTCCTCCGCACGCTGGCCCGGCTGAGCCGTGAGAAGTCTGACTTCAGCGGTTTAATTAGCGTGACAAAGAAGCAAAGCAAGTACACCAGAGATCTCTTTTAAAAAGGCACATAATATAATCCTTAACAAGAACTAGACAAAGCAGAGCACCTGAGCACCTGCTCGGGCCTAATTATAGCCCGCCTATGCTAATGCAAAACAATAGTGTGCACCCGTTCTCTTTTTCAGTGCTTGCGCAGTGAATTTAAAAGGCAATTGAACTTTTTTTAAAAGGCAATAAAATATTAACCAGTTGTACTATGTGGAACCTGACAGCTTGCGTGAAGTTTTCTTTAACACGAGTTAATGAACCTTCAAGTTTTGAACTTCATTCGGCAATGATTTATACATCGAGATACTAAAACTGAATCCCCAATCCGGTTTATGCTAGTCATGTGCTGTTATACCATTATAGCCGTTTTCCATTTAATCATTTACCTTTTTTTTCCGAAGTGAGTTACAAAAGTTAAAAGTACTAAGAACAAATTCATCCAAACAGGACAATAACATGAGAGGTATTGTTTCAACACATGGTTGGGTTAAATATGGACATTTTCTAGATTAATTTAAACCAACGGTTGGGTTTGTTCGTATTTTACCCAATCGTGGGTTAAAACAAGCCAGCCTTTTTTATAGTGTGTTGAAGTCTCCGTAGTCCATTCTGAAGTCACGGCTTGCTGGTCTATATCATTTTTACAGCATTCACATAACATGCAATTCATTCTCTTATAGAGCACATTGGAAACGTAAACAATGCTGGTCCAGAATAACTTCCTATTTCAGTTGTTTAACACTGCACAGACGTTTGAACAGAATACATCCAACAGCCTATTCGCAAAATGGTTGTCAAAGGTTCCCCAGAACAGTTTGTTTTCCTTAATCCTTTCCTTAGTTCAACAGAACAATAATAAATTATTTCTACTATGGTAGTCAATTGTGCCCCAGAAATCATTCTTCTAAATATCTTTCTTTGTGTTCAACCAAACAAAGAAATCGATACAGGTTTGAAACAACTTGAGGTTAATTCATGACCGAATTTTTGGGTAAACTATCCTATATAAAGATTTAATTATATATGTGAAACAAAATGAACATATTTCAATGAGAAAATGAAATAAAATAAAATGAAACAGTAGGTGCTTCTGGACCAGTATTTTCATCTTGCAAACTGGTCTATATGAACATTTGACTCTCCTTTAGAAAAAAGTTATATGAACAATAAATGAGACGAAGCCACTTTGTACTTGTAAACTTCCATAACCATTCAATAATGATCACATCTGGTGATTAAAAAAGCCATGATAGGTGTTTGACTCAAACCTTGCATTCATAAAATCAACCTTGAATCTATTTAGCAGCGCGTATGGTCGCATTATCATCCTGGAATATGTTGGACATCGCTGAAGAGCGTTTGCACCATAGGGTGCATTTGATACTATCAAATGGCCTCATATTACTTGGTCATTATAGGACTATACAGCGCAATCACTGAACCTAATGACTCCCATGAGATGTCTGCCCGCACCGTTATGGTCAAACCACGATGCTTAATAGGTGGCAATATTGTGCGTTGCGGGTACAGGGTACACCTCGGTTTCTTCAAACACAAACCTGTCTGAATGTTAGAAACGTGGTGAAGGATGACTCATCAGGCTATATTACTTTTTCCATTACTCCGGGGTCCGGGTTCTGCGCTCTATACAAATGGTAATGCATCTTTGTGAGTGGCCCTGGATTCAAAAGGTTTCTAAATGGCAGCACTCCCATAAATTCCAACCTGCTGAAGCTCAAGACTAACTGTTTTGGTTGAGAGCGCGTGAGTGAGGTGCCGATTCAGTTTTGTGACCACGCTGACACGTCTATTGATGGCTTCCGCTAAAATTGAATGTGCAACCACCGTCTCTCTTCGCTGATGCGGTCTGTCCTTATTCTGTAGATTCTCACGTTTTCAGGCTAAATAATAATAATAATTTAATACTTCTAAAAAAAAAATTCATTACCAGGGTGTCTGCAATTAAGGCGCGGACGGCATTGCCTGCGAAAACTCACATTTCAAGGTGTTAATTGCGAGACTGTTATAAATGACACATATTTTTAATTGGCAGCATATCAAATGTGAGTAACTGCAGATGCATTTATAATCCATCTACAATTGCCATTTAATTTGGGATTTTTAGATGATATACATATAATCAAATTTAAATGTTTCAATAAATCGATTCCAATGATGGAGAACAAGCTACAGAAAAGCATTGGATTCTCCTAAAACACTGTTTTTTTAGTATTAAATGCAATTTAAAGTATTTAGAAGATATACAAAACTCTGTATGTCATTGATAATTACACAACCCATCATGCATCATACATAATGCAAAACTCAGCAAAGCAAACTTTTTCTAGTGTATGTTATATATAAATAAGTAACACTTATGCCAGACATATTATGCTATAACTTTAACACACAAAATATATGCAATATAATGTAAACTAATCATGTATTTGTTAACTTTTCTGTCAAAACATGCCTGTTAAAACCGTAATGATTTCGGATTGTGTGACACGCTTCTAAAGTTCACACAGATGCAGAGAGAGAGAGAGACAGGCACTCGCATGAAAGAGAAAGGGCAATCGGGACTTCATGAGATAAGACTAAATCCTTTCTAGAAATAAAAGACAAAGCTAGAAATCCAATCCAACTTTTCCCATAAGTCAGACAGACATGATTAGACTCGCATACGCGTTTAGGACACAGGCCTTGAGTGGCTCTGGAAACTCGAGCTTCCCTAGAACACCATTCTGATCAATTCTATTCATTTTCCCCCTGCAAACTTTCAGAAGTATCGCTTTGATTTCACAAGCAACAGACATATCATGTCTTCTGACTCCAACCGTTCATGAATACAAATGATCTGGAAAGCACATCTTTTATAACCGGAGACCACCTCTGGAGCATCCCATCCAGAGCCAGAGATCAAAGATAAGCCGAAGCGTGTTGAACCCCACCAAGCTGCTTTGTTACAACGTGAATAATCACATAAAGCAAATCCGCATGCATAAAGGGCTTCGCTGCACTGCAATGTCATAATTCTGATGGATGGGTTCTGGCTTTAATATGATCGTATTATCTTAGTATTTTCTTTGTCATTTATTACAAGTTCCCATTCTTGTTCTCCGTTTGGCAGCACGTGTGACGGCGTCGCGACGTGATTTATATTTCGCAATTAATAATATTAAGTTATTGAAGGACAAGAGTTCTTCGCAGTTAATGAATAGTGAAACCACAGTCAATAAATTGTGGAGATTATTGCTGACATTTCATTGGCGCGTCTCGTGAGCTGTTGGAAACTCCGGCTGTGACTTCACATTTTACGATTCAAAGTCGTCCTTTTAAGTTTTATCAGTGGTCTTGTAACAAATAGAGGAGAAATGCATGCAAGTTATATATATAGAAATATTATATATACACTGTGTTTCTCTCTATATATATATATTTATATATTATTAGTATTATATTGATAGTATGAATGTATACTGTATTGTCAATATATTGATTATAATTTGAAGAGTTTGGTTCCAAAATGACATAACTATGTTTTTAAAATAATCATGCTTTTTATTATGTTATAATGTTTTTATTGTGTTTTATCGTGTTAGTTATCTGTATTTTTAAGTTATTATGGCTTAAATAAAAACAAACAAACTGCAGTTTGATTGATATTAATTGAAATGCACAATAAAAAAAACATGATTTTTTAAAAAGTTTAAAAACGGAGTTGTCCAATTTTGGAACCAAACTCTTCATATATATACACACATTCAATGCACTGTAAGTTACTTTGGATAAAGGCATTTCCCAAATCATGGCCAAATCTAGAACCCAAAACCCAGAAACTATTCAGCACGATATTTTTACCAGAAGGGGACATAAGGAAAGATGTTTATAGGATGTGTGTGTTGAGTATCCAATGATTGTGGTCATGCAGTATTCATTTAAAACTGCCATAGTAAGAGCACATGATGAATAATGGAGCAGACATTAAAGACATGATAGAGAAGATCTAGAATGCTACTTCAGATCAGAGAGTGCGAGAAAGACACATACCAAAACACATGTTTCCGACACAAAAAACTGAACAAATGCGAATTGAGGATATGACAGGAATAGAAAAAGAAACCTCACATAGGCCAATCCAAGAAAAGTGTGCGTGTGTGTAACATACGTGTTCTCATTTGGTTTTTTCGAGGGCAGATGATTTTTTGACAGGCAGCGGGATGGGGTGGAACGGCATTGGCTGTTAATGACACCTTACCACAAATTGGAGCGAGAGGACAAGCTCTGTCCAATAACAAGAGAACAGGTCTCCGAATGTCTGAAATCGTCTTTATCTACCAATATTACCTCTCTCTCACTCAGTCCCTCTGAGACAAGCATAGCTCTCTGCTCAGCACAGAAAGAGACATTTCTTAGTGGTGAAACACAATTTATTTCCCCCCCTTCACAGCTGTCATGTCAGTGATGGGTAATTTATGGCAACTGTGCAGGCGAACTCTCCCAATAAGATGATTCTCACCAAAAATAAAATCATATTAATAAGAGCTTCGGCCTGTGTGTGGCTGAAATGAGTGGCGGTTACCACGGCGACCACTTTAAAAAGTAGCGCGTATGTGTGTGAGGGCGGGCAGAAACGTGCTAGGTGTGACATCACATAATGACTCAGCTCATGAATCTTAATTAGGTGACGCAATCGCGTTCTAAATTTAACAGATAGAAACATAAAACACAGAATGTGTAAACCATAATAATAAAATGTAACATGCCTGTCTTCTATACTTTTGTTATGTGGACTTTTGTATTCCTGCTTTTGAGTTTCCTGTTTCCTCTCTGATCGCCTCTCTAGCTGTTGGCACCATGGCGGATTCGCTATTTACACGGCGGAATCTGCAAAATGTTAAAGCGAGCTGACGCGCTCTTTAAATAACCCAAAACCTATTGCGCCATTGACATTAGACCAGGTTTCAGTTGGTCAGTGGCACAGTCGATTTCAGTTGCCTCAAAATAGCAACGCGCCAACAATGCGCCTGAACACACCTCGTTTTCAGACGAGCACGCCCATGGGCGCACAAATGGGCGCAAATGCATTTGCTTTTTAAACAACGTGGCGCAGGATGTGAAAACGATAACTGCGTCATACTGAAACCAGCTAAATACACTCCTGTCGCGCCTGACAAGATTGCACCGGGTGTACGATAGGGCCCTTTGTGTGTCATAACTGTGTTTGTATTCTGTTACTCCATGGTCTCAATAAGTAAATTAATAAGTAAATTAATAAAATAAACTTACATTCATATTTTATGGTCATTATTTTATGCAAGGAGCCATATGATATAACATACAGTCAGTCACTACTACAAAATAAAGCCTTTAAAGATAATACAACTTTTGATTATTTTATGACTATACATGATGCCTTACATATTTCAATTAAACAAAAATAAAGTAGAGATTTGTTTGTTTTGTAATTTTACCTGAGCTAATAGAAAATCAACAAAACATGTTAAACCAAAGTGAATCTGAGAGCTGTGTGCACAAAAAAAAAACATTGCAGCCATCGCTTTTATAAGTTATATTAAAGCAGATAAGAACTCAAAGCCCCATGTTCCCAAAAGAAAAATGTTATCCCTGGAAGAATGTGACATAACAGCCGCAACAATTCATCAGGCAAACAAAAAAATTCATATTTCACTGTGTATGCAGGGGGGTCAAAGTCAGTCTCAAATGAAGTTTAATCCGAACGCTTCAGATAAGAAATCAATTTTACTTCGCCTTCAATATTAAACCTAAACAGTGAGTGAATTTACATTTACGAGTCCAGCCGAGAAGAAATATGTCCCACGCTATGCCAAGTGGCGTTGACAAACTTAAGTTGTTCAAAAACTCCACTCGCTTGCTATTTAAAACCTCCCCCATCTCCTCACCCTATGTTTTCATCCTTTCTTGTGAGTCTTGTGAAGTCTACGTTGCCAGTGCGACTAAAACCGGACCTCCCGTGGCGGCGCAGGCGAACTCCCGGTGTCACTGCCTGCAGCACAGATTCTACCACCATCCTCAACAGTAGGGAGCCTCGCACATACCACTTACACACCGTCCCCTTTCTCTTTCTCATCTGAATTTTGCACTGCACCCCACACGACTCGTGTGCGTAGCACAAGTTGTCCTCTCACATGAGAGTGCCCAAAATAACACACAGGGAACTACCCAAATGCGAAGCTGGTAAAACGCAAAAATCCATTTGGAAATTCAGCTTCTTGCTAGCTGCTAGCAACTTCAGACACTGGGATAAGAAATTAACACGAAAAAGAAAAATAATATATTTGCTCTGTCAATATGAATGACACAGAATGTCTGCGGACCAGATATCTCGACAGTTCACCCAAGAATCAAAACTTTCATCATTTATTCACCCTTATGTCATTCTTCTGTGAATACAAATAAAGATATTTAGACAAATGTCTCCCCTGTTAAAAAAAACAGCATATGCTGGTTCGGTACGTTTCGATGCTGGTTTAAACTGGTCATGTGCTGGTTTGAGCTGGTCATGTTTTGATCCGTAGCTGGTCATGTGCTGGTCCATAGCTGGTATAAGCTGGTCAAACCAGCATCAAAACATACCTAACCCAGCATATGCTGGTTTTTTCAACAGGGTAAGTGGTGTCAATGGCGGCCAATGTTGGTTGGTTACCAACGTCCTTTAAAATACCTTTTTTTTGTTCTGCAGAAAAAAGAAAGTCATACAGATTGCAAATACCACGAGGGTGAGTAAATAAACTTTAAGCAATAACTCTGAGCTAAGCAACACCATAAAACCATATTAAAAATAGGCAGCAATTCATTTCAACAAGGACAAAGAACTTTCCAGTCAGGCCAAGCAGGTAAACAAAAAGGCTATAGTGCACCACCAACAAAATGGTCAACCATGCGCCCTACCAACAGCAGAACATTACGGTACTCCATATAAATATTTGAAAAGCACTTTAAACAGAAAGAACCCCTGAACAAGGGTTTCCAGGGCTGAGGCCTATGAGAGCGCAAAAAACGCAATTACGGCCTTGGCATAATCTCTAAAAACATTTGGTAGGGGCGAGCAGGGCACACTGGAAGAATACAAATAGTTTGTGTTGGCACGTCGAGGCTCGCCTACTGATGGAGGAAAAGCTTATTATTAAACCTTATTTGTCAAAAGTAAATGCTTAACCTTTCTCATCTGTCCACGGGCATTCTAATCTCTGGGCTAACGTGGACAAGTGCAGTGACCATTTTCGAACACAGATGGCTAGATCCATCATGGAAAGACTGAAGATCCAAGCTCACGGAATGGCTGATGCTGGTGTTGAAAATGTGCCACGGTGACAAATCTGAGTCCTTGAGGAACCGGCGAACATATGAAGCTCCTAATGCTAGCGCTGACAGCTACTTACAACACGCTGCTGTGACAGCAACTCCCTAGGCGTTTACCACAGCTCTCTAATGTTCCTGTAGATATATTTCACAATCTCACACACAAAAGAAGATACTTTGTGAAATGTCTCAGTGGTTTTGTGTGCATACAATGGAAGTCAATGGGGGCCAATGTTGTTTGGTTACCAAAGTTCCTCAAAACACAATCTTCTTTGTTCTGCAGAAGAAAAAAAGTCACACGGGTTTGGAATGACACGGGAGAGTAAATTATGAAAAAAAATCTTGGGGTGAACTATATACTTGAACATTATATGATTAATTTCCTCATGTTATTTTTCCACCAATATAATGCCCTTTAAGTGTTTATTTCCTCGTTTTTATTGGTTTTAATTCATTCATTAGCGTCCCGTTGCACACCTATGCACAATCTTCGTTTGTAAACCTTCTGCATCGTGACAGTCTGTGTTTTTATTTATTTCATTAGCATTTTATTAAGCTATTTATTGATTTATTTAACAAGAGATTTGCGTTTCATGAGGCGGTTGGGCAGATTCAGCATATTTTGGGAACAGAATCACATGATGATTAATACACGATTCTTGGCACCGGTGCACAAACAGACTCCGAGTGCTCTGTTTATATATCAAAATCCCCGGAGAACATCCGGATCTTACCACTGTATACAAAAGCTTTGCCCATCGCTTGGCAAACGCAAAGATGTGTATCGGAATTAGGGAGCTTTTTTATGGTCACTCTCTCTCATCATTTTTTGGCGAGGTGGACGATTTGTTTCAAAGATGCTTCTGTCCGACACCTGGGTGAATAGTGCAGTGCAAAGTGCTCTCGGTTCGCTGACGTATGGCCCTGCTGATGCGGTCTGACTGAATCTCGCTGATACCATCCAGCACGCATTAGCTTCAACCGCGTGGGCTAATCAGTCTCCATACATCCCCGATATCCACTGACAGCTCGGGCATCAGGCCTCCCCGTGCCCTTTAAATGCATCTAGTATCGCAAGCACACCGCAAGCCTAATTTGCTTTCTTATCTAAATTAAAGTAAAAGCAGTCTGATAATTGAGTTCCAAGACCTATCTGGAAAAGGTTGAGTCATTATACACTAATTATGATCCTTATTAGATAGCTAGATAACTTCCTGCAGGGAAATAACGTGTATAATTTTGTCAGCACACGGATCCGTGAACAGTTTTCCACAGCCAAACAATGGAAAAAAATCGACATGGCTGAAGTTTATAACCGCATGGTCAGTAGAAGAACAATCCGGTATCGCGTATTCCCCAAGCGCAGTGAAATCAAGTCTGTGGGTAGGCAGTCAATGGAGGGGTAAAGCTTTTTAAAAGTTCTAGTCTTTGCCCTGGGAAAAGGTCAAGGCGTGGTGTTGCCCGAAGCTATGAATTCTGCTTTCATTCCTCATCTGTAATGTGCTGAAAATGATATATGGAGCCGTATTTATTATAGACCACCTGGCTGCTCGGTGGCAGCGGTGAAATTAAAGGCTAGCGTGGAGTCTGCACTGTGCGTTTCTGCACAGACATGCAATATGAATGCGGCGAGATGCGGTTCAGAGGTGCATTACATAATTGGCACAAATTACAAAGTTGAAGAGTCCCTGGTACAGTCTGTTTTCCAATAGGCCTGTTAGTCAGATCTAGCTTTATTTACTCTCGTATGCCAGAGCATGTGTAAATGCCAGGGTATGTGTACTTTTGTCAACTATATTACTCATCCAAATCCTGTTTGAGGATGACGCATTCCCAATATACACATTGATGAAATCATGCAAGGCATCTATTTACCGACGGTCTTTAGCTCATCATTGCATTACATTTTGTTTATATTGACAACAAACGAATCAGCTGCAACAATAAACAGTCTAGTGCTGTTACATTTGACATTATGAATCTTACTGTGTTCCAGAAGTGTACTGTTCTTAAAGGGACAGTTCACCCTTCATCCAGTCATCATTTACTCATCCTCAAGTTGTTCCAAATCTGTTTACATTTTTAAAGAACCACAATACATTTATTTGTTCTGTTGAACAGAAAAGAAGCTATTTTGAAGAATGTAGGATAGCAAACATTTCTGCGGGCACGTTTGACTACCATTATAATTGTCCTAATGTGGTGATCAACGGTGGCCAAGAACTGTTTGTTAACACAAATTTTTCTAAATATCCTTCTCTGTGTTCACCGAAACAAAGAAATTAATGGTAATATATATATTAATGCGTGAATAAATGATGACAGAATTTTTATTTTTGGCTGAACTGTCCCTTTAAGTATTCTTACTCTCAACTACTTTTTGAAGTATCTGGACTTTATCAAAATGTTTTTACTTTGGAAAATGTTACTTAACTATATTATAAATTATAATATACTTTTTACTCCACCATCTTGCATAATGCTGTTTTTTTGAATACTTAAGTGCATTAAAAGTCTAGTATTTTCTTTGCTACTTTGACTCAAGTACATTTTTGAGCAAAGTACTAGATTTAAAAAAATTAAAATTGGGAGTAAAATGAATCATATCTGCTTTAAAGTAAAATTGTTCCTAAGTAAAAACACTCGGATACATATACTCGATAAATACGGATACCTAAAAATGTACTTGAGTAGAAAAAAAAAATGTCTTCTGCATTCTATGAATTATAAAACCCCGCCTCCAACTCCAATTGGTCAATTAGACACAAAATCCAGACCTAATTCATGCCATTTGTTGATATGAGCTGAAACGAATGCTTAAACAGTCAAAAGAACAATGTTTTACTAACCACACAGCTAATAATTTGCAAGGAAAGGGCCTAAAATACTTAATATGCAGAAACAAATATTTTTTTAAAATATCCCCAAAAGTTCACACTTTTCCTTTTAATGTACCTTTGAATCCAAACAAGCAGAAAACATTCAATGACATTCTCTTATAGACACTAACACCTCCTCTAAGAAAGTCACAGAAACATGAGTTTGTTCAGGGACTCTTTTGTACATTTAAATACTATCCTGCTTCACTATAAGTATCTCCCACCAGCCCTGCGGTGAAGAAGTAACTCATTCATTACAATCCTGAGAGAACACGCTGTTTAAAAGCAGCAGCTTAAATTGCATAAACAAAACACACCGCCTCAGTCGACTGTGATTTATTTTAAAATTGCTGGACGTTAATATGTCTCCAGTCGCTAATAATTCTTTCTGCAACAATGTCTAACACCAAACTGTTGCGCTGTTAAACTGTTGCCATTCATATTTCCTTTCCCAACCGAGAGACAACAAAATGTCTCTATGTTTACGAGTAGGTCAACCGTTGCAATTTCGGGAGTGACTCCTGCATCACACTGAATGAAACTGTAGGGAATCATTTCCATGTGTCCATGGCTAATGCGTCCATCAATTAAAAAGACTTTTCATTATTACATCAAGGTATTGCAAGCTAAATCCCTCCGCTATGAACTAGCAGGTTGGTTTAAAGTCCCATTACACCCAAGCTTTTATCTGCGCTCGGTCAATACTAGGTGACATTTAGACGGCCGCATCACATAGCGAGTCAGAAATCACATCATTATTGACATTCGTTCTCAACCACATGCTATTAGAAATCAATGAGAACCTAAATATAACCAGAACTAAGTGTTTTACATTTTGAGCATATACTCTGAAGCCATCATTTTCAAGCAACAAAGAAAAGATGTTAATTAGAAAGGTTTAAGGAAAGGAAAATGTATGACACAGATACCCTTAAGGTCCACGATTTTGGAGTTTACAAAAACACAAATCGCGAAGACTACAGAGACAGCGTCTTAAGGCAACGCGTATGCACTCCTGATGCTCTTCCAAAACAGTAACTTCAATATGCTGCCTCCTGAGATCCCATATTTTGGCCATAGTTTAATACAGAATAGCATGCATCCTTTGTGAAGAAGGCAATGCAAGCTCACTAAAACCTCTCAGATTGTTCCAAACCTGTATACATTTATTTGTTCTGCTGAACACAAAGGAAGATATTTGTAAGAATGTCAGTAACCAAACAGATTTCATCCCACATTTACTGCCATAGTAGGGAAAATAAATACTACGGGAGTCAATGAGAGATGAGATCTGTTTGGTTACTGACATTCTTACAAATATCTTCCTTTGGGTGAACTACCCCCTTTAACATAGCAACATTTATTCACAACTATTGAATTAATGGTGGGTTAAATCTCTAGGCACAAAAGAAAAACTATTTGTATGCTATGAGGTCTTTCCTATGTAGAGCATTACAAATCATTGGCAGATACAGCCTTAGAATTTTTTTTTCCAAAAAAGAAATCCAAATTTTCATTCAATTTCAATCAATTTCTAGATGTATTGTGTCCATTGCAATCCATTGTCTGTTCAATAGAAAAAAAATCTCAAGGTTTCAAGGTTTATTATAATCCCAAAGGGTGGTTTGTGATGCAACAAGAGTTTGTAAAAATATTAGGGCTGTCAAAAGATTAATCGCGATTAATCGCATCCAGAATAAAAGTTTGTGTTAACATAATATATATCTGTGTGCTGTGCAGAATAATTTTGTATTTATTAACACATACACATCCATGCATATATTTAAGAAAAATCTAAAAATGATTAAACATTTATATATAATTTCAATTGTTGGTAAATATAAATAAATACATGTAAATAAATGTACATGTGCATTTACATACACATGTAAATGCATACATGTGTATGTGTTTGTATTTATAAAAACATAATTAATATGCACAGAACATAGACATATATTATGTAAACACAAACTTTTATTCTGGATGCGATTAATCGCGATTAATCTTTTGACAGCCCTAAAAAATATACAAAAACACACAAACAAATAAAACAGAGTGACAAAGTCATCATCCAACGGCAATATGAAAGACTGACAGCATGACAAGAAACATTAAAACTGTGATAAAAATCCAGGTTATCACATAAAAAAAACGTTTTTTCAAAATGTTCCTAAATACATGTACAAATATTACGGTTGTATTGCTTAAAAGTGAATATGAACTGCAGTATTTGAGGTCTGAAAAGCATCTTTTATGTTATTCTGACCTATTTATTCAGTTTTATTTACTGCAAATAAATGCAAATAGAAATGTATTCGAAATTTGGGAGAAATATTGTTAGTTGACAGAATAAAACAAAAACGACCATTTTACCTTAAAACATACCTATAAATAACACATTCAGAAAAACTAAAAACCGGTCTTTGAAATGGTCTCTTATTTTTTCCGCGCCTGTATACTTCATATCTACTGTACTGTATGCAGAATACAAAAAGACTGCTCAACTATTTTGAAACAGCTGCTATTGTGTTCGATCATGACCAGGTGGTGCTAATCTTCAAATAACAGTCAATAACACATCAAATTTGCTGCACATCAATACTGAACTGAAAAAGCCATCATTGATATTCCTGTATATTAGTCATTCCTAATCAAGTCACAAACACAGAAAAAAACGTCACATAACCTTTAAAAGTCATCTCAACTGAAGAGACTTGCTGTATTTTTGACAGCGTGAAACAAAAGATCAAATTATGTGGCTTTTACCAGCACAACAAATCTGTCGTGGCACGTTAAACGTCCAAGCAGGGTAAATAACGCAATAAAGAATCTCTCCGTGAATAAGCCATTACCTCTGTGGGACAAACAAGCCTCTATTTCTGGATGAGGTGGTTACAGGCATCCATTTGGGCCCATTTGGACCTGAAAGAAATGACTCATTTATTAAATCGTTTGCAGAGCACCGTGTGGCGTTCTAAGCAGCCCACCTATCCGCCCCATGCTTTTTACCAAAAGCTGCTATTTGCGAAAACCTAATGTGCGCCGGCCGGGCCACCGCTTCATGCGCTAAAGAAACGGGGGTTTTTCCACAGGAAATCATCAAGGCATATTGGAAATAAATGAAAGGTGTGATGTGGAGAGGGGCTGATACATACAGCTCGGCCGTGAGTTCGGTTTATTGGTCTTCGCAGGGTTATGAGTGCACATCCATCTCTAGGAGAATTTGTTTCAAAAACTAAAAACGATCAACAAGTTTGTAATGGTAGGATGCAGAGAAGCTCAGAAATCAGCATAAATATTCAAAACACACAGTGATACTATCCATGTAAGGCAGCGTGTAGGTGTTAACACTCGGATTTTATGCATCTCCTGAGCTTTGAGCTTTAAAAAGCTAAAGTGTGGAAAAGTCAAAGCGGCACAAATGCATGTACATAAACACTATGGCTGCTTACGACGGAATACTCAGAAAGAAATGGTTATTTAGTTTTGTCTAAACACATCCACATTTGCTGTAGTTCGATATGGCTTTGTTGAGCGGCACCTGCTCGTGTGTTTGGATCCCAGTTAAGACATCTTTAATAACCACCTCATAAATATTTTAACAATTGAAATGCATCTGTAAACGCGTTGAGAGATTCTCCGCCCTGGGAATTAGGCATTCAAATATGTCTTTTGCAGCCCCAGAAAGCATCTTTACACAAATTCCTTTGTGAGGTGATGATAGCCTTGTTATGGAAATTCGCTCCTCTGTGTTTAAGACAAAATGTCTCTCATGGTTTAAATGGCCCTGTAATTGCAATGCGATAAACATGCCGCGAAGAGCGGCGCAGGTGGAATGCAGATATATTCTAATTACTGAAGACATTTAGAAATAAATAAAAAGTAAAACGATGCCGTTATTGCGTCGCTTTCGACGACAGCGTGACTCTGACACTCGGTAAATGGGGACTCTAGAATGCTGCATAGTCAAGCAAAAACACAGTTGCACTTTCTCGCCGGCGTGCTGCGTGCGTAAGGGCTCTTTGATCTGTGTTCTACTTTCCCTCCATTCCCTCAAGGATTCGCCGTTGTCTTTTTTATTTTCCAAACAAAAAATGAGCAAAGTGCAAGGGGAAAAATGCACACTGTGAGAATCAGCCCCCTTCGCGCAGCGTCTTTCCAACAGAGCATTATCATTTTATTCGCAATACTAAGTTTTCGTCAACATCACAATGAAAAAGATGATAGTCAAAGCTGTTTGTTAAAAGAACGTCTATGTGTTGAGAAGAACTTTTAGAGACAAACTGTAACTAAAGATTAGATAAGTTTGAGTCTGTCCTGAGCAATTTGGTCCTGTGAGGTAAGTTCGATAAGCATCAATAAGATAAGCAAATAGAGTACAACTAAATTGAATTAAATTGTATTCATACTGTCAAAAATTATATTATTAAGTAACCTTATTTATAATAAAGTTTATTTATATTGTGCTTTTCACAAACACAGTGTAAATCAAACAAACGAAAATGGAAGATAAATTAAAAGTAGTGGTTTAAAGAAAACACATCAACAGACATAAGACAAATCAAAAACTGAATAACTGATTATGTGTTGAGTTTAAAGTTAAATTAAAATGTACACTTTACAAAAACTATATATATATATAACATATTCCTATTTTTCTGTAGATATATACATTTCTTATTCTTTGTGCCTTTATAACTTCTTGCAAAACGCAATTGAGATCGTTTTCATATCTGAAAAATAATGCAAATCTTTTGATAGGCATGACAAATGGCTGGCTCCTGGTGACAAATCATTTGACCAGAGGGACGCAATTGTTCAACACACTAATCAGTGTATAAATACATTAAAGATCCAGACTCCACAGCTAATCCTTGTTGTGTATAATTAAGGGAAGACAACAGCCAAAACAGACCTTTAATCTGCCAACACAAGTGTCCACTGACTTCACTGAGGGCGGGATAAACATATGCGCCGAGAACACAATTCATATGAAATGTGGATTAAAGAAGATATTTTGAAGAACGCTGGTGACCAAACAACATTGTCCCCCATTGACTTCCATTGTACCGCTGAGACATTTCTCCAAGTATCTTCTTTTGTGTTGTGTTTTTCTGTTAAAGTGTCATATACAGGTTTTGAATGACATGACGGTGAATAAGTTATTATATAATTTGTATTTTTGGTCTTTTAAACTTATATGTATTGTTGTAAAGTTACAAAAAGTTTGCTAATGAACATGTAAAGGAACCGATATTACAAAAATGATTCACAGTATCAGCTCCACATATTCTGACCATCTCTTCAAAACTATCTTAATTATTTGTGTTCTGGGTTGTCGAACGACTTGAAGGTGAGTAATTCATGGCATCATTTCCCTGATTTAATTATAAATTATATCATTGGATAGTTGCATATATTTAAAAACATATTTGCCCTTTAAGTAGTTTCACCCAATATTACTTATGATTTATAAGCAGTTAGTAGTGTCTATTTTACTTCCAAAAAAGCTGATATTAAACAACCCAGCTATGTGACTGCTCGCCTAAGGGTTTTCCTTATTGCACACAGAAAACTCAATAGTAAGCTCCGACCGGCTGGCTTGCATAGACTGAACGGCGGTATTTACAGACAAACTAGATAAAATCCTTCCGGATCTTGGCAGACATGCACATTAAAACAAAAGCACATTTTCAAGGAGTAATACAATTTTCATGAAGCCAATTGAAAGCTTTCACACAGTTGTAAGCTCACAGCAAAACAATATCACGAAATGAAATTCCACAAACGGAATAGCTGTCGAATAAAAGCCATGTGGACGATCCTTTGGGCTGGGCCGTTTTGAGATTTCACACCTTGTTGAATTACCTGGCCCAAGGTAACTTGTTAGCGTGTTAAGAAGGAGCCAAGCCCAGTCCTGTTAGAAGATTTCCAACATCTGGCGTTTATCGCCGCACATAAAGCTCGCACACGGCACTGGATCAATGAGATATGCAAATCTAAGCTTATTATGCACGACACCGGCTATCCGTGATGGCAGAAAATGGACCGCCTCAATGTTATTGCCCGTGATTTGTGCGATCGTATGGCGTGCTGTCTCGGTATCCCGTGGTTTCTCGCTGCGTGTGTGGGAAACCGTCTTCCTCAAAGCTTCTTAAGTGACAGTGATGAGCGGAAAGCGCGGAGCCTCGTCCCTTCATCAACTGACTCTGCTTCATCAGAAAGGGATTCATCGCTCCTTTTAACTGTCAAGAAGGTAAAGAACGAGAAAGTGTACTTAAACCCCTCCGTGTTATTTGTTACACGTCTGAAGCTCGGCCGGGTGTAATTGCGGCCATACGTCTCTGACCCGTAGACAACCAATCAAGATGGATCCCTCTCTCAGCGTGCGGTGAATTTGGGTGAATTAGAGACGGGACATTATTTAACGCCCACCCCCAGTCACATTAAGGTGCATTAGGCTCCACAGTTGTTAAAGTGTTTGTCACACTCTAAGAGCATCCATCTGTACGATGCCGGGCCTCAATCAATAAGTAAGTAATCTACCGCAATGAGAACAAGTGTGGCGCATTACTCACCCGTGCCCGAAAAGAGGCAGCCACCCGAGGACATGGCAGCCGATGAGGAGCCCGGTTTGTCGCAGTGGACACTTATCTATTACCTGCCCAGGAAAATATCGACAACTCAGGACTTTAGGCATGTTTTATATTGAAGCTACAGAAATCTCATTGGATTCCATCGCTCGCGGCTGCCATTTTCTTTCAGTTCTGTTTGGAACTCAACAATGCACTCAGGTAAATATGAAATTCAGTGAGTTGCACTCTTTTGAGGGCAACCTCGATTAATAAATGAAAAAGCAAAGAAATCTAGCGACGAGAGATAAACGATAATCAAGAAAATCTTGAAAAACAATGTTTGGGTAAAAGACTGGTGGTAATATTTCTCTTACATTTAATATTTTTTAATATATTTGATATATTTGCTCATATTTCATTGTAGTTGTATTTGAATATATAGATGCATTACAACTTAATGATTTTATTTTTTACAACAAATAATAGTTTAATACACACACACACAAAAATCTTTAATCCAAGGCAGTTAGAAAAAGGTTCTTCTCTTCCAAATAAACAACATTATTTGAAAGAAATGTTTTGGATAATTTAGACTAAATGTCCAAGTAACTTAGACTGAAGCAAATGCAATGGGCAAATACCTTAATACATTTTTATTAAATATTAAATGTGGGCAAAAAAAAAGAAGAATATTAAACTACAAAATTTGATATTTTAAATGTTTCATTTGTCACAAAAGTCGAAATGTCTGACACGACATTGCTATCTATTCCAATAACTAGACTAAACTAAATTAGTTATTCATTCAAAGTATATTTTGTAACATAATTTTTCCTCTGTGCACAAAGGTGTACGTTCGGGTGTTTATTAGGGCTCCAATGGTACACAAAATTCAAAGTTTGGTACATAGTTTTGGATACAGGGTTGGGTATGATTTCAGAACTGCCCTGTATTTGTTCGGTTCGTGTTCTGTGCCTTTCCAGCCTTACTATACATGCTCACAGAATCACTTTTTAAACTAAACATTGCAACATCCCCTCAGTGTAAAACTGTGTAAAAAGAAATTTACCTCCAGATGTATCCATCATCACAGCTCATAAAATCACTTCTCAATAATTCATGACAAGAACACGTATTGCTTGCTGGGAAGCAAGATATTTCCTTCACACGCTTTAAGAGAGAAACGTTTCAAAAATTTCGATTACATTTATAGAAAAAGCTTCCAGCAGTATATTAGTGTGATACCGAGCACACCGAAGCAGAAGAGTTTGTTTACACAGTTCCTGTCTTTTCCTAGTTTTCATCATGTTCTCAAATATCTTCTCATTCCAAAGTCACGGTGCGGGTAATCTACAGTCTACAATCTGACATTTTAAATGCGGCCCAAATAACCCAAGAAAATCCCACAGAACATACGGTCACGATCCAACCGCCACAATTGAAATATTGTTCTCCATTTCCTGTTACTGTTCTTTTTGATAGTGAACAAATACACGGATTTCTCTAGTACAATGTTTCAAGCACTGCTTTTACAATGACATACTTAAACACAATACATGATAATCATCATTTCGTGTTTCTTCTTTTTCTACTAGTTTAATAAATAATACATTTGTATTCAACGTAATACTTTTAAAGTACATTTTTCTCACCATTATCTGATTGAAACTGTCTCTGTTTCCTGAGGGAAAGTGGTACGATTTGCATTCAGTCTTTGGCTTCATCGGACGTGTATGAGAAAATGTGTTACTTCAAACATAATTACATGTGTATTCAGAAAAGTTATATTCTCTGGAGACATTATAAATTGTACAAGACAAAATGGCAGCACTTTAAAGCCTACCACAAAAACAGTGTCTGCTAGCTAATGTCTTCAGACAACAAAAAACAATCGGACAGACCAAAGTTATGTTACAAATTCAGAGTTTCAAATTGCTGTCTTGATTTGTTCCCTTTGGCCTCTTTGATAGCTAAAGCATCATTCACCTGCTGATTGTGGCTATTGATTTGCAGTCCGAAAAATGCACTTAATATCAGTGAGGTGCATTTACTTCTGTAAGGCGGCTGTCGGCTCGTAGAGATCACCTTATTCAATAAACATATTCAACCATTTTTAGTTTTCTGGCTCATTCAGTGACTTAACAATGTTTAAAAAAATCCCAATGACAGTAAAGGGACCCAGCTGAAATCGCTGTCAACCCTCTTGTTTTGGGGAGACTGACTTTATTGCTTGTGATCCTAGAGACCCCAGTAATGAAAATGATGTGTAAAAATAATACAACAGTAATTTGCTTATCAGATTCTATATCCTAATCAAAACCCAATAATCAGTGTTTTAAAATAGAATTATACACTAGTATTTGAATGGAAATAACGGATATGTAAAATACTAGAATTAGTGTATTGGAGGAGTTCATTCATTGCATCTATATTTGTTTTATATCTGTGGTCTCTGAGACACCGAACATAAATAATGTTACACTTCTTTCTAAGCGGTATGGGTGAAACCCGTTATCAAGTATATTTTTCAACCTTTGTTAAAATGACCTTGGGGTCTTTGAAGCCCCAAGCAGCATGCTTTATTCTAACTTTAATGCTATTACAACAAACTTGAAACGAGGACGTTCTGAAGTACACCGAGTGCTTTACGATTTCTTCTTATCCTAAAACAATGGCACACGCTATGAATTAAACGTTAGCGTGCCTCGTGATTTCATACATTGGAGAAATTCAATTACGCTCTCCTTTCCACTCCATTAATGAGAAGCCGCGCTGCGGTCGGAACTAATGTGCGCCGAGTGATGTGTGTGACAGAGCGCAGGCCTCACCGACACGTTTATATTCGATTCAATCAAAACGCCTGGCTTTCAGAACACCTGCGAAGCGGCACGTTCGGACGGAAAATAGAGACTGATTCCATTCTGCATAACTAGGGGATAAACATGTACGTCTGAAAGCAAGATGATGTACTAAACTAGTCCTTCCTAACTCTGATTGGATAAACCGGGGAGAGCGGCTCACAATCGTATTCATACCAGCATCGAGTTCATAATGGCTCTTGATGGAGCATCTGTCGCAAACAAAGGTCTTTAAATAAGCTTTTCACGTCAAATCTTCGTACATTCATCGCCTACAGATGCCGGTCAGTAGTGATGCTATTACACTCATGTCCAATATTTTAAAATTAATGTGATTTGTATCATACGTGTAATGAGGGCTTTGAGAAAACTAACGGACCTTTTGTTGCTCCCATCAATGGAACGGTAAGTGGCGTGTGTCTCTCGAATCTAAGCAGCTGCCTTCTATCTCATCTCCAAAATCTTCTTCAAACTATGCAACGCTTGTCCGTGCCTTTTACTCGGCTGTTTAGACTCTTCGAAATAAACAGGATTTCTGCAACCGAGACACATCAGGATTATTTCTATACCTTGATACTTCATTGAGAATGAGCTAAAGCTTCAGAAGATAAACTGATGAACTGACAATTTAGTCAAATACTAAATAACTTGCTTAGCATTTGGGATTACAAATCTTTAGAAAGCTGGACTTTGAAATCCTGTAATATCTGTAACTCTTTCCTCTTCCGGCTCTATATTGCGAAATTGTTCTCGTGTCAAAATGAACACAGTGGATCTTCGCCACGCTCATTAGCAAATTTAATTCCACAGATGGACTCTAAAGCTGTTTGCTCAATCGAGAGCGGCCTGGCTGTCGACAGCTCAGAGAGAGCTTCTCTCGTCTGTGTGCAAAGGTCACACGACATACATTATAACTTTTAAAACGGTGCAACAAGCTTGCCATTCCTCTGTATCTCTGTTTTCCAGTCCATCTGCATCCTCTCAGCCACTTATCCTACAGCATGCGGTGCTCTACCGTTTTGAGACAAAAGAAAGCTCAGAGCCTCTCTGATAGTTATAATCACAGCTGAACGTGAAAATAGGTCAGTACGACGGGCGTGAAGCCAGGCTGCGCTAGCTGCCAGCTCTTACAGTCCCCTTTTCCACACCATTCACAAACAATCTGCAATGACTGAAGTGTTGCGGCCGCTTGGGTGGGCCACCGAAAATATTGAACACCCAAGCGTGGCCGTGTTTGATAAATTGTAAACGCTGGGTCTTGTCAGTGGATTGGTAAATTGTAATGAATGAATGAATGAGGCATTTATGTAGTGCTTTATTGTGTATTGCTGTACACCCACAGCGCTTTACAATCATTTTAGGGGGGTCTCTCCTCACCCACCACCAATGTGCAGCATCCACTTGGATGATGCGACGGCGGCCACAGTCCAATTTGTAGATTTACAAACGCGTACCTGATGAATAATAATAGCTATTAGAAGTTAAAGGAAATAATTATACCTATTGTGGTTTATAATTAAAGAGAAATACTACAGCTTATTATGATCTCAGTGGGGTACAAACAGCAATGACGTTATTAAAAAAATCTTGCAAACTATGCATAATCAGATCTCTTGCAATCCTCAACTTTTGACTCATGGTGTAGGTGTTCATTGGCGTTGCTGCTGACCATATGAGCTGAGCTGGACTTTGACCGGTTTCAGCATTTTTAAGACTTGATAAACAATGCCTATTCACATTTCACACAGCTAGGAGATCTCCCTCCGCTCCATCCTTGCTGGGAAGAAGTGGGTGAACCTGGGTCACACTACAGGGCTCTCCAGAGTCACCCGTTCTGCTCTCATCCAAACCAGATGGATTTGGCAAGAACGCAGAGTTCCTCAGAGAGCGAGGGAGTGAGTAGACAGCGAGGGAACGATGAGAGTGGTGGAGGTGGTGTTGCTAAGAGATGAGGCGAGTAGAGAGGGACTGACAGTGGCATTAGGGACCCCATGCTGGGCTCTGCGGTATGATGGGCCATAAAGTGACCTCTGGGGGGGTGGGGGGAGGATTCTGCAACAGCCACGTCCGGTCACCTTCCCTGCGAGGTGCAAGCTGTGAGATGAGCCCTAAGGACGAGGAAGAGGTTGTAAAGGCAGTCACTGTTTCTCACACGTATATAGGTTCCGACTCTCCCACACCATCTAGCTTTATTCCCAACCAATGAAATCATGAAGTGCTTAGCAGTCAGCAGTGTGGTACAGCTCATTGCACATCAGTCTGTTAAAATGTCCTGAGCCGCTTATTTTTATGACTCATTCTCATATGGCTGAATATATGTATATAAAATAATATTCCTATCTGGCTGTCTGTATCTATCTATCTATCTATCTATCTATCTATCTATCTATCTATCTATCTCTATCTATCTATCTATCCTACCTACCTACCTACCTACCTACCTACCTACCTACCTACCTATCTATCCATCTATCCATCCATACAACCATACATCCATCCATCCACCTACCTACATATGTCTGTCTATATCTGTCTGTCTGTCTGCCTGTCTATCCATCTATACAACCGTCCATCCATCTATCATCGATCTATACATCTATCAGTTTATATAGCAACATTATATACACATACCATCTTTGTCAGGAACATTTATTTTAGGCCATGGGAGCGCTTCATCTGAAATATTTAAAGAATGAAATCTCCAAAGAACTACGGTCATTATGTGAAATCTCAATGCAAGCTATGATCATTACGCAGCTTCCCATTGTCACCTATAATGCATTAATTGCAGGTACAGCTCTCCTGAAGCCATTTAAGGTCAGTGGTTTGCTATAGGCACTGTGGAGCTATCATCTTCCTTCACCGCTCGCTAGTAAAATTTCCTTTTTCAGGAACTTAAAACGCAAGTACTGTGGGGTTAAGCACCTTGGTCCTCTGTGGCTCTGCATGATTGATAGAAAAGAGACTTACTCAGTCACTTGGCATACAGCAGGTGCTTTTCATCCAAAGTGACCCGGGGCAAGAGCCTTGCTGAAGGCCAGAGCGGTCTCCAGTTCCTGGGTCACCGCTACTTGAGCATGAAGCTGCCGTCCTGATAAATAAACATGAGGTTGACGCGACCCCCCAAGCTTAAATGGTATGCTATCTTGAATCTATTCTGCTTATTTAAAGAACCTCTTTGACAAAGTCTGCCATATTGATTTTCTGATGGTAATGTCATTTTGTGTTCTACAGCGATTAACAACAGTGAATTTGTGGAGTCTGGGGAACATCGTCGAATATGATTTTCTTTATTCTGCCGTAATTGTAACTTTCTTTAAGGACATCTCAGACAGTTTTAATGCTTCTTGTTACCATCAATTAGAACCTATTTTTATCTTCTCTGAAAATACACCTTCACACATGTTGATGGGGGGCTAATGCGATCCCTCAACTGTTTTCAGTGATGTATGGGTGATTTTAACACGAGCCGCATTACCCTGGGACTGTCATCTTTCACATTTGAAATTCCCCAATCGATGACGCTAAAAGCTCTAATCTGATTGTTAAAACAGCTGATTTGACAAAGCTGTTATCAAACCGATTCAAGCATCAATCAATATCACATTACAGGAGAGCCTCTTTTCTCTTGCAGGGCTGGGTTTCCAAGGACTCTGTGGTCCGTCTGACCTTTCGGGTAGAAACGCACACATGCGCACGCAAGCACGTTCGTCTCTAGAAGAGTAAATTAATTAGTTCACGTACAAAGCATAGATACATAAGCTAAATAAGGTGGAAACACATGGAGACCTGCTGAATCCCAACATTCACTGCACTGTTTACAGAGTATTTCACTCGCCTCATAATTCTAGAGCATTTGTTTGCCTGTTTTCCCAGTGGAAGACGATAAATTAGCTTTTTTATACTCAATTAATGTGAAAAAAAGGTTTCAATTGTACTCCACAAACAAAGGAAAAGACACGCTCACCTACACAAACATATTCAGATATGCAGAACACAAGCATCCCAAACAACTCTGTCAAATGCTTACAATATTATCAACTATTCATTTGATCAGAATTGAAATACGTTCAGAAAAGCAATCTATCATATTGCATGTTTTGTATAGTACACATATGTTTTTTTATACATAGAATGCACGAGTGACCTGCTACATGGCACCAAATACTATTTCACATACCATTTCCAACATTATAATACTCAACATTATAAGCATCCAGTGAGCACAACAATAGCATTCCACTTAAAAAAGAAACTATCCTTGCTGAAAAAACAATAGAAAGCATTACGGATATTCTAATGCTTTCTATTAAAATACAATTATGAACTATTAACTGTCTCCATGAAAACCATAACAAAATCCTTTTTTGTAGTGTGTTTAAGGCATCCAATAGGATTTATTATAATAATAATTAATTACATTTATATAGCTCTTTTCTTAAATTAAAGAGGTTTTAATGCCTTTAAAGGGATTTGTAAATGTTTTAATCAAAACTGTAATGGTGTCTACTGGAATGTGATGGATTCTATTGGTTGGATGTTAAATCTTACTGGAATAATGCCCGAAAAGGAATTTTATATGGTTTTAATGGAAAATCTATTGGGTTGTGAGGGTATTCTAATCTAAACCATTAGAATGCCTGTGATGGCTTCTATTGGGTTTCTGTGTTTTTTTCAGCAGGGCAGTCAAACACACGCACACTCATAAAAAGTAAAAATTAATCTCAATGAATTCATTACGCACTGTATCATAAATGAATGTATGACTTTAAATATTCTCTTTTCCCATCTGGAAGAAGGATGGGTGATGTTCTCACCTAGTCTGTGCCTGCATGGGCAGTGATGCCCAATTAGACCCTCTCTGATGAGCGGTCCATGGGCCCAGGCGGCAATTAGGAGAACTGGGAGAGGCATCTCATTACCGGCGGCGGTCGGCGCTATTATGGTGCTCCTGAAGTCTACATAGCTTCTCTCAGATTCCAATAACACTCATTAGAACAGGGCTTATTGTACCTGCGCCTGAATCAAATTCCTATCAATCGCTCTTAAATTCTTTAAAGGCTGAATGAGGAACGACGCTCTTCGGGTGGATGTGTTCGGATAAAGCATTGAGCTGTCTGATGCAAGTCTGTAAACGGCGACTAATAATTGAATTCCAAGTGAATCATTTCATTAATCCTATCTAAGTGCAAACAAGCATACAGCAGAGGACATTAAAATGTAGTCTCGAAGCCGTGTGTGACAAGCCACCCATCTAATTCCTCCAAAAAAGCCAATAGTCTTTTCTTCAATCTTTTACACAGACAGGGTTTTCCACCACGGATAAGCATGCACGGCTTTACTGCAGCACTTTTCTTGCCATATTGCTGACGCAGACATTTTTCATCCACAGCAATACTAATGACAGGGATGGTCCCCCCCCGCAGCATTGTGGGATTGAATACTCTGTTCATGGGCACAATGGGAAAGAAACAGGATTGTGGTTTGAAAACCCTTACAGGTCCAGGTTAACCACACTTGAAGCTATCGACACTCAGGTGCTTAAACATTAAGCTGCCACTTTTACCCTAAAATAACCTCAGTTTTAACATGATTTGTTCTCTCTTGCACCGTGTCTACACCGGACGCGACAACCTGCTTGTTCTCAATGGGCATGTCGCTTCGCATCCAGTGTGGACAAAATTATAATGGGTTCTAATGCGTTTCTAATATCCTTTGTCGTTTCGCGTCGGTCGCGTCCGGTGTAGACACGGTGGTCATTTTCTGTATCTTTATTTTTGACATTCCTGAAACAGCATATATGTAGTAAATGACATATTATTTTAAGTCCTATTAAGCGAATCTGGGTAAATCCGTTTACAAACAATAATAAGCTTTTAAACGAGAAATGTGGAGATATTAGCGCCATCTAGTGTGAGGTTGCGAACTGCAACCAACGGCTCACTCCACCGCTCCGTTTCAAAGCACTACGGTGGCTGCAAAAGAACTAAAATGTTGACAAAACGCTATGTAGAGTAGTTTGTCCGTTTAGGGCTACTGTAGAAACAACATGGTGAATTCCAAGTAAGGGCACCCGCAGTGTATGTAGATAGAAAAGGCTCATTCTATCGTAATAAAAACATAACATTTCATTATGTGAGGTCTTCATACACCTCTGAAGACATAGTTATGTATATTATAATGCATTTTTGTCAATAGATCCTCCAAAAAATGACACACAGCACCTTTAAAACCGATATCAACATTCTCAAACTGTCTTAGTATGTTGCTTCTGTAAGAGCTTATATATTTCCTACTGAACGTTTTGCTAGAAAGTGTTATATGTAATCGTAAGTATGCCCTTCATGTAGGCATGAAAAAATAGTTGGCAGATGATGAATTCTGCATTAGATGCTGCAGTTGTTATACAGCACATGCCTGGAAAAGCCGTTTCATAAATCACGCCCGTTTAGCATATATGAGATCTGAAGAAAGCTTACTTCACTTTGACCGGACGTTCAGAGAAAAACATTACTGCAACTTAGCACAGCTGCAGTTAATAATTGGTGTGTTGTTGAGGCTGACAGACAGCGCGATTCCCACGCAATGAAAAGATCTGGTTAGAAAACTCCAGTCCTTTAGGTACCTCGAATACATAACGCATTGTTTAAACTGACGTAAGGTACAGTAACTAATTCCATCTGTTCTGTTTTGTGAATTTATGACACTCGACTCGGTTTAAAAAAGAGAAGAGATGTGTGCATTTCCGTTTGAATAAACAGTGCCAAGAAGGAAAAGAATACAATAAGGGTGCATGCATGTACAGTACGGCTCACCCTGTTTTGAATAAACATAAATTCGCCAAACTTTTGACTTTGAGAGATCTTTGTCAGTTCCAGCGGCAGAACGGCAGGGCTGTGCTGAACTGCAGAGTAACCGAGCAATATCTAGTAATATCATGGGTTGTATTTTTTATTATTTTGTTATATAAACAGAAGCCTGTGGGAGCCTCACGAAAACACCGAGTGTGAGAGCCAGAAGAAACGTCTGTGAGAAACCCTGCCTACAGCGTTTGAACCCGTGTCTGACGGGCTATATATGTATTTATAAAACGAAATGCACGGACAGAAATTCAAAGCAGCTGTCAACTAACTTCACAATGGTGGCGTTTTTAATTGCAGTGCTCGTAAATTGTGAATTGCGGTTCATCATGTGTTGTTGCAAACAAACAGAATCGTTTACCATCTTTTGTGCATCAAACGCGCAAATATTTGAAAACTCCCGACGACATTTAAGGTCAAGTGCTGTGAAAATTAGCATAAAGATTTCTTTATTAAACAAATGTCATTCAGAGGCATTTCTCCTTGAATTATCAAAAAGCAAATGCGGATAATTGCGCTTCAATTGCAACGCAGAACGCCAATATGAAAAACGCATTCATCTCCTGAAAGATGGGACAAAAGAACGAGTTTCTGCTTTTCACTGTAACTAAACCTCATCACATATTTCTCTCCGTACACATTTTTGATGGTTTATAATTAGATTTAAAAGAAAATCAATAGTTGTAACTTTCAGTTTTAATAAGGGCATTGGATGTTATCAAACATTATCAAGTTTGGCATCTCACGTTGAATTATACAAACACCTCAGAAGAAACAGAATGGCTGCCGTGTTTTCCCTCAAAGTGTCTCCCTCGATAAGTTTTCCCTTATCTTCTCAAGAAAATTACATTTTCTTTAACAAAATAACTACTTTTAATAAACTAGGCCAATAAAGAGCTCACTGGGATATGCAAGATTTCCCTTTAGTGCGTCTATCACATTAAAAGAGTGTAAATGACATAGATTTTTTATCAAATCTAATCCGTTTACGCTAATTTTACGCATCTTGCACCTGCGCCACCCTCAAGAGAAGAAGGTTTTAAGATAACACATAAGATATAAAAGAGACAGACCCCATTGTCCTCATTAACTGATTCACAATGGCAAGGTGATGTTTTTTCTGTCTTTGCCAAAATCACCCTGCCACTCCACCTCACATCCAAATCCAACAACAACACCCGCCCAAAGGCAGGTGGCATGAAGCCTTCGCCATATGGCATCTGCAGAATAAAACTGTGAGGAATTAGCCTGAAATGGCTCAGAGCTCTCTGTAGATGGAGATCGATGATGGCTACTTATCACCTCAGGACATGAGTCATGTGTTATTTATCTAACAAAGACTTGCTGCAGTTAGCATTGTGTGCCCTTTCTCTCTAATCTGTCATCACTACCTGAAACTAGACATGGGCCGGGGTGGTCGACTAGTTTATACAGACTAGCAATTCTCCAACCAGGGGTATGAACTTGAGGAACCTTGAGAGAGTTAAACTTATAAAACAGAAACTATGACTTATTATAATATGGTGATATTACGGATGTCAAAAGAATAAGTACATATGCAATTTCCCTTAGAGAAAGAACACAAGTTAGGCTCATTATACAGTCAATGATTTTCCGTGATTGTATATTAATGATGATTAAATTCTATCATATCACATCTGCAAATGAAGTTACTTCTGTTAAATGTGTGAAATCTGGATTTCATTTAAAAAGGGATGAGCCACATTTTGTTATCATTTACTCACCCTCAAGTTGTTCCAAGCCTGTATAAAGAAAGATATTTGAAAACAATGTATCTGACATTTTTGGGACATCATCGACTACCAAAGTAGGAAAAATATTTTATGTTTTTTTTGTTCTGTTAAACACAAAATGAGATATTTTGAAGAATTTAGGGATGCAAACAGTTCTAGGCACTTTGGACTATCATTCAATTTTTATTACTATGATAGTTCATTTCAACAGCGGTACCCATTCAATTCTATTGAATGGACACAAACCCAATGGCTACCATTGTGGTTCGGTTACCAACACTTTCAAAATATCTTATTTTGTGTTCCACAGAACAAATAAGTCATACAGGTCTGAAATGACAAGAGGGTGAACTGTCCCTTTAAAGTCACCATGAAACGGAAGTTGTGATTGACTTCTTTTCCGTATCGTGATGTATATCCGAGTGAAACAGCTTCTGAAATTAGAAAAAATGTAGGGCGGGGCTTTATTTTGCCCTTCGCTTCTTAAATGGTTTGTTGTGCCTGCAGGGGAGGGCTAAAAATGCCTGGTCATTGGACAGTCAGTATAGTCCTACCTCTTTTTTGTTGCTTACGTCATGTGGTGAAGAGTTGTTGTTTAGCTTTATGTATTTGTTTAAAGATTACAAGTGCAAATGAATTAAAAAAATAATAAAGGTGTGCACGGATATATCATTTATAATAATCACTGCAACACAGTGTAAAACACTTCGATTTTCCTGATTGATTTCTTGGTGACTTTAAGACTGTCAGAATGATACACTCAAGACGTTGCACCTTCAAATTTTGTCTGGACCACTGCTACAGTCATCAAAGCATTGCTTCTGTCACAACTTCACAGCCCTTAACAATAACATTGCAAGACAATAACTGTCAGACTTCAAATCGCCTGTTGTGTATAGTTCCTGTTATTGTTACTATGCAAAATCTGCAGGACTATGATAGTATCGTGTATTTTTTGCCATTGATTATTTTGTTTTCATTTAAATTTTATAATAGCACTTTAGAATAAGGTTGTATTTGTATTTGTTGACATTTGACATTAACTGACGTGGACTAACAATGAACAACTACTTGCATTTATGCATCATAATTCAACATTTACTAATACATTTTAAATTGAAAAGTTGTACCAAATAATATAAGTTAAGGCATAAAGAAATAAAATGAACAAGTACATTGGCTTTAACTAACATTACGTTTTTAAAAAAGATACTGCTCATTGTTAGTTCCAATTATAATATTTATTTATATTTATATCTATAATATGTATTTTATATTTCTGTATATGTTCCCTGCAGATCAAACCTACGACATTTAATGTTGCCAGCGCCAGGTTCTATCCCCACAGAAACATGTGGCACATGCCCATTAAACCACATCGACCCTGTTGTAAAAGTGCCTGAGCAGCCCAGGCGAGAGTTTTCCATCTCTCTGACCGCACTGCAGTACAGCAGGTGGGGGAAGCAGTTTAAAGGAGAACCTGTTAGGCACATCTCCCTTCCTGCTGAGAGGAGGCCAGTGTTACCCCAACACTCTATCACTGCGCTGACACGCCAACGCCGCTTCATAATGAGCCGAGGCAGCCGAACGTGGACCGCGGGGGCTGGGGGGAGTGTTTAAGCGTAAGGCGAGAGAAGGCCAGTGCCATTGAAGCCCGGTGGAGGATTGCAGTTTCATCTACAGGAAATCAAATCAGGCCAGTTTATTAGGAGCACGGCTCCAGAGAACACAGTTTACAAATAGAAGCCAGTGGGAGCGCTCGCATAAAGATGGGAGCGTGGGAGTCCACACGAACGCTTAGTACGCGACAAACGGAAGGCTTTTTTGAAGGCGATGCACTAGGCAACGATTTCAAGTTATTCAAGTTACAATTACTATAAGCATTTCCATTACAAATATTTACATATCCTTAAAGAGACGGTTCATCCAATATGTTAAAAAGTTGTTCTAACCCTATATGTTTTACACAAGAGTTGTTACAGGGACGAAGAATGTTACAGGGACTGATGGCATCAGTCCCCATTTCATTTCAATTGCAATGAATGCGAATAGTGGCTGAAGCTGTGAGTCCCGTTTTGCGTAATATACGCAAAAATATGATTTAGAAAATAAAAGATGGTGTGTAAATGAAGACATAATGTCCCATTTGCCTTTATATAAATTCACTTGAGAATGCTTAAGATGAAGAAAACAAGTTTTTGTTTGTTTGTTTAAAGGAGAACATTTTGTGAGCTTTATTTATAAAGCTAAATTCTCTATATACAGTGTTTATCATTCTAAAGTAGTATTATTATACACAATTTCTTGTCAGTGTGCGTTTTATGGAAAACAGACAAATATACAGATTACAGAAATGGTTGCGTTTCATGCTGGCTGTTGGCACCATTTGCCTTTTGCTTATTGTTTAATTTCTTTTTGATCTGAAACAGAGGATAACAGCAAGAAATCCCACTAAACGGCTAAATGTGGGCTGGATTGATCTGTTATTGAGATGGGCTGTGTTTTGTTTTGGAGAGGGAGAGTGATAGGGGTGTTTAGAGCGAATGGGATGCTGTTTGTTCATCTTGGGCTTAATGTAAATGCATCTGTCAATCAAAGCAATTGTACATATTACTGCCGCAAGCACTCTAACACACCGAGCGATAAACAATGCTGCTGTCACCCAGCGGTAATTTCTCAGTCAAACATTCAGAGGAAAGTCAAGGAAATATGGAGGGAATAGAAACTGTGTGTGTCACTATGCCTCTCCTTGATGATTTGCACGTCTTAAAATGCATTTCATCAACTCAATTAGTGGCCTTTCCACTACTTAAATGCATTTAGGGAAAGCTGCTGTCTCCATAGTAAGTGGCCATTACAATGAAAACATTTACCCTTGACATGACCTCAAGAATTGAGCACAACTCTGCAACAAAACAGTGCAACACTGTATAAATCTGCTGTGAAAATGTCTGATGATTTTAATATTAACAACATGTCTATATAGTGAATGTCATAAACTCCATCTCTTGAGATAATATAATAAATTGTAAAAAATTACTTAAATAAAAAAGTCTCATTAGTTTGGTGAGACGGTCTAGCATCATATATTTGCTGATGAAATTCAGATCAATTCTTCATTTCAGTCTGCATTATTAAAATCAAGCGTCAGTTATTTACGAAGACCACTGTACATCTGTGCACATACAGAAGCAAAGCAAAATAATTACGCTTACAGATGAAACAAAGCGAAACGCTGTCAGGGTCGAGGTAGGAGCACGTCACACCCATGAGCTGGCACGGCTCCAGGAGCAATCGCTCTGACCGCATGCCGATGGAAAAGGTAATTACACAGCACCGCAAAGCTCCGGCTCTTTCATCTCCATGTTTAAAAGAAGCAAAAGCGCATGAGATTGGCTAAACCTCGTCTCCCCTGGCGTCACCGAATTCAATTGTTCGGTTCCGCGTGCAGAAGTCGCAACCTGTCGCCCCGGCACAAGGGTGTCATTTGACGAGCACCTGCACGCCCCTCGCGCCGCCAGTGCATCACGAAGCAGGATATGTCACCTTGGCCTGCGCATTTACATTTGATTTAGCAGCCTGATTGGGTCCACCTGGCCTATGCACTCGTCCTTACCTCCACGCCTGCCATCTGTGGAACAACAGATTGAGATGCATTGACTGAAACTGTGAAATATGTACACGTCTAGCGCTATTATCTGTGAACAGACATGCACACTGTAATGCTACCATGTAATGTGCTGATACTCTCAAGAGTTTATGAATAAAACAATGCTTTCCTGAGTGCTATGTAGTATAGTATATACTGTACAGTACGGTATACTGACAGTTTTTTATAATACATTCAATATAATCCAATGCATTTCTATTCATGTTTCCACAGTTTTGTATTGTTGCAATGCAGCATTACATTGAATAGAATGGCAGTCGAGAAATATGGTAAAAACAGAATAGAAATTAGGAAAAATGTAATAATAGAAAAAAGGGAAATAATGAAATAAGCAAAAAATTACAATAAGACCATGAATTATATATAAGATGTACACTGGAGACACTAAATGTAAAAATATTAAGCATGTGTATCAAATGTTTCATAAGATGCATATTTAGATGCAATTAAATGAAAAAATAATAAAAATAAAAATGATTCGTTTGTAAAACTGTATTAAATGTTTATATAAAAAAAAGTTCCTTTTTCTTGCATTAATCATCGACATTAAGTAAAAAAAATTGAGTCTAATAAAGATTTAAGAAAATGATGTTAAAAAGCCCAACTGATACCATTTCCTGTTCATTAGTCATGTGAGAAATCTGAGGTCAAGTCAAACGCACTGCATTGTGGGAAAAACGGCCAGCGAAGCTGTTCACTAACTATAGGACCACTTAGAATGCAATGACGGGAAAAACACGTCAAACACGTAAATATCACACGCAGGACAGCAAATGCCAAAAGTAACCAATTAAAAATCCCTGAAAGACTGTGAAGTTCACGACGAACATTTTCATTCACAGCAGCAAAATGTGAGGCTGATGCAATCCAGTTTAAGGTAAAAATACAGTATGATTGCTTGCTTGCGGATTACACTGTAAAAAACATAAAATTGCATGCTTTTTCCTCTAAATCATTGCTGGTGTGTGAATACACTTGTATTACGATGTTATTCTAATCACATGCATCAGGATGTTACAATGCGCTTATGTTCAGATCCCATTTTCTGAATGGCCACCAATTTTCACTGCGGTACAACATGGCAATTAGAGGATTACACCATCCATCTGTCAACCGCTCCTTAGACTTACGTGCACCAGTCTGTTTGGCGGCCGCTCGTATTCCTGACAAATGCTTTTGCCTTTGCTGAAAATGCTTCGCTATCATCCCATCGACCCACACTGTTGTAATCTGGTAAATGGACTGAATCAAACCGGTTAATCAGAAGCATTCAATTAACAACACACTGCTTTCTTATGTCTTCGGAAGGTCATAAAACATAACGCGCCACGGCAGAAAAGTTTCAAAGGTTAACGCTCTGAAATCCGTGATTCGTTCATACGCTCTTCACTCAGTTTTTCATATCACCGCTGTCCCTTCGCATCACTGCATTATTTTTCTGTTTAGATACAGCAGACGTCCGACAGCTTGTCTTCCCGTAGACCTTTATCCAAGAACATTATCATTGGGAAAACAGACGGTTACTTCAAAAACGGACAACTGTTCTCATTTTGGCTCATTTCAAAAGGCATAATAGGACGGATTTCAGACAAGTTGAGAAATATCTCAACCAATTTATCATCAACAAATTAGGGCCGCGTTGCCATTTGTGAGTGTGAGAATTGGCTGCGAAGCGCCTTTGTGCACACACCGAGATTGAGTTTCACCCTTTTTAGAACTGTTTTAGCAAAGAAACAGCATTGAGGGTGATGTACAACTCTGTTGAACTCATCTATGAAGGTTTTTTAGGGTAGGCTGTCCCTATAGCATTGCTGTTAATGTTGCTACACTACTGCTTCCAGCAGATGGTAATGAAGAATGCTCCAGTGAAACAGAACTTCAACTAATGACGCTCGGCATCCAGCGATAAAAAACAATGCCTGCAGTCCAGCAAAGCTTTTGCCTTGAGATCTCAATAGCACAACATACCGACAAGGTATACTTTCGATTAAAAGTCTATAGTTTCTTTCAAAATCTTTTTACCTTAAAATTGGACTAGTGCCGAATGTAACCGTCTCCTCCTCACTTGATGTCCATTAGTTAGATAAGTTATTGACAAAGTTACTTTTTATTTTGTGGTTTGGTTCATTTTCATTTTGGCAGTACTCATACTTCTATAGCCTGTATAGCTTGAATGCACTTAAGTCGCTTTAGATAAAAGCATGTGCCAAAAGCACCGTTGTATTGTAAATAGATATATACAAGAACACGCAGTATTCCCTTTAATGTTATATTCTGTAGATGGTGCTATTACCGGCTTACTGAAGCTCATGCTTACTATGGTAACGCGGGTAATTAATGATGATGATGGATGTTACGGAGGATCTGCCTCCTCCAATATCACAGTGGTCCCAGTTCACCCATCAGCCCATGTACAGACTCACGACCGCAGCGGGAGACACAGAGGAGAAGCACGGCAACAGAACCCTGCTGATAATGTGATGAAGAACAAGCAACACTTATTGTGCTTCACTCTGCAGCTATAGACAAAATAACCTTTAACAAACAAACGCTTAGAGAGGTTACTTCCGACCTCATTAGGATGGTTAAGAAGGGCGATTCAGAAAAATGTAGTAAAGACAGATATTGTTTGCGCGGTACAGTAGTTGTATTGTTATTCTCAGGCCTTTGAAGTGTTGCATTATGTTTGTGGTATTCAACAATCAAATAAAATCAAATGCTTAAAAAATGTGATAAGACTTTACAATAAGGTTGTATTTTCTTTATCAGTAAATGCACTGGCTAACAATGAGCAATCCATTTTTTTGCATTTACTATTGTTAGTTAATGTCAATACAATTGTTCATGTTCGTTGTGCATTAATTAATGTTAAGAGTTACAACATTTGATTTTAAAAATATATTTGTAAATTATGAAATTAACATGAACAAAGATGATTAAATGCTCTCAACATGTTGTTCATTGTCAGTTCATGTTAACTAATGCATTAACTTATGTTACAAATACAACCGTATTGTAAAGTGTAACAAATAATTCAAATACTGAATATAATTTAAGGGAAACCTTTTTGTTACTATAAACTCTATTTAGCAAACATTTTTATATAAAATGACTAAAAAAACCTTCCGTTTGCCTTCAGCACCCCTCAATGTCATTACTAAAGACTGCCAGAAGAACCCAGATTTGTGGATGTGATGAAAAATTGAAATGGGTTCAACCAAAAGTAAAAATTCTGTCATTTGACTCCTCCTTTTGCCATTTCAAACATGTATGACCTTCTTTTTCCGCAGAACACAGAAGATTTTAAAGAAAGTTGGTAACGAAACAGCGCCGGCACTCACTTCTATTGCATAGACACAAAACCAATGCGATGTCAAAGCCAAGCTGCCACTAACACAATGACCCTCAACTTCATGAACAGGAGGGAACATTCTCTTCTCTCAAGTGAGTCACCGCAATTCTTCCAGTGTCTATATTTGCGACCCGACACATGGAGGACTGCGCGCCGCGTGCCCTCCGTTCCCATGTTGATTCGCCCGTATTAGGATGTTTACAGTAACCAATTACCCCTGCCAATGTTCAATATGATTAAATATACAGCAATTACATACTATCATTCATCAGTGTAAAATGGCGAGTTAGCAGATTAATGAAAGTGTCAGATGCAAGTCTCTGGCGGATAGTTTGAGGCGTAATTATGTATCTTACATCATTAGTTAACGGTTTGTTCCTCTCTCACTGTTTAGAAAAGGTTAATGTCACTTTGCTTCTGTGATTGAAAGCACTGACACTCATTCTCTGTTGGGTCAGCGCAAGAACGTCGCTCCGTAAATTATCTGCGAGCCGTCAGAGCAGAAAGACAGGCGTGAAATATGGTTCGACAAGATTGTTTTTTCAACAAGATGGTTTAACACCACAATGATAATGCATATTTTTTTCCAAACCAAAGCAAATATCGTGACAGATCTGTGATGATTCACTTATTGTTGTGAAGCAATGGCTGTGTTTTCTCAGGTGATTTGATCACAGGTCGGCTGAGACAGACTGTTGCTAATGCTTGATATTAATGCGCATCACCTATGACTAGATGTCATCAAAGTGTGAAATCACTAACTAGTATCTGCACACTTTGCTCCCACATACACCTGTTATTAATATCACCTCTTTTTTATATCACCAATTTGACGATTCATCACCGTTATTTTTGTAACGTTTATTTTTTTACTCATTCAAATAGTTCACCCAAATATTGCAATTCTGTCACCCTCATGGTTCAAAACATGTATATGACTTTCTTCTGGAGACCACTAAAGAAGATATTTTGAGAAATGTCTCAGTGGTTTTGTGTCCATATTATCCAAGTCAACGGGGGTCAGTGTTGTTTGGTTACCAACGTTCTTCAAAATTATTTTGAGTTCTGCAGAAGAAAGTCATACAGGTTTGGAAATTATGAAAAAAAAAATTAGGGTGAAATATTCCTTAAAATGAGGCATATGCATCTACACATATGAGTAAAACCTTTTGGTTCGCAAATCGTTTTAGACCCCATTTACACCTGCCGTCTTGTGATTATCACATCAACCAAAATGAAAGTATAAACGTAGTCAATGTGCCAGAATAATCACAAGTATAACTTCCTCTACACATACATTAGTATCCTGAAATAAAATAAAATAATTGAATATGAAGAACTGCACATAAAACGCTTGCTAAATTAAACATGACTTCTGATTATTTGACTCACTTTTGTAACAACTTCGAGACTATATTTGGATACTGAATTTGGTAAGGGCCATTTGCCACAATCCTTCTTTAACCACAAAAACCTCCACTTTCACACAACAAGTGACACTGACTAACAAACGTCCCACTGTTCATTCTCAGACACGACACACAATTGTTAGGAGAACACTTAAACCGCCTATTTTCCTCAGGATACAGAACGAATAAGAAAATCCGGATAAGGTAAATAAAGTGTCTCTCGATTCAAAACGTTTATTTTCACTTGCTACTGTTTATTCTACTCCGTGGCCTCTCAGGGCTGCTGTGACAGGCCTCTAATCCCATTGCTCCACCGCAACTAAATAAAACATCCCGAGAAAAATATTCATCAAGAAATCTCTGGAGCTAATTACAGCATTAAGCCCACAATCCTTGAACCCCTTCCAGTAGCCCGGAGAGCGATACAAGCGAGGGTCCGTGATCCAAGAGCCCCAGCTGTCCGACAGGTGAACAGCGAGACTTGAGAACCAAGGTAAATGTTTGTCTCCTCCAGAGCGGAGGGGCCGAGCTCTACTCTGACCTGCTTGCGTTAGGAGAGCACTGATTTACGACGTTGCATTTGCTACCTATTGAGTGCAATTACGCAGAGCAAGTGCCCGTACAAACAAGGCCTCAAAAAGAGGCCACGCCGCGTTCAGGAACGGCAGGGGTGTGAGAAAAAGGAGGACGTCCCTGAACTCAAAGCTTGTGAGGAAGATTTATCACTCCCACTGGCTCTAAATCTAATCTAGCTGCGATCCGGTTGGTGCTCCGCAGGAAATATATACCGTACGGAGAGGAGCTTGCGTAACACGAAGGAGGCGAAAATGTTCAATGCGAGGGCTCCTCTCTCTCTCTCTCTCTCTTTTTCTATTGTTCTCATATGTGCATTTTAAATATCTAAAGGAACCAGCAGACAGTCTTTAGTTTGTACCTGTGATGGATCATCTGGCGAGGGCGAGGGCATGGTTACTGTTCCCCTTCATTTGCATTATGCAGCGAGAAGACGACAAGAGAAAATGTGACATTCCCATTCTGACAGATTAGCTCAGCCGTTTGTTAGGCCTAAAGTGAAAACTCAACGTTTATTCAGACTGAATCTTTATCCACTCATTGGATTTGCATACAGTAAACGCTGGAGAGCAACAATAGAGAAAGACAAAAAAAAAATCGCAGCTTAGCCTGAACAGATGCTTCACGCAAACACATTTGTCTTCACTAGAAACTGACTCATGCATTTCAGGCACAGAAATGCACTGCTTTTGTTTCATTATTCATATACATTTGAATTTTTTCTAAAGGTGAAGATGTTGTCTGTGCGGCAAAAATAACTTTTTTACATTTCGTCTAGGAAACGTGACAGGTGCTAACAGCATACCTGCGCGCGAGAGATGCACAAACTGTTGCCACGATACCGAGATCTCCTGGGTGCTTGCCAAAGAGTTCCTATGTGGTTGCTAAGGTGCTCTGGTGGCTGTAGGCATGTCGCCACGCGGTTGCTAGGGTCTTCTCTGTCCATGTCTGAATCCTGAATGTGGAATGTTAATGCAAGTCTTTTTTTACATTTCTGTTTTATCCGCCAAACAAAACCACGTACACACAATGTTTTATAGGCAACACATAGGGAGAACGTTCTTAAAATGATCTGAAAGGCAGGTTTCAAACAAATCTGGGACAAGAGAGACTACCGTAAGATAAAAAATGTCACACTTTGCCTTTAAGTCCGACTGAGAGCCAAACATGCATTTGGAGAAAAACGACTATAATTTGAAGTAGGAGGAGGCCCTGTTCTCAATCTTTAATGACTATGATGTTCACTCATTAGTGACTATTCAAAATGTGTGAATCAATTTGCATTGTGACGAGAAATCGCCGTTCTGGCTTTCTTAGGAATATCTGAAGGCGGGAATCATTACGGAAGCAAGATGGAGTGTGATAGCCATTCACACAGGAAACAGAAGAGAGGTTTGATGATAGGTGGGTAGAAGGTGGTAGAAGCAGAAAAAAGAGGCGTTGAATATGCTAAACGTGTGCAGACTAACGAAGAAACGTGTGGAAGATCAGCAAAGTCTCCCTCATAAATGTTTGATTATATCCAGAGGAACCCCATCCTCAGAGTCCACTAAAACCATTTCATTTACCATACAGATCTGTAAAATCTGTATAAATGCCACACGTTAAATATTTCTTACCAGCTCTTAGCCTGCGTTTATGTATAATTAGAAACGCATTTTCATCGTAGGTTTCATTCGTGAAAGGCGACAAGGTTACGGCCCTGTGTTGTTGAAGGTTTGCAGTGCCGGTAGATAATAAAGCGCTTTGTATGAGTTAACAAAGAAGATGTGGCAGACTGGAGATGTTAGATGTCTTCAACATCGCTCTTCACTTTAAACCTGCCGAGCCTTGATTTGCTAAGAGTAAAGGTAAAAAGTACTAGGGAAGCTTTTTATTTCCCTAAAAATGTGAGATGGCTGTCAAAACATTCTTTGTATTCACAGAAAGAGCGAGTTGCTGTGATTTGTCGGAGGCAGTAGTTGCTTTTGACAGTTCGGCGTCAGTGTGTTTCTTCCTGACAATGTTTTGTACACTAACATCTTATATCTTTCTGATTACTGATTTTCAAAGGGCTCGATTTCCATCTCCGCCAAGCAAAGTCACATTTCCAAGGAAAGTGGTAGATAAAGACCAAACAATGCATGTCAATTATCAGGCCTCTGCAGCAACTTTGTACTGTATTAAAAAATATAGTAAACAATTGTGGGCATCAAATTGACATCAAAACCAATGAACTTACAACACCAGCATAATTAAAACCATAAGAAAAGTCTAAAAACTTTCAAAACAACGTCTTATACCCCTGCATGGCTTTTCTGATGTCCTCCAGCTATATTCTCGTATGTACGTCCCAATGTGAAATTAAGGTATAGTGCATGAATATTAATATGGTCGTGCAGATGTTAGTTGGTAACCTTCTGGGGGCGTCCAGTTAAGAAAATTAATAAATATGCATAAACCATTAAAAGATTTGTTTATACGGCATTCTTTTTAGCCAATACGACACTTGTAGGGCGAATGTCACTTAAAGTGCATTTACACTTTGGATAAAAGCATCAGCTAAATGAATAAGAGAATCACAAATGAGGAGGGATTTTGACTAAATAGCCAACAATAAGCATCTAGCAGAGCAATAAGCATAGTACACAAGTTTATGTTTACAAATGGGAATAATAATGAGCTATGAGTGAACAGCTTAGGGGTTTTAAAGTTAAACAGTGGACAATTAAGCTTAGGGATTAAAGGGATAGTTCACCTTCAAAAGGAAAATTCTGTCATCATTTACTCACCCTGTTGTCATTATAAACCTGTGGAATTTCCATTCTTCTGCCAAACACAAAAGATATTTTGAAAAATGTTGGTTACCAAAAACCGTTGATCACCATTGACTTCCTTTCTAAGGACACAAAACCAATGCAAGTCAATGGCGACTAATGGTCATCTGTTACCAACATTCTTCAAAATATCTTCTTTTGTGTTCTGCAGAAGCAAGAAAGCCATGCAGGTTTGAAAAGACAAGGCGGCATGTAAATAATGACAGCATTTTATTTTGAAGGTGAACAAAGTTATCAATTTTCATAAGCAAAGCCTTTACTAAATATTATGTATAATATATATTATAAAAATGTGCAAGTTTATGTGCACCTCAAGAAACAAATACAGTTCTGATACATGACTAAACATTGAAACACGCTCAAATTGTTATAAAGGTCTTGAAAGAGTCCTGAGTAATGCATTGCTTTACAAATGCACCGTTCCATCATGTTATTGACTTTGCTTTGCTGTAATGCAAATTTAAAACACGTCAGAAAAGCTGTATTAGGTTGTTAAGGCGCAGGCCATACCGATCTCAAACTGTTGTGATTTGTTTATCATTATCTTGTGGTCATTTAAAGTAAGTGGAAAAATGGGAAACCCTTCCCTCACACCCTCTCTCGCACCGGCCCGCTCCCTTTTAATTTGTTAATGCAGTCACTTAAAAATATCTCAGACGAGTCATCCAATCAGGCTTGATGGAGGGCGGCCGTATAATGAGTCTGACAGCGTCTGACAGTAAGTGTGAGCTTTAGAGCCGGGGTCATCTCAAGGTTAAAAGTGAGCAGGCGAAAGACTTTCCAAAATGGCGGCCGCTATTTCACGCGTGGATTAGAATAATGTAAACATGGAGTGATGTGAGGGCTTTAGTTTGAGCTCCCCGCTTCATACGCTAGTCAAGGGAGGAAAAAGCAGATGTTTGGAATTTAACCATGAAAAATATTCACAAAAGGCTTAGGAGACAGATGTAGAGGCTCTCTAGCGTTGCTGTTTGCAGATATTATAGATGTGTTTGGGGTAAACAATCACGTAAAGTTCATATGCGGAGAGATGTACACGTTTGTGTGTGTGCATTGATTTTCATTTCGCCATTCAGATTCCAAAGACCATGTCAGATTCATTTAGCAATCTTTTCCTTAAGATTCATTTCAGATAATGTCAACAAAATGCAAATCTACATTCCTTATGAAAATGTACCTTGGTTTAACTATAGTAACTATATGTTTTGCTTTTGTTTGGTGGTAAAACCACACAAATTTACTATAATCTTACTATAATTACTATTCTTCAACATTTGTAGTAAAACTATGGTAATACAAATGCTAATCAGGCTTAACTTTTGACTATACTTAACCCACGGTAAACTTTTCTAATGGGTGCACTGGAGCTTAAATGTATGAAGCAAAACACAATTAAGAAACGCACAAACATATACAGAGAAACCTGCACGCACACATCCAGATCATTAAAGAAATGCTTTCCAGACAGAAGGCTGATTGTTTATCTGTGTCGTGGCATAGAGAATTGAAATCTTCGGCTTCAGATAAAACATCAATCTCGCTCCGTGGGTTGCTTGAATAAATCTGATTAGGAGTGGAATCATTTCCCCTTCAGGACTGTTTTATCGGGGCGCTCCGTGCCTCGGCGGGAGATAAGTCTCACCAAACTCACAGCCAGTGCTTGATGTTTTTTGCTCGCCACAAAGATGCCACGCCAATGCAAACGACGGTAGAATTTTGCCAAACACGTCCATCAGCTTTGGTCGACCGCCGTTTTGCAGGAGAGAGTGCAGTACATTTAAAAGCGCAAGATTTTCCCCATGACGCACGTCTAAATGTGGACAAAAGCGCAGTGTGATGTGGATCATTTCCCGCTTTGAATGAATATTACATTTGGAATAATCAACATGTCATTTACCAATCAAAAGTCTTTCATGCAAAGAGAAATTAATTGAAAAGTAACACCGGCTTATCGTAGATTTTTTCATTTGGAGAGATGCATGTCTGCGAGGGTGTTCCGGGTGAGTGGTTGTTAGCGTTTTGCTATGCGGTTGCTAAGGCGTACTGAGTGGTTGTTAGCGTAATGCTATGCGGTTGCTGAATGCTACAGTCACTCACGTCTGAAACTTTAGTTGTACATCATTGGCCAGATTCAAGTTTATGTGAACCGGATGCTGGGTTTCCTATTGTGACAAATATCTGCGTGAAACTGAATTTCTCGTGAGAAAAATATAGGGTGTGGCGAAATGATTGGACGTTTTAAAGGTGGTGTTTTATTCAGAAGATGACCTAGCATTAGACTTTTGATGGTAGGGGTTAACTGATGACATCATAAGAGAAGGGTCACCATTCAAGAGCAAAATCATATTTTCTAGATTTTAAGGATTACAAAACAAGTGAACACTAACAAAGTAAACTGAGTTAATTTTATATTAATTCTTAAGATGAAATATTTCAGTAGAAGCTCAACTACCTGCACAGTAATGCCATTTGAGTATATAGCCTTGCTCAAATATGCAAGACGAGTTGCACATTGAAGTTCAATATCTAGGGTGTAATGTTAAATATTGTATAAACAATAGTAATACAAATGCTTGCCTAAGCAAGTACCACTAATAAAAAGACAGCAAAAGCTCATTTGTTACAGTTCTGCCCAGGAGATACATGACATGATATTTGAATTCAGTAAGTTGTGCATAGTTAAAAAAAACTAAAAGGGAAACACTGATGTTCCAACACTAGCCCAGCCGAAAAAAAGGAAATCAAAGATATTGGAATTATGAGTAATGCCTCTGATCCGTGCAGATGTGGATTCAGCCTCATTGCCATTTACCTCCTTCACAGAGGAAATAAATCACATCAGCAAAAGAACCACCAATAACTGCTGAACCTAATAAAAACAGGAAGTCCTAGCTGGTCTTTTTTTAGGAAACGTTTTTTAGGAAACTTTTTTAGGATATTTTTAAGGAAACTAGACTATTTTAATGACGGTAAATAAAACATTGCAAATCAACGTAGCAAAACAAACCTTGACACAGCCCTGCACATCAAGGACGTGGCCTTCAGCGATAATCTATTGAGTTTTTCCTTTGAAAGAGGATGCAAATTCCTGTAATGGGGATGGACAGTTTTCTGGGTCAGACCAGACGCGTGGCGGTTATTTTCAGTGGACGATAAGGTTTTTGGCGTACAGTGCTATGGATGAGAAAATGATTATGATGCATTGCTAACAGAGCTGATGGCTCTAATTATATGGCCTGGGTTAAATGACAGAGTGCATTATGTGCGTTTCTCTCCTATCACTACAGGGGATTCGGTTAGTTTACTACTTCAAAACCACGGTACATCATGGCATGCCCTTCTTTCTTCTGGTTAAGTTGTTGTAATGTGACGAGAAATGAGAAGGGATTATGACACTAATAAAAGTACGCTTCTCAGTCCAGAGTGCACACTTCAAATTACAAGAAAATTGCATTAGAAAAAAAATCTTTTGTTTGTTTCTTTTAAGGCCTGGGGACGACTATCTCAAGTGATGTGGAGTGCTCGTACTTTGTTTGCTCATTGTTGATGAATGGGATGTATAATTGAGCTCAGTGTATTACAGACAAAAATATCACATTTAATGGAACATGCGAGGGACCATCACAAAAGCTGAAGATTTGGAAAAATCAATGCTTACTGTGTTTTTACAAAAACATACTTGCTTTTAAATCTAAAACATATTCCTATGAAACTAGAAAAAGCATCTTTACCGCAACTGTAGATAACTGGCTATAATGCACATAAAAGTCCAACAAAAGCCCCAAAAATAACAACCCTCTAAAATTGTCTTTAACACACTGGACAGCGGTCGGCATGGCAAAAAGCGGTAAAGTAGATTATTTCCCGGTGCTGAAACTCATCTTGTCGTCGGAGCACAAAGTGGCGGGATTGATGAGCGAACAGAGGGATAAAACGAGAGGAGGGGAATGGAAGCAGCGCATCATTTATGCTCGTGGCAGCCTGGGCCTCTTGTGAAGTATGAAAATATAAGGCTGATGAAAATCCTATTGATTCCCGTCGATTCAGCTTACACAAATTGCACTCTGCCTCGTTGCTCTCTGCTGTTAGGAAGAAAATTTTGTTGCATCGCCTAGAAATAGCTTAGCTGACGGTCGACAATGACAAATGGCAATACTGAATGCAAACAGATGCAATTTTACAGCTCAACAAAAGGTTTCACCTTGAGGGGCACGTTACTACTTCTAACGGTCACAATCTCTCTTCATATTCAATGTCGAAAGGTTCTTCAAATCTGAGCAAAGCCCAGTTTGACTTCATTTTGGTTTTGTTTTAATTAATGCATGGATTTGTACAAAAGCCCTTTGTTTCTAAATGTAGGGCAGAATGTTTATTGCTATCTTTGTTATACTGTATTCATGAACAGAAAATAGCTAACATTTGTTTGTACATCTGTTTCTTCTGTTACATCTTCTCCAGTGAATGATTTAATTGTGCAAAAGTTGCTTATATTTTCATTCAAATGAATGGAAAAAGTAACATAAAAGGGATAGTTAACCTAAAAATATAATTTCTTTAATCATTTATCCACCCTCATGTCTTTCCAAACCGGTTTATGATTTTTTTCTGTGGAACTCAAAAGAAGATATTTTGAGAAATGTCTCAGAAGCTTTGTGTCCATGTGATGAAAGTCAATGGAGAATGTTGTTTTGTTGCCAACGTTCTTCCAAATATCTTCATACAGGTTTGGATGAAATATCCCTTTAAGTAACGTTGTTTAAAATAACCCATAGAATGTTTATATTTGACCCAACAATGAGTTAAAACAACCCAGCATTTACAACCTAACAGTTGGGTTTGTCCCTTTTTGACCCAACGCTGGGTTGAATACCCAGCATTTTTACTTATTAACCTATATACAAGTATACTTACATACAGTATAACTTATATTATAATGCACATTATTTTGTTTACCTGCATTAAAAAACATATTTATAAGTCAATAATTCAATGTTGTTGTTTACAAGTACCTTTTAGCAACATCTGGGAAATAATGTCAGCGCAGTCTGTCTTGAAATATTTAAATCATTTCCCTTACACACGTCCAATCAGGCTCTCAAAATAGATCCTTCAAGCATCCTGGGCCGATGCAGCTATATTTTTTTCATGGTATTTGGGTACATGTAGAGAACGTCAATCCCAAGGTTACACTCCTGAGCTAAATAGGTCTGCAAGCTAAATAATTACAGCTGCCTCGTCCCGTCCCCTCACCTCCCCACGGCTCTGAGATGAGCAGAAGATCGGTCGGCAATGAAAGAGCAGCTGGAGTTGATTTCAAGCGGAGAAACAAGATAGGAAGGGCATTTGACCAAACTGAACAACATGTATGTTGAAACAAGATGGACAGCCGGTCCTGATGTTTATCTCTTTCTCCGGCGGCCCTGCTGCATTTTTAAATTAAAGATAGTGAGATAGCAGCCGCAGAATGAGTGTTTGGACCCTGCCATCAGACCGACCAATAAGAGATGTAGAGGGGTTACTATATCAGTCGATCTGACCTCTATCATGGGGTCAAGGGTTCTAGCAATGGCATTCCATTATTACCAGCGCTCAGACTCATATTATCAGTCAGTGTTTCCAGAGAGAATTACCGTCCCACAGGTTTGCGATTAACACAGATTACATTTAGATCCTTATTGTTTTTTTGGTGTATACAAAGACTATAAGAGCTCTTTAGGGTTAAATTGTATGATCCTTATCATGATCCACTTGCATTATAAAATAGCAAACAGATTTAATGGTACTGGTACGGTTATACAGAAGATAAGCCAAGCACAATTTACTGCCTTTAAGAATCGATGTACTACACAATCTCGAGATTTAAGGTGAATTTCTATAGTTTCTATATCGAAAAATAAACAAAAATAATAAAAAAAATAAAACAATCATGCAATTGTGCACCTATCTGATTTTTTGGTCCATCAGATCGAGAACATCCATCTGTCTGATACCTGTCTCTAACTACAGTAGCAAATGTGTCAGGCCCTGTTTGATATGACAAAACCGCACAATTTAATGCAAATCTAATTCACAAAATACCACACAAAAGCAGCTGAACACAACAGGGAATACTTGGCCAGAAGCGTGGACAGCATCCCTCACAGTACGGAAATACGAAAAATGATATTCACATACGCACACAGACAGACCACAAAGGCACAAGGAAGACAATGTGAACAACACTTTTCAGAAACATGTTGAAACACTACTCATCAAAGCAGCCAGGCAGGCCGACACAGACACAGGAGTTTCTGTGCGGAGCTCAGCAGGACGACACATGCTGAAAAAACACAATATGTCCCAGCTATCAAGGGTATTACTGGAGATATTAAACATAAACCAGTAGGACTCGGTTGAGTTGGCAGCTGTGGGAATAGCTATAGCGTTTGGAAGGACTTGTAGGTGTGTAGATAGAAGACAGCAATTTAACTCATGAATGTCAATGTTTAGAATGAAATATTCTGTATACTGCCTACTATTATCAGTACGCATTATGCAACCCTTCAAAAAGGAGCATGAGGAATTGTTGACCTCAGACTTGATTCCACAATTTTGTAAAGTTATTATTTCAGAAATAGTTTTGGTAATGAACCAGTTCAATCCACTTTTGTTCAGTAAATTGAACACTTTAATTCAAATGGGGATTAAATATAATAATACGAATGTTAAAACATTGAATATCAATTGAATCAATTGAATATAAATGTAAATTGAACACTTTACTTTATTGGGATTAAATAAACTAATAATAGTGTTAAAAATAAGGCGGATAATTAAACGCTTTCCTTTAAACGGGGATTAAATATAATTATAACAATAAAAATAATAGTGTTACAAATTAAGGCTGTTTATTGAACACTTTACTTTAATGGGATTTAATAAAATGTTATCATTTATTAAATTATAATATATTAAATAATAATGTTAAATGTCTACTGACCCATACATAAACTCAATAAAAAGGTATTTTTTATCATTGGAGCGATTCAACGCTGCAGAATCATCATTTGGCGCTGCCTCGCTATCTAACGCGCCAGTTTTCCTTTTTTTAATCAATTGACAGCCCTAATAAAAATGTCTGAACTCCTGCCAAATCCATTACCATAATGAGTTAAGACAAAGATGTTCAAATTTGCGGCGCATATCACTTTCAGTTCATTTATCACTTTGAAAATGTAAGGTCAGGTTGCATTGCGGGACATTTCTTGCAGTGTCTTCTCTATACTACACAAAACTGCAATCATAACAGTAGGTCATCCGGGTCTCATATGCATACAAACGAACCACAATAAATCATATAACAACATAGAGCAGAAAGAAAATGAAAATGATTTCAAACACAGCAATTGTCTTGTCCCAACAATTCACAGCAGAACAGAAAAAGTGACACACTTTGTCATTGTGACCCGAATGTGATCTGACACAAATGGCAAAAGCTGTAAGCATATAACCCCATAAAAGTGCCCACAACGCAAAGCTTCTGTGCTCGACAATCTAAACGCTTATCTAAATGGCAGATCCTGTGCTGCTCCAAGTAAACCGGTTTAAGTCGAAACTTACTTTCTCTACATGCACAACCATTCATTCTATACTACTTTTGAATTTACTTCATGTTTCTAGAGCTCCCCGGATTTAACAAGATACCGACATGTACAGAAGTCTGGAATTGGTATTTCTTATCTAGACTGCTCATGCCCTTCTCTGTCTGCACTTTAACTGGGAAACGACGGAAAAGCTTTCGCATCCACTATAAAAAAAGGTAGGAAAATTGGTGGCGGCTGCATTAATTCAGACTATGTGAATAATCTTAGCATCTGCCCGCACTGTAAGTCGGTTATGAGAACCGAGAGGGGATATTTCAAATACCAAGCAGCTGACATCAGGCTTTTATGAGATTGATAACATCCGCACACATCTTTGATGTTGATGGGTACAAATATTTTCTATCATCTTACTATGTACTTTCATGACTTAAAAGCTGCAAGCAGTCACGGTTAAATCATGGCAGAGTTATGGTGTAATCCTATCCTTGCACATCATGTACAGAACACTTACTTGGGCTACGGAAGATGAAATTTCTGGCTTTGTGTTAAGAAAATAGGTTTGAGCTTAATGAGAAGAGGTGTTAAAATGCAAATGGCCGTCCTCTAATTCTCAGCGTTTTTACATTAAACTCAATTAGCTGAAATGAGAAGGCCTGTTAGGTTTTAGCATCCACTCACGGATACAAACGATCTCAGATACAGAATCAAATGACGGGCGGATAATGCAAATGGGCTTCGTTCATAACTCATTTACCAAAACCTGCATAAATGTGACGATTTTCAAAGATCTCGCTGTCAGCCAGTCATGCAGAGAAGAGAAAAATATATATAAATGAGACAAGCTGACTCATTATTTTTGTGAGATCCGGTTTTGAGAATTCATTATTCAGAAGCAGTTTAGATACCAAAAGCACACCAGTTCCCTGGATTCTCTACAATTACCATAAACAGCAGCTAAATAATTCTGAATATCGTCTTAAATAGCAGAACTATGATTTTAAAGATACAGTATATAATATGCGACCGAGTCCAGGCATCCAACAGAGAATATGCTTCCACTTAACATTTATCTAATTTAATACACATATTATCATTTCATTAATGATAATGATATTATCAGCGCACCAAATTGTGTAAAAGTTGAAGTGAAACGTTACACTCATTTCAGAAATCCTCTTTTTTGCTTTAAACACAGCACTGGCATGGACGTTTTTGTGCAAAACCAGATGACCCGTGTAATCCCCGCATGATCTGTGAATGGCTTCAATGGAAAAACAAGCAGGACAACGTTACAAATTTGAGCAGAATCTTAAATAATTTCAAAATTTTACATCACAAAGGCCCATTCACACCAAGAACAACAAAATAAATGATAACGTTTTTTATTACTTATAAAGTAATTTAATTTATATTCATATTACTTTCTTTACAGTTAGCATTCTTGGGGCCAGATTTACCAAACAGGGCGAAATAGCGCAAAAGTGCAATTTAAAAAAGCGCCAGTGGGAGTGGAAATGTCTGCAAGTGATTTACTAACAAGATGCACGTAAAAAAAAAAAAATACCAGTACAATGACGAAAGGAAACCTTAGAAAATCACATTGCATGATTGATTTAAATACTATCCTCCAATAAAGTTTGAGTCTGAAGAGGAATCTCCTACGAATGCATATGCAATAAGCTGTGTCCACGCCTTCTCAGCATGTTCACTGCGTGTCTTTAGTAAATACCAACGGCAGTGAACAAACTTTCTATAAATTCTGTAATAACACTTGCCGTATTTTCAAGTTTTAATAAAAATATAGCACCTTAGTCTCAGAAGCCCATTGTAACCATTTGTTTAGAAAGAAGAGATAAACAACCGCATTCTGTGTAATAGCACATATACAATTCATGTCATGCAAATGTGTACAGGAATGCGGCGGACCACAAGAGCACGCCAGAACATTTACCCAGCGATTACGATTCATTATCGCAGCTGTACCGGACCGATACACACATCCATTAATGCGCAGTAACATGTTGAGCAAACGAGCTCATCTTTTCATCCAATTAGCACAGAGTGTGACATCTATTGTGAATCAACATAAAGAGTATCATTAAAAGAGTGGCGAGCAGCTATCCCATGATTGTCCAACACGGTCATTATTGTTCACTTGGTGAGAACATATTCATTGATGATTCCATTTAAAAACAGTTGTTCAATGACATTGTTTTAATGGGTAATGAGACATGTAATACTCGGAGTGACCACAAACACCTAAGGGGTCGTCCATACTTGCTTCACCTCTGAACAATTTTCATTCTGAGGTAACCAGAGCTGAGAAGACAAATATCAACCAATAATATAACAGGTAACATGCTTCATTACCCGACCTGTCATCTTAAGACAAACCAAATGGTCTGCCATTTATAACAAAGAACATGTTTTACTCAGAAGTATGCGACACTAAATATACTAACAGCTATCTATAAAATATTTATATTTACTATTCATTAATAGTTTTAATCACATTACCATTTCACAACAAATCATAAAATCGTGTTTTTCTTATTGAAAATTCACCCAAAAATGAAAATTCTGTCATCATTCCAAATCTGTACGATTGTTTTTGTTCTGATGAACACAGAAAAATATATTTGGAAGAATGCTTGTAACCAAACAATTCTGGGGCAATGGTAGTCAATGGTGGCCAAGAACTGTTTGGATAAAAGCATTCTTGCAAATCTATTTTTTTGTGTTCAATGGAACAAAGACACTTATATAGCAATTTGTCCTACTAGGGTTGTCAATAGTTGCCCAAAACTGTTGGACAACTATTGACAATCTATGTGTTCAGCAGAACAAAGACATGTATACAAGGTTTGGAACAACTTAAGGGTGAGTAAATGATGACAGAATTTTCATCTTTAGATGAACTATCCGTTTAAGGAAAGTATGGTCATAATTTTAGCAATATGTTCAATAATTCCCTTACTGTACACATTGTATGTATATAACATCTCGGTCCATGCACCACTTATGAGAGCAAGAGTCACCTGAATTATTGCTTAAATTATTGCTTAAATTAAATTTAATATGAATCACTTCCATTTTATTCTAGTATAAGGCTGTGGTCTCCATGTGATCTTGCATACAGTGCAGTTTGCTTGCATCAAAATCTGTTGATTTATTTATTTATTCAAATAAAAAAATAGGAAAATGCATGTAAAAGTCTGCCTGGACTACATTGTTTTTCACTAAACACCTCTGTAAAACCGATTCAGATTCACCTCTAGTCATGGCCAGAGCCGTTGAGAGAGATAGTCGCGACAACAGAAGTTTACAATTTACAATTTTCAATTTTCAATTGATGGAGCCTTTAGATAGTTCTGAGATGTTATGCTTTTAATTCTTTATTTCTTTATTTTTTTTATTCATTAAACGACTTACATCTTTAAATGTGCTAAAAGTTGATCTCAATTTTTCTGTTTAGGCGAAGCTCGATGCATTAGTAACTTCCGGAAACTATTGAGAGGCTCCATGAGCCGCCATTCCTGTGAAAAATCTGTACCATTGGTCTCTCTCTCTCAATGGCTCTGGTCATGGCTGTATCACACGCTATATCATCATTCATAATTTTTTAAAAGCTTATAAAAAGTAAACAGATCAGAGTTAAGCAACTAATGAACTGCACTTGTTTCTTTGAGAAGACATTGAGTGTACAAGATGAGTAAAGTACTCTTATGAAGAGCCATGAAATTCAAAGACAGGCATGTTTTCTTTAAACTTTACTTTAAGGTCAACAACCAATTAGATTTTCCAGCTCTCCTTACAGAACTTGAGTGCATTGCGAACGTTGTTTCTTAAAAGCAAGCATTTAGTAAAAACATTCTGTTCTTCACCCCCCTCCCCAATTTTTTTTGAAAGTACACAACACCTGCATTTTACCGGGCAGACTACACCTTCGTGTCTGAGACGTTCAGCTTGTGGCCAAACCGGCACAGAAAATGAGAGGTTGAGCTGCGAAAGTGCTCTTCATTTCCTCCTCTGTTTTCTGTCTCTCTCTCTCACCCTCGGTCCCTGTCATGTCTTCATGTCTAAAGGCCACACCTTTGTATGTGAGCACAAACAAAGGCAGACAGTCTAATGGAGAGGATCCCTGTGATTTCAGCCCCTAAGTCCGCCCTTTGTTCCACCCCACACTATTAGGAAATGCCATTAGTGCTGTGCCAGACATTGATGGATACTGACAGTCGCTGACTTCTCTGGTCAAGAGAGCAGCCTGCAGCCGTAAGTGTGTCACCAGCCTTCTCGCATGTCGCTGTCCTGGACTCTAGCTTGAAGGGTGCACCTTTGTTCTAGCTCCCTCAAACAGGACAGCTAATTGTGTGACTGAGGTTCGAGGACAGAAGATCAGACCGAGAGAGGAGGGGGCGGCGGCCTAGACGGGCTTCTGCTTCACGTGTCAAACGCACGGAGGGAATTAGAGCAAAATGAGATACATGTTCCCTTTCTCTGTATTGATGGGTCTTTTATTTATTTAATTTCCTAGTCATCTATTGTCAAGAAAATGAATGCTAAGTGAAGGCTGTTTTGTATAGCGGCTGGCTAATATGATAAGACGCTTTCTACACGGCCTGGTAAGAGACGATAGCAAAGACTAAGCATATATCATGCACCTCCGAGTTGATTAATGTTTTGTCAAATTACGCCTTCGTATGGGCGATCTGCAAGAACGAAAAATCCACGAGAAGAAAAAAGCCATATCTCGGCATTAAAAGCGATATCGGATCATAGACACATTTGAGTTGCTCTGAGAGGCCAACGTTGACTACAACTGTCCTGAGATCAGAGCGAAATGCGCATAGGAATGGGATATGACTGGATTGTTCAGCCCAGACACACAGGAATGACGTGTGATGGCAGAACAATGCAATGCTTAAGAACTGTTCTGCCTTTTGTCTCAATTGCAAGGTTATCATGAGTCACACGTTCATGTTTTTCTGTCAGAAACAGTTGTCTTTGTATAATTTGAGCATTAGCAGTTTCAAAGAACATTCGCAAGCTGCCTTATCAAATTATCATGGAGCGTGGAATGTTTGTTATAAAATTAAACATAAAGCGAGTCTTTAATTTATACAACATAAAAAGGATTATATTTTATCACACATTAAAACTTCTAATTAGAATATAATTAAACAACCTGTCCGGCTGCATGACATCTAGATATATTCTCTGTTAAATGAAAAATAAATGCACATTATATTTTTGTATATATTAACTTTGTAACTAGCTTCACGCATAGGCATTATCAGTGTATATAAATATAAATATACATGATTATGTATGCATACTCACTTATATAATGTCTCTGTGTGAAGCTAGATACAAAGATTGAATATATTATGCAATATATATAACAACACATTTAAAGGCCCAGTGAATGAAATTTAGCGGCGTCTAGTGGTAAGGTTGCGATCTGCAACCAACGGCTTACTCCACCCCTCTCCCTCCCTTTCGAAGAACTATGGTGGCTGCACAGGACTAAGCTGTCGTCACGTTTTTGCTTCTTTGCCGGAGATAATGTATTTACGAAACACGCTCTGTAGACCATGTTGTTACTGTAGTAACAAAATGGGGAATTCCATGTAAGGGGCCCGCGGTGTATGAATAGAAGTAGCTCAATCTAAGGTAATAAAAACATAACGCTTCATTATGTAAGGTCTTTATACACCTCTGAAGACACAGTTATGTTTATCATATTGCATTTCTGTCAATAGATCCTCCAAAGAAGGCATTTAAGGCATTGGCTCTGTTATACTGTACACACACAAGCACGCGCGCACACGCACATACACAGCCTGTGTGCAAAGCTAGTTCAAAATCATTTTTAGGAATTTAAAACAAAAATAAATCCTAATTTTAAAGTCAATTATCTTACTGGTAACTGATATCCAGAAGACTTGTCTGAAGTATTTTCCTCTACAGTAGGTGAAGTTTATACTTTCCATTTCAATCCACTGATATCATGTTAAAAGCGAGCACATTCAGAAAGTATATTAATGAATAAAAGCACAGAATGGTTACAGAATAAAAGACAGGACTACAGTGAAAGAGAGACATCTACCTCTATGCTCCATGTCTCAAAGACGCTGTCTCATCTAATGCATAAGGAAAGCTAATGTATGCCATTGATTAACTTAATAGAATGTGAAAGGTAAGACATGCTTGTTAGAGTTAGACCGAAGCTAAGAGAGAGATGCCTATTGGGAATCGTAAATCATTTACAAAAATGAGAGGCTTTGTGTTTCCTCCTTGCTTGTCTGGTGTCCAATTTATAATTCTTTATCCTATAAACCCTGAACAAATCTTCCAAACTTGTTTGAGAGAAACGCTTTATTCTTTCTAGTGAATCCGAGTAGGTTTTCAAGGTACAAAGTGTCCCATTTAATTAATCCTTTATCGCGGTGCTTCTCAACTGATGGGTCGCAGGTTTTCTCTGATAGGGTCACAAACAGGAAAAAACAACAGTGAATGCAAATAGACGAATGTCATTGTACAGGGGTAAGAAAGCCCAAATGATGGCTTATCACATTTTCAAAGAGAGGAGAAAACGCTTTTTCTTTAAGCGCGGCACCCAAAGCCCATACAGACGTTGCGGATTATAGTGGATGCTCATCTGTCACTTAGCAGACGCTGGTCAAACCAGACAGATGTCAACATGCAGCGAATGTGTGACATGACCTCCATCCTCCATGCTGTCCTGTGGCTCAATGGTTAGAGCATGGCACTAGCAATGCCAAGGTCATGGGTTCGATCCTAGGGGATTACACATAGTCAGAATTTTTTTTATAATACAATGCAATGTAAGTCGCTTTGGATGAAAGCTTCTGCCAAATGTAAAATCCCCCAAAATAAAAACATTTTGTTACATTTGTGCATTTAACCATTTAAGAACTAGTGCACAATGAGTTTCCAATTTGGCAAACTTTGGCAAAATGTTAAATGCTCTCTCATTTGTAAGTCACTTTTGATTAAAGCATCTACTAAATGTAATAAATGTAAATCTCCAAATGCATCTTCTTCATAATACAAAATCAGATCTATATCCACAGAATTTACATATTGAAAAGCATTTACATTTATGCATTTAGCAGACGCTTTTATCCAAAGCGACTTACATTGCATATCCTATACATTTATACATAGGTATTTGCAACCCCCTGGGATTGAACCCACAACCTTGCGTTAACTAGCATAAAAGCATTAACTAAATTAAAAAGACAGGTTTGCCATTAAAGCTGTGATCGCTCTCAAACCCACATGATCACAATCAACACTGAATAAAGCAGAATAAAGACTACATATTTCTATGCCAGCCAAACAGCTATAATAAAATACATTCGTGAAGCACCAGTTAATCTCAAAGCCCTTTGTGCACCCGCGTAATTCATGAACGCATGAGATTGTTATCACCTGTGCTATACATAACCTGATCTGGCATCAAAACACCTTTTATTCGCGGCGTTCTACTATTTGGAGAAACGTATGTGTCTAAATGTAACAGTCTGAGATTTACTGCAATGAATCGGTGGGGTGATGCCACACGCTTAGCGGTGTAATTCAGTAGCCTGAGAGTCGTGAATGAGACAATGCCAGGACACCTCTAGAGTTTCCATCAGTGAAGTGAGATCTTGAGTAACCGAAGTGAGTCAGAGAGAGGATGAGATGAGATGATTCACAAAGCCATCAATGAAGGATCTCTCAGAGAAGGCCGGAAATGTTCCATACACAGAGAGCCATGAATGTCAGGGCTAAAATCGGATTTGTTTTTTGAGGCTTAAATAGGAAATCTTAAATTACAGGCATGGAGACGACCTGCTTAGGTCAAGCCGAGATGTGTTCAGACATCTGATTGAGAAAGAGAGACAATTAAGTCTTAGAAATATTAAAAAAAAGGCAAGGACCTTGACGGTCGGAAATAGCAGCACAACTACCAATTAAATTCAAAGCTTCCTCTTCGTAGGTGGATCTCATAAACATGCTTTTTTCCACATTTTCATTACAACTTTACATGAAATAGTTTATTTGTTTTTCTGTTATGTTGATCTTGTTGTTATTTTCTCATTTTTGTTGTGGCTGTACAGTCTACTTTGTAGTGGAAAGGGCTCAATAAATAAAGTAGACTCGAGACTTGAGACATAACATTTTCATTGCATCATTTTCCATCAACTTCTCATTATGGTACTGCATTACAAACCAAATCTACTACAGACCCAAATTTTATCAATACACTCAGCTCATGATTCGATACGATACACGATAGGCCTACTCATTTTACAATTGCGATTGCATCACGGTATTTGAAAAATTTTTAAATAAGAAACTCAAATTACAGATTGCCCTAAAATATGAACAATATTTTTTAACATTTGTTATTTTGTTAAAGAATTGACAATGTTCAAAGATGAATTCAACCATCTTCATGTAAACTAATAAAAAATGAATAGATCTGTCACAGAAAAACTGAATTCTAACGTCAAAATATAAAAAAAGATATATATTTCATTAAAAAATGTACTGCCATAGCTTTACAATACATTTCCTAATGGTTTTCTATTGCGATGAGCGATACTTCAATATATTGTTACACCCCTATTAAGTTCTGATTTAAATGTTTTTCTTTTTTTTGACAACCCTGAATCCTTTCAACGTGCCTACCAAAATATGAATCATAGCTGAAGACTTAATGAATATCTCCAATAACATAGTGTCTGAACTGCATCTGTGCTTTGCCGCAGATTACGGCAGAAAATGAAAATGAGACTCATCCTTAGTTTGAAGCGGAAAATGTGTTTACAGTAATGCACTTACAATAGATGCCTCGAAGGCAAGCTGACAGCGCCACGAATAAACTATTAAAATAGACATTAAGTTGTAAATAACCTTGAATATTCCTTTAAGGCTTCCAGAGATGAATAAAACACTAATTTACATTAGCAAACTCCCTCACTTCCTCCGCTATGCATTAATCATTATTAACAATTCATATGATAATTTACGCTGCTAAAGATGCATGCGAATCACCTGAAGACAAACCACAGCAAGCTATCCTCTAAGGACACTGACTTAATAAAAACACCTGGCACTGTGAAACCTTTTATTGTGATGACATCATAACCTAAGGTCACGATATCCTCCCACAAAGAGGTTGGATTTCAGAGCGAGAGTGGAAATGAACAGAAGGCCTTGTTCATTTATATGTTCCAGTGCTTCAGTCTTAAACTCCCTGGGGACTCTCTCTGAACATGCAGCCTCTCAGCAGGCCATTTCTGAAAATGTGTGTGATTACACTGAAAATTAATCTGATATGTTTGGCTTCGTTTTGGTGAAGCGGCAGCACACAAAATTGCTTTTAAGTAGTCTCAAAGTTGCGATGGTTTTCGCACACATCTGAATTTGTAGGAAGTAGGAACACCTCAAAAAGGAAACGAGGGTTCAAACCACCCAATGCTACTTGCATTCGTCTGCCAAATTTAAAAGCACTTAAGCTCATTCAACATGCATAACCACCAACATGAGTTCATCACATAATATAATACGATCAAAGTCATTTGGGACCAACAGGCACAAATATACAGTACACACACATACGCTCACTGTCTCCATATACTGTATCTTTTCATAGTGGTATACAGGAAACAATAAACAAAGAACCTAATAAAAAGGAAATAAAAAAAATCCCTTTACCCTTCTTTACCATTTATAGGCTTTAAAATGAACAAAAAATTTGCTTTCATATACTGTATATAAAAAGCTAATTATACTTTCTATATACCACACACATTAATGTTATTCATTCAATTCCATATGCAGCGCTGCACATATTCGCAGAATGAGCAAATCTGTCATGATTAATTATTACAAGCATAAAGTCTTAAATCTATTTCACCAGCTTCGCTGCTTTTTACATCCTCGCCAAGAATCCGATGCTCAAAAGCCGGAAATCTCATCCGCTGCGAACACATTTCACACACAACCCGAGTTGAACGCAAACGCCTGGCAACTTACTACTCAGTGTTAAAGTAAAATGAAGGAAATTAAATGTTTTACCCACACACTTTTGCAAACTAGACACTACTAATAAAAAATGTTGCCAAAGCAAGTAGTAAATGTGTTAGTTTTGCCCACCCTTAGTGTTTCAAATGAATATACTGTTTTTACAGATGCTAGGGAGATGTTACCACAGCCAAGTGACCCTCACAAAATATTTTCCAGGGCAACTATTATGGCAACTAAAATACCATAGTTACTAGTCTTTGGAAACAAACACTATTTTAAAGGTTTTGTTTGGTGGCCCTAGTGGCACGGAAATCACGAACAGAATCTTAAACCGTGTGACAACATTTTTGCACATTAATGCAGTACTAACGTTGCATCTGTTATCAAATATATCGTGCAAAAGTGCATTTGGATAGTTGACAAATAAAATGTGTCCTGTGAAGTGACAACAAAAATAAAAAACGAACAATGAAGATAAATCTCGCTATTTTATATTACGAATAAATCATATATTATTTTATATTATTAATATTTAGTTTGTTTACAACATTTTTGCTATGTCACACATTGGTCACATGTACAACATATTTGTCAACTACCCATTTACAAACGGGAGCACAGAGAGAACTGCGATTCAATTATTCATGCCAATTACATTTATGGAAATAATTGACATTGACAAGACATTGTCCAATTAATGAAGCCATTTATACAAAAACATTTATAAAAAATATCAGATTATGTTTGAGACAGAACGTTGCCCTCTGTGTTACTGATATTCTGTGTTTTTTTTTATTTATTAAAAGTGCAACTTCAAAGAAACTGGGATTTTATATAATTCAAATTATTTTCCCCCTACTGCTCGACGTTGCCTCAAAACAAACCGAGCTATTAGGCTATTAGTTTTGGATACCGCTTGTTAATTCTGGCTCATAGCCTAGTGAGCTGATAGCAAACAAAGCTCTCATTAATTGTCATGACAACAACAAAATTTACAAGTGAACTGTATGATTGTTGCTAATAATACTTAAAATACAGATACAAAAATAAGTTAATAATTCATTCATTCAGTTAAAACCCTTGAAGAGTATCAACAGGGACAATGAAAGCAACCAACCTGACACAGCAACGCTGCCTCAGCCAATGGCATGAGGCGGGGGCGGGTCTATCTGTTTCCTTGACCAATGGCGGACAGGGGAAGCATTTGTAAAATCTGTTTGAAAACAGTCATTTTTGTCACTATTCTGGTGAAATTGTTGGCTTCGAAATAAAACACTTTACCTTTAACACATAATTTTATTTACACAAAACTGAAACTGCATCAAGCACACAAGGGGCGGGTGGGTCAAAGCTGGCATATTTAACAAGCCATTGTGCATTCACACCTAATATAAAGCCTGGCTAATTTCAAGATATAATAGGTGAAATTAAATATTCAGATGTTAAACACCATTTTGGATGAGCAGATGTTTTATGCTGTCTATCGCGTCCAATGTTGCATGCTGAGTGAGGGCTGAACTACTGGCCAGTGTTGAATTGCCAGCCCGAGGCGCGCCGGCACTGAATATGAACATAATGAGCAAAGGTCGGTAGGCCTTCTTCCCCGTCAACAACATCACTTCAAGAGGACACGCTTTGGCTGTCTTTCAGGCAACTCTTCCTAAAATATCCTCCCATTAGAGAGCTCACACCACCTACGGCCTGCCTACGGTGAGCTGTAATTCAGAACATGCCAACACACTGTAATTTCTATATTATGTAAAGCGCAGAAACTCAAGCTCAAGATTCATACAGTACATTGTTGGTTGAATGTCTGTGCTTGTCCGTGTAAGCCGTGCCGCCACCATCTAGGGTGCTGTGGGTGTTTGCCAAGGCCTTGCTATGCAGTTGCTATGCTGTTTTTAATGCATTGCTACAGATTTGTAAGGGTTTCACTGTGTTTACTTATTGGCTTAAGCGTGCATCTGTGATAATCCGGTCCCTAAATGTGATTCAGATCTTTACTTCAATAAAAGTCTGTGCACCTGTTTATTGCACTTAAATATAAAACTATATAAAAGCTGACAAACAACATAAATAACACACTCGGTTTTAAAGGGATATAATTAAAAATGTCATTTATTCTTATGTCGTTCAAAACCTGCATGCGACTTTCTTCTCTGCAACTCAAAAGAAGATATTTTGAGAAATGTCTCAGTGTTTTTTTGTCAATGCAAGTCAATGGGGGCCAATGTTATTTGCTTACCAATGTTCTTCTAAATCAACGTGTTTAGAAAACGAAAGTCATAAATAATGAACACATTTTCATCTTTTTATGCCTGGGGTTTGTTTAATCATAAATTTGGGCAACGGTAATAATAATGTTTGCTTTAGCTGGCACCACTACTTACACATTCAGAGCATCAACCTCCAACTCGTTCCAATTAGAAAAATAATTAAAGTTCACAGAGAAATCACAATCACGTGCGATATCAATATCTCCGAGTGACCAAAGGGCTATTTGCTTTAATATTGAGAAGTCTAGCATATGAAATCCTATAAAAGCATGTTTGATAAATAAGCAATTCTGAATTGAATTTAGCCAAGAACTGCACCCAGAATTCTGTGCATCAAATGCAGACGACACGAAGGTCTAGCAAGCAACCCGAAGCCTCAACAATGTATGTAGGAAGACCAAAAAAACAGGCTGAACTCAAGAGCCTCATTAGCCTTGAAGTGGGCAAAATATCAAGATGATGCACTGTCATTTCTTTTCATGCAAGACGACTCACGCGGTTCAAAGGAAAGCTCCGCCCCGCCCGTATTATGGGCTGGCTGAGCGTTCAATCTACAACACGGTAGTCGTCAAGACAACGCTCCCTTGTGGAAGCCCTCTGGAACTCTTGTGTGAGGCGCATACAAATAACACTCCTCTGGAAGCGACTTGGGCAATCTTACAAGCTCCGAAAGGACCCAGAGGACCTCCATAAAAGGCAGGGATTGAGCACCTCTGGCTTAAACTCTACTCTGTCGTTGATTGATGGCCAATTAAACAGTTAGAGGGTTATTGATTACGGGAGAATGAAGAGCATACCCAAACCACCCTAAATACGCTGGATGATGAACCACAGATGGGCTGAGAGCGTGCCGAGTGCCACGGCGAATGTTTCATGTTTATGCTCACCGTCGCCGGCGAGCGAACCCCACGGAGTAATAACAGTTGAAAAGACCTAGTCGCTTTTGTTGCGTTAGTATTGTGGGATAAGTGCTCCGGGTCTATTGAGTATTCCAGCAGATGGTTCATCATTAAAGCGGACAGATCTTACTTAGATCTCGCAGTCTGCAAGTTAAGCCAAAAGCACCTTGGGAAATGCGCTCTTATCTCTTTGGGGAGGGGCATTCACCCGAGGCTTTCACAGAGTCGAGCGTTCACAGTGTGCCGAGGAGCAGAGTCTGCACATTAAATGCATCTGGACTCAAGGTCAACGGTACTCGAGCTTTCGCTGGCCACTGACAGCACCTTAGGGAAGAAGAACGCGATTAGTCTCTCCAGTGACAGCGCTGATCTTTGGTTCCTTGTGCTGACCTCGTCTTTTCTGAAGGGCGCTCGCAGGAAGGAGCAGGTGCTGGGGCCCAGGATGGGACCAAGATCATTTCAAAGATCTAAATGCTAGAGGTCAACCAATATTTGGAGTTATATACTGTCTATGCTGCTCCAAAAATGAAAGGGAACACTTAAATCACATATTATATCTCAATGAACAAAACATAATTAAGTTAACAAACTCTTTTTTATACATCGCATTGTAATAACGTGATAATGGGCATTGGTCAATGAAAGCCAAAATCATCAACACATTCATTTTAACGTTAATGTTTTGTTCCTCAAGATCAAAATGTGATTTAAGTGTTCCCTTAAATGTTTTGAGTACATAGTATATGCTGTACAACTATATCAAACTAAAAAAGAAATACATTAGTAAGTAAATAAAATAAAAAAATGAATGAATGAAAAGATAAACTACTAAAAAAACATTATTAATTCTGAATTATATATGAACAATAATAAACTAATGTTTTAACGATAAATACTGTGTGTTATCATCAAATACAATTATTTTAAAAATGTAACCATTTAATAACATTCAATTTTTATTATAATTATATCATATTTATTTGTTCAGCACTATCACCTATACCACAGCTAAAACATCACGAAATTCTATTAGCACTTAAATAATAATTGATATTGATTGTTTAGTTATCAGAATGTTTTTCCACCTTTGTTCAATTCAGTCCTGCTCGACTATTGGTCGACCTCTAACAAACCCCTAAAAATCTCCGCTCCCCCTTATTTTCAATAGGCCACGTGTGCACAACTGATGCGAAAGGGCACATTTCCCCTGAGATGTGATGCAGTCTGATAGACGACTTCCCTCACCTTAAAGGTTCACGTCACACTTTCTCATCGTATCCCCTTGCATCTCCTTCGCAATTTGCATTTGACACTTATGGAGAAGACACATATAGCACCACGAGATAAGAGAAGAGCACATTTGTCATCAAATGGAGCATGCGCTTGGATTACGGAAAGCCAGCTGCTGTTGACTTACACTGTTTGCCTTCTCCGCGATTCTGCTACACAATTTCACGCCTCTACATTCATCAAACTCAAATACTCTACATGTATTATAAGCTCCGCACATATTATATATGCGCGCGAACTGCGTAAGCGGCAGAAACATACCTTGTATTTGCAAAGTAGCATGTTAAGATTGTGAAATCGTGTCAAGCAAACAACGAAAACAGATTTAATCATGATGCGCTTCTGAGCGCTTGCTGGAGATATAAACAACACTGCTCTCAAATATTCATCTGCTTTCAAATCTTCATCTCCTTCTCTGAAATGAAATGAAAGAAAAACTTTCAGTTCTCTTGTAAATATATCACAATAATAATTCATTGGTGTGACTATAATAAAAGTCAGAAATAAAACGTTCAGAGTTCTCCTCGTACATGCATAAATTGACTTTATAGCTTGCAAGTGGATTGGGCAAAAAGATGTTAAATATTTTCTCACGTTCCTTTTTCACAGGGAAAAAAAAAATCACCACATAAACCGCACTGAGAACACTATACAGAATTATAATCTGGCATGATTTAGAGGACCTAATGTTCTACATTAAAACCTCAACTTTAAATAACTTCCCCTTAACATTTTTCCCAGAGACCCAGTGGACAATGCAAGACTAGAATACTAAAAAGATGGCTTCGTCCTAATTGCAATAATCCAAATGACGACTGTAAAATCACGTCTCTAAGGTCTCGAAAGCTTTCGTGAGAAGCTTCTTAGCCACCGCATAAGAAAGCTTTTGAGTTCCTCTGTACCCCGGATTCCGCCCCTTTCAGCCAACAACCGAGCACGCTCACTCCCTCTGCCAAAAATCTCTGTAACAAGTTCGCCACAAACTCCAGCCACAAAATCCCCCGACTGTTTCTTTCTCACACACGCAGCGAGAACAGCAAACCCATTATATCTCTGCTTTTCCGAGGAGTTGAGAACAAACAGGAAACCAAACTTGACTGCGGGGTTATGATGTGGATCATTGTGTGGCTTATCTTCAACGCTGCTATCAGCCGTCCCTGCTTATGATGCCGACATTGAAATTCATGTCTCACATTCTCCATCAGGAAACTGTGGCATAGGCTTGTGATTCTCGACTGGCGGGCCGCGACCCCATAACGGCTTGCGGGTCTGTTAGGGTCTCTCTGTCTGACAGGGTTGCAGGTCAGAAGAGAGAACAAATGCTAAATGCAAATTCAACACAACTAGACATGAACTGTGTAGAGTTAGACAGCAAAATAAACAAGCTTTTCAAGTTTAAAAGAGATGGAAAAACACTTATTTTCTGTTGTTGACATCAAACGCGGTGTGTCGAATCAATCTCTACATTACAGACTACATTAAATAATCAACAGGTTCACAAGAAATAAGGATAAACATAAGCTGTGCCCAAGAAGATTTTATTTGCGCAATGGATTTCTGGGTGCTGACGCTCAGTGAACACTGAAATTCAACGGACATAAAAAACAGGCATTTTGTTAGATACTTTGGATGTTTTGGGTTCATTTTGTATGCTTAGATCTCCACTGCAATGTCAACTCTGGGTTTAAAGCACACTAGCAGAGATTTCTGTACAGTTTGGTTCCACCCTGAAAGAAAACACACCCTCACAAATAAAATCTGCTGATTCCTTTCGCCTACATACTGATGAAAATCCTCCCCGCGGCTCAGCCGCAACTCATCTCCCAGAAGGCACCACATTGTTGAGGAGAGCGCTCTGTTCTGTCTCTCGTGCACTCTCTGATGAAGACTGACAGGGCGACCTTTATTTTTGACCGGATTATGTTTCAGGGGAAAGACAAGCTTGCTTTCATATAGAAAAATGCATCGTCAGCCTGTTTCTCCGTGCTGAGAGCAACTCGTATGATCTCTGGACTAACCGCGTCTGCAGCCACCCATGCTTCTGTTATTCCCCCACCATCCAATTTACATTTTCTCATCTTCAGACATCCAAAGCGTGAAAAGTTCCCTTCTGATCTTTTTTTTATTGTTAGCGCAAGGAAAGCAAGACAAGTGCCCTTGACAGATGAAACAAAGCACACAAAGAAAGTAAGGCTGTAGACATTTTTCTCGACGCCCCGCAATCTGTTCAAATTCTGCACCGTTTAAGCGAGCATCAGAAATGCCTCGTAAATGTCATGGTATTTCTTGCCATTCCCTCTAAAACGTGATTCCTGGGACGTTTACTTCGTTTTAATTTATATGAAATCTCTCTCCAATGCACAGGAAAATGCTGGCTTAATTCGGTTTGCTAATACATGTACAACGTCCTGGAGCGAGAATTGTAATTACACAACTTTTAACAAGTTAGCCTACAATCCACAGCGGAGAGACAGCTGAACAATGCAAGCCAAGTGTGAAATTTTGACGGTGCTCAGAGGATACTCATCAGCGTTCCCCAGCTGGGCTTTATGGTGATGATTACTAAGACCTCCAGGAGCACAACACAACTTTCCCACAATCATATTTCCCACAACTAAGACCTTCTTTAGCTCTCCAGGTCTCCTGACACAATGTGCGATGGTCAGATCAGAAGAAACAGAAGAAAACACACCGTGTCTGTACGAGTGGGGTAATGCACTAATCACAAAGTATGACTGTGGTTCTGTAATCTTAAATACAAACTGTGGGATAATCAGTACTTTGGTATTTCTTGGCGTTATAATGTGTTATTTCAAAGTTTCGTTTTGTCAGGATGAAGGAATATAACTCATAATACCACACTGAAGATAAACAAAAGTTTGCTATCATAAGAAAAAGAACCAACAACGCCATCTTAAATGTGTTCTTCAGTCAACTCCTATCCAAAAACACATTAGATGTGATATATGAGGAAGCCTCTGCCTTCAACAGAATGACATGTCATTTTGATTATGGAAACGTGGACCACATACAAATACATTATTACCTGAGCAACCAGTTTTGAAAATGATTTCCGCAATTATAAATAAATAAACAACATAATCTATTATTTATAATGACTCGTGAAATCAACTAGAAGCAGTTTATCAATTGTAGATGCTATTAAACTCTAGTTTAATCTACCATAACAACAAGGCACAAAAAGGTGACCGAAAGAAGTGCAGGACGTGAGATGGGAGGAGAGCACGAGCATTTGTCTGTCACATACGCACTCTTTTTCAGTGACTTCACCAAGACTGCGCTTCTAACCACATTTTATAAACGCGTAAAAACAACGTGTTCAGTGATGGTCAGAGCTCATTGCATAGCCCGTAAGCTGTCAGAAACACTGCAGGAAAGCGTGAATGTCAAGCGCTCCATTTGAGCTGACGCTTCCATTCCCCTGCGCTGCTGTGGACAAACATTTTACGCGTAAATCTATCAGCAATATTTAACCATGCAAGCATGTTCAAAACAGCTAATGCACATTTCAGGTCGTTTTCAAGGAAACACGCCCTTTGTTTATTTATACGCGTGTGATGATTTCGCCGTAGTGTCTCGTGCTCGCCGTAAGAGTCGCGTGCTCGCAGAAACATGTCAATCCAACTTGCTCCGCGTTCAAGTTCACCGAACGGTTCCGGACTTTCATTACTAAAAACTAATTCTCAGTTTTGCAAAACATGTTTAACTGTGCCGCCCTCTATATTGTGAAAATAAGCCACATGCAACGCGCTCTCCGTATCGCTGTGTACCAGGACGGATGCAATTGAGACAAAAGGTGCTGGATGAAAGAAAAGTCGACCACACAAGTGCCACAAAATCGCTTTCGGCCCAAATGACTTACTTGGCATGCAAATGAACCCTCCTTGCGCTAAATGTTATTTGGTGTCATTCTGGAACGCACATCGCAAAGAGAAAGCGCGTGCTGCGTAAAAAGCAATTGCGCGTGTAATTCAATCTGAAACAGATGTAGAAATGAATCAAACTCACCAATGCAGGTAAATCCGACGGAAAACAGGCAGATCCATGCGAGTACGAGCCCGGATCTCCAGCGGACAAAAGGAGCCAGGTGTAACGGCATCATGTCTTTATCACCTTTCTCGTTTGAGTTTAAGTCAGTGAGATCAACTCAATGAGTATCTGCTTTCAGCGTTAAGTTCTCGTAATATTACACCGACTAGAGAGGCCAAAGCATTTATTAAGTCCTCTATCAGCACATATCCTCTTCCTGAACCTTAGCCATGAGCGCGTCTCGGTTGCTCAGAAACAGCGGCGCATCACAGGTGTGGTAAATAAAGACTCGTCTCTTATTTCTTCACTGAGCTTACTAACCCCCCATACAGGCATGCACGCGCTCCAAACGTGCGAGGAGAGAGAGAAATCGTCCTCACACTTCTTCGTCCTCTCACTCTCCGCTGCAACACTACTTGCTCCGGTACAAATAAAGGCTGGAAATTGGCTTCAGCGCGCGAACATCTGCTGGTACGGCACTGCAGAAGGAGACGGGATGTATGGAACAGCAGCGGAGAAAAACCCGGAACGGCCGATGCTCCTTGACTGGAATGGATCGGATGGACCCTTGGAGACGACGCGTCATGATTAAGTGAGCGGGAGCGAACAGAGTTCATCAGACGTGGAGCGCGTCGCATTCTGTTCGTCGATTATGTAAAAGCGTTCAATGCACCATTATTGAATAACAAAATAATGAAGAATGATACATGTGTCTGTCCACTCCATGTTTGTGCTATGACATTACAATGGAAAACAATGGAATAATTGAAAAGGTATTGAGTGAAAACAGTGTGGTAAAGATGCTTAGCCTACTTCAAGGTTACTTGACCTGTTTTTATATATGATATATTTTTTAATTTTACATTAGCCTACATGTTTAGAATCAATCTGGCAACAAATATAAAAACATATCAGACTAATGAGTGTACAGATTTAAATGTTCCTTCCCAATCAATTGTGTATATGATTCCACATCAAGGTCAAAATTGAAATGAGTTGATCAGTTTTCTGGCAAACATCACCATGTTTCACACCTAAATCAGGATATCTAAATATGTCAATAGATAAATTCAAGCATTCAGCTAAATCATGCCATATACTGCGCATCACGTTTTGGCGCTTAATCCTATTCAGCCCTTACCAATAGCATGGCATGGGTTGATTTTTGGAGTGGTTCATGTTGATGGTTTAATTCAAGTTAGTTGAAGTACTGTAAAGTAGCTGTGCCACAGCACCGTTTGGATTGAAAATCTTTTAAATATGATTGTATGAAAATATAATTGCATGAACCAGAAATGCTGCCTTACGATTTGGAAAGTGGAATAGGGCAAAGTTCAATAGGCTATGCGCAAGACCGAGAAGTTGCACAGTAAAACAAGTCATTAGCCAAAACGGCAACTCAGTTATTTACTTATTGATTGTTAAAATAAGTAAATAATTGACAAAGGTGCACATGCTTCTCCCAGGTTTTTAAGTGTCGTATCATTAAAGATTTACAAATATTTCACATAATGAATTGTACAGGCCACTGATGTTATACTCATTGATCAATAGGTGCTTTGCCAGCAGCTTGTTCCCTGAAATGTTCTGCTTCTGTTCAGTCAAGATTTTATCAAGGTAAGAGTTTCTTCAACCCCTATATTATAGCCCTAGAACAATTCAATACTTCTCATAACATATCTCAGAATTGGCATAAATGATCTATCTGTTCTTTCAAGTATTTAGCTCTAATGTACTCAGTGAGAAGTCAGACTCTTCTGTCAGTTTTTTATGAATCTCATGCTTAAAACGTGCTTCACGGATATAATGGATTCATGGATTTAATTGGTTTTAATAAAAAATGCTTTAATAAAGGACTCTATGTTATAGGCATGTTGGCTCAATACATTTAAAATACATTTAAAATTAAATACTGACTTTGTTCTTTCTTATATCTTTTTTTTTGCGGATATACAAAATTGTCAAAGCAATTGATACCATGAATTTGGTATTGCATAAATATGACACCTTGGTGTCCTATTACTTTTTTAAGAGAATGTTCCATTTTCATTGTTTTATGGCCCATTTTATATACCCTATATGGAAAAAGCTATTGTTTTTTAATAAATAAGGTCATTTCTATCAAATGGAGTCTCTACAAAAGTAATTTATAGGGAACATAACCCATTTATTTGAGAATAGCCTACGATAACATACAGTAAGGTGCAGAGTACAGAGTGTAAATCAAGTAGTCGAAGAGTTTGTATATGCTGATGTTTTGCTATTTTCCATCCAGTACACAGTACAGTTAGAAAGAATTGTCAAAAATGTACCCAAGCTGTCACTGGGATGGTACCCTTTATAAAGGTCCAAAAATATATGATTTAGGGACAGGTGTGTATACATTTGGTACCTGAGGTATTGATACTATTGATACAAAGGTTTTTTTTTTTAAAGGGTACCGCCCCAGTGATAGCTTGGGTACGTTTTGACCCTTTTTTTGACAGTGTAGAATCCTCCCAGAAAGACTATGCACTGCACTGTAAAAAAGAAAGTATTAATATAAAGTAACAGTATTAATATGAAGCTGTTTCACTTAAATGTGTTTTGAATTTTGCACTGCATTGAGTTGACAGACATGTACAGAAATGTTTTTAAAATTAACAAATAATAACACTGAACATTACCTGCACAGTTTATGTTTATTTAGTTGATTTATTTGCTAAATATATTATAAAGATATTAAAATATATAATGAAAGAAAATGTACTGGGAATTTTCTACCAGGACATTATTCATTAATTTCACAGACATTTCGATTAACCCTAAACAAAACAAAAAAAATACAGATAAAACATCAAAATGGAAAATTCCTTCATATTAATTTAGTACCATGCCCTATTTTACACATATCTACTGTGTATTTGTACTTTATGAAATAAAAACACATTTTACATGATTTTAACCTTTATGACTGAAAAATCATCAGCCATTTTTTCTGAAAACAAATCTCAGCAGTCCTAGGAAACAGATAAAGTCTTGTAGTCAAATACGGGTGCGATTTTTTTCCCAAATTACATTTGAAATATCGTTCTACAAATTGCGTGTTTGCCCAAAAACGCTCTGATTACATAAAAAGATTACCTCAGGAAAAACAAACACAGCCTTGGGAATAGTTTAAAAAAAAAAGATCTCCCACACAAACATGCACTGCACACACACAGACAGTAGGTACTGATCACCTTTAAGCAAATTAGACACATCATATCATCTTCAACGATGCTCGCAGGCTCTCAGTTTGAACTTGTGTTTTTATCAAATTAGATTTCAGCGCCACAACGCAGCGTCTGAGAGATTGTGTGATCATAATAGCTAGTCAGTGGATTGCACATTGTAGTGAAAGTCACTTAACCAGACTGCAGGAAAATGATGGGTTTAAATTTGCATACTTCCTTTTAACTCTCGTAGCGTGCCATCTACGAATTAGAATGCGTGATGTGTAACTGCACATTAGCATAGCATGTGTAATAGCATATTAGTGTTAGATAAAACTCTCAAAAAAATAAAACTGCAGAAATGCGAATACAAATGTGCTTTAAGTAATGAATAAATCAACAGAGATACGATTTTTATGCGCCCTGCTGTAGATTACTACCATACAGACGTAATATCTGCACACAGCTTACAATCCAACAAAGTGTTAATATACAGAATATATATATATATCTCTTTAAAAACTGATTTATAAATATTGAAACTGTATCTAGATGTCATTGTAAAATAGTTTCATCACATCCTCAGCATCCAACAACAAAAGCTTGACCGATGTGGTGTCAAGACTTTCCGTGTCCTGGCATTTCTAAACATTATAATAAACAATTGCATCCTGCAACGCACCTTATGCTGGCCAAGCATTCACAGCTGAGTTTGCATACTTGTGTACTTATATAGTATGGCCTAAACTCTATCATGCTTCTCGGTTGTGCCCTGCCACATTCTGTTGCAAACCCTTGAACTCTTGAAAGACCGCTGATGAGACTATATTCCAATGTCCCATAATTCTCTGCTCCGGCAATTTCTCACTTTCACAGATACGGCCTTGGAATGAGATTTGACAAAAATGGAAGACCCTGGGAGCGGCAAACTATGAAGATAACGCTAGAACCAATTATCTTCTAAACCCATGCAGAATCTCTCAGGTTCTGCGGTTCCCCCGTCGTGCCCTAATTCAATCAGATCGACATCCAGAAGAATCAATACCAATATTCAGCGTTTACATCACGTCAGGTGTTGGCATTAGTCCTGATGAGTCACAACACGTTGGGTTACATTTAAAGCTTAAGTGTGATCTTTAAAAAATCTTAAATATAGTTTGTTATTTTCCCCCTATACTGAACTACGTGTTTTAATTGTGTTCTATAGCAGCAAGGCCTCAAAAAGCAATTTTAAGGTATTTATTTGGCTTTATGATAAACTATGGCATGACTGTATTTTCTCGAATCTGATATGGTGACGTTCTATCTTTGTTCGCATACTAACACCTTCCCAAATTGTTGTCTTTGTTCAAGCCTTTGACCTCCAGATAGTTCTTATCCTGGTGTGTAGTAGTGAGAACACATCTCACTTCCTGTTTTGGCAAAACAAACAGACTATACTAAAATCTACCGTCTCTCTCCTACTTTTTAATGGACCCCATTTGCATTATCTTACGCTGTCATTACAACTGGGCAAACAATTCATTCAGGGGAAGCTCATCTAAATAGATTTCTTTAATCTTACACACCAGAGGGATATATATAAAGAGATATGCTGATTTAATTCTCTCCCAGGCTGCACTATTGTAAATAAATTTGCATGCAATACGAAGGACGGACCTGCGCTTCTGAATTCATCAAGTTCGCGGTTGATGGCGAAGTTCAGCGAGAGGTTACCACATCAGGAGACTCCGATCGTCCTTGAGCGATGATGCAATGACAACAGAATCGAGCTCTGCTGTAAAAGATGCGAGTCAGAACACAGATTAATCAAGATGTACAATTACAATTGGAAAAAAACTTGCTCTCTTAATTCCTTTTCTCCTTTCTGTGATTTGCTCAAGCTGCCAGAGGCGTGCCAGAGATTGGGGGGAACGGTGGGGAATGATGAGAAGAAAGCGACTTTCTCTGAAACACACATGCTCATTTGTGACAGTAGCTTCTGATAGATACAGAATAAAAATGTCAAGTGCTCAAGGCATGTCGTCTGCAAGCACTTCATTGGGATCTTTCCCGGTCCAACAGGTGACATCAAAACGCACGGAAAATGTAACGCAACTTGTCAACGCTTATGCAGGAACAGCTTTAAGTGACAGTCCCCTGCCCAAATCAGTAAGTAAAGATACACGTGTGTAAAAGAGACAGCGAGCGAGAGAAGGGGAAATGAGGGTAGTGACAGCCGATTGTTATTCCTGAATGTGAATGGAAGACTGTATTGTTACATCTGCTGTGCCTCGCTGAGTTTTTGCAAGAGAATATGATCATGGTGTAAAAAATACAATGACTCTGCTTCCAATTCAGATTTCACTTAATGATTCTGGTTCTTTAAGAAAAATTTTGATTTTTATAATCACTGATAAATAATATTCCTATACAATTGTGTTTCTGTACCTTTAACTTTGTTTATTATTTATATTATATAGCGACAAACTGGCTTTTGTTCAGCAGTGCTTCTCAACTGCTGTTGCAACCCAATATCTGTTTTGTTAAGGTCACAGACAAGAGGAAAAAGGATGCAAGGACATTTAAACCTCTGTGTCCAATCAAACGCTAATTTTTGCAAAGATGAATTTATTAAATAAATGATCATAAACAAATAAAGGAATCAATAAATGTAAATGGTTAAATAGCAGTTGGCAATATATACTATACCTAGGGAACGTTTCAATTTAAATTACCAATAATAATGAATTAAAAAATGTATAAATCTAATTTAAATGCCTGATTTTATAAACATGTTTGTTTAGTTTTTTGTTTACTCTCACACGTCTATAGTTATATTAATAAATAACCATGACTAAATGAATTAGTACATTTCATATTTTGATGAACAGTAGTAGTAAAAGAGTTTGTTGTTAAAGGATTAAATCCATTCCCCAATTGATGTTGGGTCTGCATCCTCTAACAAGATTGTACATGTCAATCATATATACTGGACTCCATGAGCCAAGGATGTGAAAACAGAGAAAACATAATGTTCATCGAGCATTTTAGAATTCACTGCATGTTTCTCAGCAGATCAAAATATTGGTTTTATACTAGGACAACATACCAGCAGAATAGTCAAATTCTTCAAGGAACAGTTTACCCAAAATATAAAATCTTTCATTTACAAATAATCAAGAAAGAAAGAAAGAAAGAAAGAAATAGAATATAGTAAATCATTTTATTTGGGTGAAATGTTCCTTTAAAAAAGTATGCATCACCAATTATATTTAAAGAGATTCCTTAATATGCTTTGATAAGCAAAACTTGTCCTCCTCTTTGTCTACAATCCTAAAATATTCCGGGGCAAAAAAGTACGACTGTCTTTTTCCGTAATTTATATTTTCTCTTCTGTTAAAAATGTGTGTTTCCTGCACTACACTTCCCATGACAAAGTCCCTTTGTTTTCTAAACAATCCTATTGTGTAAGTGTGGGCTTAGACCTTGAGTGATGTTGAATGTTTTATGAGTCTGCAGTATTAACATGCGCTCGCTGGGAAAGGAAGGGCTTTAGGAACTTGTGATAAAGCGGTGAAAAAGAACAAGACATGAGTGAAACGCAGTATGGCAGACAACTTGGGTAGGACATCAAACTCTTGTGCATCAGGCTTGCGTTTTTTTTATTAACCGTACTGCTTTAAGCTTACAGTATGTAAACAACCATTGCATGCTGTGGGTGTTTAGGGTTTTGGCAGCTTGGCACTAGTTAGGGCCTATGTCCTTGCCTTTCCAACCTGTCAGTTTTCAGTTCACTGCTGGCTCTCTGAAAGTGTTTTTGATTTCCAGCATTCTGTTTTATAAGCAATGGTGCCCCTTGGACTTAAGGCATCGTTGGGGAAAAAATTACATTTTGTCCTGAATAAGCAAATTCACAGTATCGTCGCTGTCAAATTGATTCCACATGGCTGTTGGGGCTTCGAGAGAAAAACTCTTTTGATGACTCAAAGAAGTCGAAGAAGAGTGACGGTTCATTCTTATTTAATGCTTTCTAGGCTATGAGTTTTCTTTCTTGGGTTGTTGTGATGCTAACTCCAACAAGGCGCTTTCAAAAGTGGGTCAGAGTGCTGCGGAGCGTCAACACAACGCTTGTCAAGGTAACCTTTAATTAAAACCTCACTGATTCTGTCAAATTCTTCATCATCAATCAATTCCTAATGAAAATACAGACCTCAAACTTTAGACTGAAACAAAACCGTCAGGAGATTTGTTTGATTTTTGCAGGCCGTGATCTCCTACAATAGGGAATAATCAACCGGGATGTCAGAATTACGTTCTAAAAACAGAAAAAGAAAAACTCAATGCGGACGATGCTGTGCGAGAAAGATCAGAGGTGCACCAGAAAGAGAGGGACGTCTGAGCATCGCCGGATCGACTAGTTCTCTATAGTTCGGTTTGTGATTTTTTCCAAGGCTTTCATGTTTTTTTCTCCTTTCTTTTCTTGGACACTGTCCATTTATCTGACCACATTTCGAGAGACATGTCAGATGGATATCGACAGACAGCCCAATCTAGTGGCAAGTGCAGATATTGTGCGCTCCACACATCCTGCTCATTCAATTCTGGGAAATTGGTCTCTTTGAAAAAAGCCTGTCATTATTTTGTCACCCTCCCTTGTCCCCACAGCTAAGTACCAGCAAACGACACAAAAAAAGAACTGCTGTGAAGTCACGGCACTTTTGCGCTTTCTCTTCTGTTTGAAGGAAGAAACATTTGGCAGACGTCTCTAATCTCCGTCGTCCACGTACGAAGCTGAGGTTATAAATGCTCTCTCCTATATATAAAAAAACAGACGAGATCTCTTTAATATCGATGAAATGGAATAAAAGTAAACTTTGATTTACAGAGAAAACAACACAGAAATCTCACACGTTTCAGAAGAGATCTCAACAATGTTACAAGTTGAACTCACATTTGTTAAGATAATAAAAACCAAAAGTCAAAATTTTATCAAAATTAAGGCATTTCTAATCAGAATGATCCAAACCAGAATATGATAGTAATACAATCTACATCTATCTGATCTACTTTTATGCCTCCATACCTTTAAAATGTCAACAATTGTTTCATTTATATCTCTTACTATTTCTCACAGCAATTTTAAGGGAACCATGCCAAACAAAGGTGATGCTGATGTAACTTAAAACTTTAAAAATTTAACATGCTACTGTACGACGTTACAGAAGAGAAAAGAAGATATTTTAAAGAACGTTGGTAACCAAACAAAACTGGCCCCCATTGACGTCCATTGTATAGACACAAAACCACAGAGACATTTCCCAAAATATATTTTTTCTCAAAATATCTCTGAAGCACATGAGGGTGAATAAATGATGACATCACTTTTATTTTTGAGTGAACTGTCTCTTCAAATAACACCTCTGAGCAGTAGTCTCGGTTATCCAGATGCTGAAAAAAGAAAAGCACATCAAAACATCAGAATCTAACATGCGAGGCTTCAAATATCTCATATTCATCACATACAGTAAAACAAAACTTGGTCTTCATCAAACATATGCTGAAGGAACCTTGAAGCGCAACAAAGATCTGAAACCTTAGTAAAGTTGTGAGATGAAACAAAAAGCTTTTGTTTGTCTTACACAGGTGCTAAAGCGCAAAATGTAAACAAAAATGGCTCGAGTAATATGTTTAAAAACACAAAGAAGCCCCAAGTGGTGCTGCTTCAGCAGTCATCTTACTCCATTTCAGTGGTGCAATTTATTTCCTTTGGCTCTCTTTCACTTCGAAATGGATTTATTACATTTCCTTAAAATTTGAGCTTGTTCAGACGCCACTTTAAATGCTGCTGCATCACAATAATCACATCCAGCCCCTGACAACAGACGCCACAAACTGCACCCCCAGCACTTTCCTTAAACATCCTTCATTCACGAGTTGTGCTTCTTTCGCTGCCATTGTCGAAAACAAGTCAGTAAAAATAGTTCAAGGAGCCATCTTGGCGGTACTCAGAGGTTTGCTTTCATCTTTCATCTTCACGAGCTCTCCATCAGCGAAACATCCATCTGCCCGTTCAATGCGTCTTCACTCAGAAATGAGGAGCTGAAATACATTACAAGTGAGGCGGTGAAATTTCCCTCAACCGTGCAATTAAAATAAAACACTGATTTTAAACCTGAAATAAAGCTAAAGTGAGTGCATAAAGTATCGGTCCAGTTCTTTATAGCTTTGACTATTTTTTTATTATGTTAAAAGGCTCTTTCTAATTCATTATAAAGGATGAATTCAAATAAGAAAACATAGTATCTGACTATAAATAGAAACATGATTTGTTCTTGGGGATTTAGTTCCTTTATCCTTTTTCATATCTGTGCCAAACAGCACAACAAAAAAACAGATGTTTTTCTTGCGTCACCTACATCGACAAGAGACATATCTTTCCTGGAATTGATTGTAACGCCGTTTTTAATAAAGTGAATGGCCAACTGTTGCAAGTACCGTTGGTCAGTCACACTTTCCCTTGTTTAATGCATTTACATTTATGCATTTGTCAAACGCTTCAATCCACATTTTTTTTATCAAAACACTCGAGTTAAGGCACAGGACCGCCAGCTTATTGATTCTGTTCATGTCATGAAAATTATCTTTGGATCATCTTGTAAATAAAGCTACATTTCGATTCTTTAAACACCGGCACGAGGCCGGCGTGAATTACGAAGCTCAGACCCGCAGAGCGGCGCGAAATGTCAAACATCCATCAAGTTCAGCAATATTCAGATATCCCATGCGAGTCTGAAGTTGATGAATGATGTATCTGGTAAAGATCTGCTCAGATTTGACTGAGACAAGACATCCCGAATAGATTCCGCGGAGTCAAATATCAACAGGAAACAACAATACACTCGCGAGCAAGAAGGTTGAGCGTGTCAGAGAAATTTTATACAGCTTCCTGACGGAGTTCATTTTTCTACCATCCGAGCCCTTTTATAGTATTTAGTGGAGACGCTGCGAAACGAATTAGGCTTGTGGCCTCTTGTGCCCTGCCACTGCATCGCTTTAAAGATTGATACGTATCGACGGAGTATGGATATCAAGACAGCGGCCATCTTCGGTTACTCACAGTTTGAGTGACTTGACTTGAACAAACGCCCAGACAAAATCCATACGGCATATATTCAAAGGCGGTTTATGCTACCTATAAAAGAATAGCGCTTGCGTTTGACAACAATTGCCTGCATACCTAAAAAAACTCTTAAATAATACCCTCACAGTGTGATATTAAATTGCTCTTGCTTTTTTTTTTATTCCGGCACAGTCGTACGTGTATCCAGCGCAGGCACACAGAGCGCATGGGTCGCTCCTTACATAAACCAGCTGAACGTTGACTTTTATGAACGTTTTATGGAGTATTAAGTAAAAGTATGGCAGACAGTGTTCGATTCACAGCTGTGATTGTAGGGAGATATAAAGACAGCGCTCCTAAAGACACAGTGTGCCGGGAAGGTAAAAAAACGTATTTCATTTCCACCGTTTGTAGCTGTCAGGGTATCAACACCTGAGACTGCGGCAAAGAACGGAGTCTTTAAAACGGGTAACTCAACTCTAAAGGACAGTATTCAGTCTATAAGATAATACGATCCACTTAGCTCTTCATTTATAGTCCATGTGTGAAGCATTGTCTTTGTAATTGTAATTAACCCAAGGCCTTATAAACCACACGGTTGGGTTTACATGCCACTGATACACCTTTATAATCAAACACAATGAACAGAAAAAACCCTGTTGAAGAAAACAATAGAACCCTGACCAAAATACAATAGAAAATGTAATGATTTAAATGGTTATAATGGGAATTGTGTTGGGTTTAATGAAACTACAATTGTCTACTGGTATGTGAGTGAAATAATGCCATGTATGGAATAATGCCCAAAACACACTACAAATAATTTTGTAATGGTTTTAACGAAAAAAGCTTATGGTTTATAATGTAATTTTAATAAACCATTAGAATTTCTGTAATGGTTTCTTTAAGGTTTCAATAGTTTTTGTCAGCAGGGTAGTTAGAAGAAACTATAACTAATCATACAATTAAAATCTTAAAATTAATTACATTTCTGAAATTTGAAGCAGTTATTCAGTTATAGATGTGTGTTTTACTTCTCATTTCCATATTTGCTAATAAAACTACTGTTCTCTACAATGCTTGGTGTTTGGCAATGAGTGCTGGATATAGCGATTCCAAGAACAGAAATACAAAATTGATAATAATAAATTGTATTTAAACTTTACATAAATTTCTAGTAGAGCAAAGGTAAAACAGTCTGGGTGGTGAACAAACCTACAACATAGATTCTGGCAATCTTAAAAATAAAGGAAACGGTAATTAAAGAGAGACAATAAAAAGTCTAAAGCTACGCTTTTCCTTTGAAACTAGAATGATTGTTTTTTCATTTGTCAAAAAAGGCATATTTCTCATTAAAATCCTCCTAGGAGACAGAAAACTCACACTGACGGAGAAATCACACATTTAAAGAGCCACAAGCGGAGTGTTATGAGGTGAACATGTTCCTCTGTAACACACAACACAATTAAATCTCTCTGTAATACATGCGCTCCAAACCTCTCTCCTGTTTTTCACACCTTTAAACTTATTTTCAGGCTGTTTTCTTTGATATTCAGAGTAACTAAACGCCCTCCAGACCCACAGGAACTATAATTCCACCCTGCTTTCAAACACAGCCAACGTAGACAATAAAAACGACATTAAACAGCCTCGTCTTCCAGCTTTAAAGCTGCTGGGAAGTGCGTATAAACCGCCGGGCTCTGCATATGAACTGTTTACCCTAATAAAGAGAGATTAGAGGCGAACCTGAATTTAGGTGAAGTCCCTCTTTCTCTTCACTGCTTTACTCCGTCCGTGTGTGTGTGTCTTTCAAAAGAAAAAAGTATGTATGACACTTGGAGCAAAAACTGTTGGATCATCTCATGTCACACTAGTTTAACATACTGATTCTGGGCTGCATTATACATAACAGGTTAAATGAGGTAAAAATGCTAAAAAAAGCTATTCAAAGGTCCAGTGTATAGATTAGCGGCATCTAATGGTGAGGTTGTGAATTGCAACCAACGGCTAACCACCACTCACCTCTCCATTTCGAAGCACTACGGTGGCTGACAGAGGACCAAGATGCCGTCACGTTTTCACTTCTTTGCCGAAGGAGATAACATATTTATGAAACACGCTCTGTAGAGCAGAAATTGCTGAATCTAATGTAATAAAAACATAATGCTTTATTATGTAAGGTTATACACATCTGAAGACATAGTTATGTCAATTAAATTACATTACAATGGATCCTCCAAAAAGTTACACACTGTAAGATGATGTTTTGTGCTTCTCACAAAACATCCCAAATCTTCCGGCATGAGGCGCTCCATCCAGTTTCACCACAGAGAGCCACTGAAGTGCTCTGAAACACTGGAAATTCAAGCGGATGTATTTATGAATTACAATGGCAGCAAGAGCCTTGTAAATTACATCATTGCGAGGCACAGTGTCTTGTGATAAACATATATAAATATATATCTGGAAGAGAAAAATAAACAGTGTTCAGCAAAAACAAACATTCCCACCAGCTACGGATATGCTGTGCTGTATTTGGCGGCAGATCGAGCTCGGGAACAGCTTGTGAACGATGTGCTCTGCTCTTCCCATCAGCACCACAATCCGCCCGAGCGCATCCCAGCGGAGACCGTTCCCTGCACTGCCACACCACCGGCTCGCACCTACACGCTTACGTGTGCAAACTTTCCCGCTGCGCTCGACCTAAAAAACACGCATACAAACACTTCTGTGCACACACACCACATCCCCGCAGGCAAACTCGTCGGGCACTATGATTTTATCCTAATAAACAGAAAAGTCTGGATGTTTTAGGACTGGCGGATGTCAATCATTAATTTCATAAATGTGAGTTTATGCTGGATTAAAATAAGGTAATTTTGGAGAACAATCTGTTGACGTCTGGCTCGTGCAAAGGCCTTTTCGCAGCACTAGACATATGTCAACTATATGAAAGACTTCATAAACAAAGCAAAGTTATTTTGTGGTATATCACAGAAATCTTTAAAATGGCGATTCTTATGTTTTGTCTTTATACCACTCCAGTGAAGAAAGCAAACAGTATTACACCCTTTGGGCATTTTTTTGTAGTTTAAGGTTTTATTTGAGTTATAATAAATATAAGAACATAATGTATTATAAATAATATTAAGAATTGAGCTCTTTTTGCAATTTTGTTATGTGCTTTTGTCATTTCGTTATGTATTTGTTTATGCTGCACAAAATTAATTTATTTTTGTTTAGTTTCAGTTTCTTTTTTATTTTCAGCTTTTAAATATATTTAGAGCAATATTTGATTTGATTTCAATAAACAAATGGGTTAATAGTTTAAGTTAACTATAACAAGCGCTTAGATTATGTTACGTGGTTACCAATCATCTATAAAATATGCAATTGTATGCAAGTGCATATACATTTTTTCATTTACTTTTTTCTTTAATTTTATTTTTTATCCAAAAGTATTCTTAAATGCCCCCTGAAAGGCCACATGAAATTCACATGTGCAAAAACACGTGGACAACATAACTATGTTTCACATGATCATGTTTTTGCTCATTAGAGACTCGTCTTGTCCAAATATGATCACCTGTGAAATTCATGTACACTGTAAAATCTAATTAGTTGATCTTACTTAAAAAAGCATGCAAACCGATTGCCTTAAAAAAACTAAGTAAATTGAAATGGTATTGTTGAGTTTTTAAAAATTAGTTCAGATGTACTCTTGACATAGTGTGGAGTACTCAGAATGAACTATTATTCACAACTTAAGAATTTCCATTGGATTTGTTGCACTGTAAACCCATACAAGTTTGCAATACAAATTTTATTACTTTTTAGCTAAATTCAATTTTACTACAGATAAATATTTAATTTATCCATCATTGGAGATTTAAGTTCACTAAATTAAATTCTATATTTCACATAAATATGATTCTATAAATGCATTTATCAAATACCTTGACTTGTGCAACACAAATCGAGCAAGAGGAGACAGATCTCAGAACTGTATACACAGACTATGCTCATTGGTTTAAAACACATTAGCTTCGCAGACCCTAATCACATGCACCTATCTTCTAAACAGTGGTAACCACAAAAATGAAAAATATGTCAAACTCTTCTAAATATCTAAGAGAAATGAACATTAAACAATATGAAGTCTTTAACTTTACTAAAAACATATAAAATAATCATATTTTTAAAAATGTACTCTCCTAATGCAGTCTGGCGCAAAGCATGCTGGGAATCTTTTCTGCGTACAGGCAAGATCTGCTCTCCACTGCCTCTCGCTGGTGTAGTAGAGTAATTGCTTGGCTTGCCACTACTTGCTTTATTTAAGTAAAATATACTAAAGGCGAAAAGTAAGTTGTTTTATTTCCCCTGCAAGTAATCGTAACTTAATAAAAGCTAGTAAAATGTATACATTTTGACAACTGAGTAAAGTTAACAAATAATTTGTAAGTAAGGACAACAATTCGATTTTACAGTGTAGATGTCATGTAAGGGCCCTCGTAGTCGTATGATTAAAGTCAACGTCTTGCATTGAAACTTCTACAGTATGTTTGCTTCACAAGCCTTTCCTTGCCAAACAGCACACTTACAGTGCACTGAAAGCCGTCTAAGAGATCTCTGGCCTATAAGCCTAACTGAAAAGCCTGGATACACGTCAAGCCACTGACATGTTCAATTCTGGTTTGAAGGTTGTGTGTTTAAACTGCGTTAGAAGGTGACTAATAGGAACAGATCGCGGAGAGCACATTTCCCCTCCTCTACGTTTGTTCGAGGCGAGAACAGCTGTTCGGGGCTCGAGAGGCGCTGTGATTGCATCGCAATGAGCCAGACCTGTAGTTCGTCAAACGGGGCTGTCAGACAGAAGAAAACAGCACTGAGTCAGCTATCAAAGAGGAGGGGGCTATTGGATTACCTTAAATGGCCCAACCTGAAAATAGCGTCATATAAACAAGAACCTCATGTTATGTTTAGATTGCGATATGTTACTGTGTTACTGTTAAGCAGTACCATTTGACTTTGTTGTTACAGTACCTTTGTTATTTTTTAAATGAACATTTCATTACACAATGGCAAGAACATTTTACAACATGCCTTCAAGAAAAGAAATGTCAGTTTTAGCTATTTCCCAGCGAACGATTGAGCATTAACTTTCTCGAAGCTATCTTTTGATTTTTTTTTTTATTGTGAAAAGCATGACAACATAAGAACACCGTTTATATAAACATAAAAAAACACACCTTTTTAATACAAAATGCAAAAAAACAAAGAAACATCTGGGATATTGCTACATAGGACATGTAGTTAATACGTCCTGCAAATGAGGAATGCTTCCAAAATTATCCTATTTTCCTATTGAATAAATGATGTGTTTTTTTCTAAACTGCCCCCGCTCAGCCTAAAAACATCAGACATCATGTAACTTTGCAATGCAAAACGAAATAAGTGTTGAACACAAGTGTCTCAGTGAATTAATTGCTGTGGATGGATTGCATCATGTGGGAATTATGCTGTCTCCGGAATGATCTTCCACTATTTCTTTTTAGAGAAGCAAGAGGTGCATAAGACGCGATTGTCAAGGGAATATGCAGGTATATGCGTAAGTGCTGCCCTTAAATATGAGACGTCCCACTGAACTGTACTTGAATCTGAAAGTCTGCCTCATTAAAACACTACAGCTTCAGCACAAAGAAATCAACAGACATACTGAAAAACAGCAGAAAGGAGTTTCACTTTTTCAAAGGAAAATTATGGGACTTGAAGTTGTAGGAAGAATATGGCAACTCACTGTCGATGTTTTGCAGTGAACCAGAAGCTACACGTACATAATGTGTTGACCATTACATTGTAATATGATGTTTTCACCCTAAAATGAAAAATTCTGTCTTTATTTTTCATATTCATTTTAAGTTATGGTCCAAAAATCTGTCGTGGCTTTTGCAAGAAATAAAACCTATATTTCTTAACCCGCTGTGCTTTGATTCAGTTTGCATCATTCATTATCACTGTGAAGTTTTTAAATAAATAAAGCTGAACTGACTTTCAAGTACCTGGCATATAGAGTATTTATCCCAATCAAATCCCACTGGGCGAAATAATAAAAAAAATTCAGTTTTTCTGAATTTACTATTTATGTGTTTGGGTAAAATGATCATTATTGTTTTATTCTGTGAAATAATAACAATATTTATTCCAAATTTCAAACAAAAATATTGTTTCTATTTGCATTTATTCGCAGAAAATGAAAACTGTAAAAACAGGTCAAAACAGAAAAGTTGCTCTGTATTTTTTCAGACCTCAAATACTGCAAAGAAAAAAGTTCATATTCACTTTAAAGCAATACAACATTAATATTTCTACATGTATTTAGGAAAAGTTTGACAATATTTTGTATGTGATTACCTTGATTTTTATCACAGTTTTCACGTGTCTTGTCATGTGTTTTTCACATTGCTGATGGATGACTGTGTCAGTCCTGAGGTTTGATTTTGTTGAAATTTAACAGACACTGGACTGGAATGGCTACAATACATCTAGAAATGCTGAATAAATGAAAATTTGCAATGGTTTCTTAATTTTTCAGCAGCTGTATATTGGAAGTAACATGGTTTGCCAATGCCATTATTTTAGCTATAGGCTAATAACGAAAGACAATAAATACAAGTTCAAATTTAACCAACTGACTGCTTATACTAGTTGAGTCACTAAGCTCATCATCTCTGTTTGTAATAAAAAAAGCAAAGTGTGATTGCTTGCATTCAAAAGAAGAGCCAATAGATGTTTGAAACTCAAAACTTAAACCCTTATCTACGACCAATTTGATTCACAGAAACAGGTCATTGCTCGATGCGCATCTGCTGGTATGCAATTACACACATTTCAAACCAGATGAGCTGTGGGACAGAAATCAATAAAGACCCAACTAAAAGTATTCATCAGGGGAAAGGGCGAGGCAGTTCACACACCTGCCAATCAGAAATAGCAAAACCTGACTGCATCACACGCAACATGTCGGCTATGCAACATTCTGAAAGTTATCTTCCCTTCCACCAAAGCCAACAATTTGTCTTTTTGCTGGGATGCCAGGCTCTTCATGAATGGCGTAATCTTTCCAAGCAAGTCTATCGGGTCATTTGCAGAATAAGACATGAAATAAATGCAGCCTGGGCGAGCGGCGTGCACCCAGATTACCGAATCGCGCTGGAAACAAACACTCACTTCACATGCTTTGATATGTCGCTGCACATTCACACGCTGATCACAGCGGAGCGCATGCGAGCAAGCCGGGTGCTTGACACAGCAGAACCAATTTCTAAGAAGATTACAGATTTCTTGAATTGAAATGGGCCTAATTTCTCAAGTGAACAGAACAGAACAGATAGAAGAGAACGCTTCTAGGGGATGGAGACCATGAAGTTATTCAACAAATGGCTTGGTGAATTAATCGAATGTCAGACTCATTACTGACAAAAACAGTCAAGGTCACATTTTCGTTCTCAGTATCTGTATTGCAGAAAGTCTGGTAGTTTGTAAAGCCATACTACTTTCCTTGAGGGAATAAACTGTAAAAACAGAACATCTTGTATCAAGCTTCTACAGGTCAGGATGGATATGTCCCATTAAAGAAAGAATCTCTCAAACTGCGCTTGCGAGAGTGAAATTCATAAATGTGTGCTGCTCAAACATTCCCTCACCATCTGCATCTGACAGCTGTGAAGATTTGGAAATGAAGCCTTGCAGTCTTCCAAGCAGACTGAAAAGATCTGAAATAGTAAATGATTTATCAGGCCGAGTGAACATACTGTATCATTTACATACGTGTATATTATATGGCCCAAAAGTCAATGACATTTTGAGTGTGTTGTTTGGTTACCAACATCCTTCAAAATGACTTCTCTTGTGTTCTGCAGAAGAAAGAAAGACATTCAGGTTTTGAATGACATGAGGATGAGTACATTTTGAGTGACTGGCCCTTTAATAAAAGCAGGACCTGAGCATGCTTCCAGACATTCGTGCAAAACCTGATGATCCATGTTTTCTTAGCATGATGTGCTCCACTTGAGTACTCCGATGTAAGCAAAGACATCTGAACTTTTGTACAAAATCGTTAAAGGGACAGTGCACCCAAAAATAAAAATTCTGTCATCATTAACTCACCCTCACATTGTTCCAGATCTGTATAAAATTCTTTGTTCTGATGAACACACAAAAAGATATTTGGAAGAATTCTTGCAACCAAACGGTTCTTGGCCACCATTGACTACCATTGTCATTTTTCCTACTATGGTAGTCAATGGTGGGCAAGAACTGTTTGGTTACAAGTATTCTTCCAAATATCTTTCTCTGTTTTCATCAAAACATAGAAATTCATATAGATTTGGAACAATTCGAAGGTGTGAAAATGGTGACAGAAATTTCATTTTTGGTGAACTGTCCCTTACATGGTCAACAAATCTGCTTTTAGTCAATTTTGTTTAGTGACCTTGAAGAATCTTCAATGTTTCTTATTTATTTTGTCACTTTCCAAACATATTCAGTTCATCTCAAAATGTAGCTAAATTATTAAAAAGATTTTGGAAGCCCACAATAAATGCAGTTTTCAGTGTTGTTTACACTCTAGAGATGATGCTAATAAATGTCTCGTAGCTTCATGACTTCTTTCTCACCCCGAACAACTTGTTGAACACAATCCATCTCTCCGAGACTCAATTCCTTTTTTTCTGCATTTCTTATTTCACTCTTTTTCTCCATCTCACTACATTAATGTGTCCTCACCGAAGGACGGCATTAAAACAATTTCAGAAGCAAAATGCCTGGAAGATCCTCGACTTGCATTTCGTGGAGCCAGGCAATCAATAAGAACAGAATTATGGTGCAGTGGAGTGCAAGATTTTAATCTGGGGACTAAATATCCTGCAGTGGATTAGTCTCAGATGCTTTCATACCCGCAGTGTTCTTCATGAAATATGGATAAGGCTGAGAGAGGATTATGAAAAATAAAGGCATTTTCCCCAAACCTGCCTCAAATAAGACCGGAGATAATAAGTTGGAGATAATGGGCAGCTAAAAGATTTCACCACGCTCTTCAGCGGCAGATGAGGCGCGGATCCTCGCCCACCCCCGGTTTGGATTGGAAATTAATGAGAAGGCCCCCCGGTACGATACCTTTGCTGTGACAGGACACCACCTCGGGAGAATTTGCCTTTCTCTCTCTCTGGGGAATATCTCATGGTCACCGTGGCCGACGATGAGCTAAGAAGCTTTTTCATGGAGGAAAAAAACAACAAAAAAATGCAAATGTCTGAGCGTCATTTACACACAGGAAGATTATAAAGGTGACATTGATACAGCACGGATATCATGTAATCCTTCCAAAGACCTTGGACAAGCTGTTTCCTGTGTGCTTGTTTTAGGAAGGTATTTCAACCTTCTTGGCTAAAGTCTCTGAAAAAGATATGTAATTTGGGCGCATGAACCGAGTGATCTAACAATACAGTTATAATGGGAAATCTGTGTAGTTTTATGCAGCTTGTGGGCTATAATAGTTCATGGTTCTACATGAAAGAGAATTATGCTTATTATTATTCATAAGGATGCACACGAAAAATGTATGAAATTGAATGTATAAGCATCTCAGCCTTTGTCATCTACATGTATATTTCGCCTCAAGTGAAACAAATGACCCTTTTCTGCGTTTATGTGCCGGTGTGTGATTTGTTTTTGAGAATCAACCTTTTGGGAACATGAAAGTGTGTCATTTTCATCACAACTACTTAAAAAATGTTGTGTCAAACTACTCATAATAATAAGTAAACTATAGTCAAGTAACATTTGACAAAAAGTAGTTGGCCATATTACGAGCCACAAACAAAATTTGCAAACTACATTGAAGATACTGAAGTGGTCAATAAACTATAAAAAGAAGAACTGTCTTAAAAATAAAAATAATTTTAGAATTGTTTTTTTGTAAATGAATCTCTTTAATATCTCAATTATTTTTCATAGACATCAATACAATAAAAGGGGTATTTCACCCAAAAATTCTTTCAACATTTTTTCACTTTTGTCATTCCAAACCTGTAATTTTTTTTCTCCTGCAGAACACAAAAAAAAGATATTTTGAAGAATGTTGGTAACTGAACAATGGTAGTGCCCATTCACTTCTATCGTATAGACTGTCAATGGGTTCCGCTGTTGTTCGGTATACAAGATTCTTTCAAATATCTTCTTTTGTGTTTGTTAAATGAAGAGCAAATGTAAACTTCTGCTTAAGTCTCCTGCATCTGTATTTTTCCTGAGAAAGTCAGAAATCTCACAAATGTATCCATTTCAACAATGTCACCTTTCTTAACAACGTCACAACATGAACTCAGAATCAAGATTTTTGAGTATGAAATCAAACATTTCTCATCAAATTGATCCCAAATCTAGATTATTATACCATTAATTTTACACCTCCATACATACATTACAACATTACATGTACAGTATTTCAACAATTGACCTATAGGTAAGCCCCGCCTGCCTTAGTTACTGTTGCTATCTCGTGACCGGAGTTCCTAATGTCTTTCAATGGCAGCTGTCAGTGTAAAAACCTTGTCCGAAGTTGTTTTTGGTACATTTTGGACTCACTCAAGTGGGACTTAAATATGCCATGGAGCGATATATATATATATATATATTTTTTTTTAAACAAATGTGGAGGCAAAATTTTTATTTGGAAGCGAGGGTTTACAGATCACAATGCAAGTGGGAGAAGCCTCATGTTACGGTTGTCACGATCGCAGATGACAACATCTAGGATCAACTGTTTATGAACCGCAGGGTAAGATTCAATTAATTTACATTTAACCACTTTAATATGCATAGACACTGAAATGGAGACCTTCGTTTATGACCTACACAGGGGCGGTTCTAGAGGGGGCCAGTGCCCCCCTGTCAGCACACTTGGCCACCCCCCTGGCCCCCATAAATCTGGAATGATATTTTACCAAAACAGAGCAATTTTGAGCTGAACTTGTTTTCAAATGAAAAATGACTGAAAAATAATCATGACAACAAATTTTTGTGTGCCCCCTAAAAGCATAAGTGGCCCCTGCCTGGCCCCCCAGTTACAGTAGTCTAGAACCGCCACTGGACCTACAATGTACATGCTGGAAGAACAGTTAGCTATTTAGGTTTGTACGTGAGCATGTACTTACTAACTTAACTACTTTTAGCCAGAGATACCATACTGAAGCGCAAGATGACATTAATGATCTGCAGATGGAAACTATAACTTATTGAAAGTATGACAACCAGAAAAGGATGAATCTTAAATGTTTTTGTCTTCACTGGGATTGAAGTTGAATCGGATCACTGCGCCCACAGTTTTTGTTTGGGTTTAGCAAATTGAATGAAATCAATTCCATTCCTCATGCTCCCGACACCTGGAATAAGAGTTACAAGTACCCCAGGCACATGGTTTTATCATTTTTGTAGCATAGAACACCATAAAACTGATGAGAGCTTCAGATCTTACAATGATTCTCTATGGCGCTGAAACCTAAACTTTTCCACGTTCCGGTCCCTGTCGAACTCATGTTCAACTGCCATTGGCTCATCTGCGTTCGAGGGGAGGGGCTTACCGACAGGTTAATTGTCGCATTTGTTAGTGTTTGTATTTCTCTAGCTAACTCGATACTTAAATAAATCACATTACTTTAAATTAGGATAATTTTATTTAGGATTTTATCCCCTTAAAGAGCAATATATATTTCCTCTGGGATTCTTTAAAAAAACAATTCAACTTTGAACACAGCTACAGCTTCACGCTCATAAAAAATGCAGTTCAAGCAAGTAGAGTTTCTTTTATTCTCCAACCCCACCCACAGCCATACCCATTTTCTTAAACAGAATCAAACCTGTTATCACAGCATGCAAATTCATCAAAAAGAAACCTGAACGGGCCAAGAGTCAACCTCTAAGACAAAACGCTCTCAGACGAAGCCTAAGCACATAAAACAGAATTTGACTTATGGGTAGTCCCTCAGTGATAATTAGCTTTGGCTCCAAGTTCTCTATTCTCCTGCAAGATGAATTAAAAGCGAGGAATCAATGAACAACTTTGTCTGTTAATGCCCTTTAGTACAGCAGATAAGAAACAGTGATTACAATTAGATGTGTAATTGTCTTAGGGAAAATACAGCTGGCGATGGAGATCGATTGGGAGGGATTTAGGGGAACTTGTGATAGGGAGCGAGATAATAACGGTAATCAGTCTGCCATTATACAGATCAGTCTGGTTTTAAAAAGGACCTCAAGGTCTCCACTGCGAGTCTTAAAATATTAATATGTTTCCTTGAAATTGCGACACGGGAAATTTTATTTAACGCCTTATGAAAAACAGCGCTTGTAAACAGGCTTGCTGGGTGGGTGGCACGTAAAAACACATGCCACGTTCATGAGTTTCCCACAGGAGCTTATTTATCTATGGGCTTATCTGCGCAGGCTTAATCTGCTCAAGAATAGTTACGTTTATCCAAACTAGCATATCGCCTCATTTTAGCCCAGCGTGGGTCAGCCGCATCCCAATCGTAAAGCACTTTGTCCGTAAGCAGTCACCCCTAAATCTGTAATTTACAGAGGAGCGTTTCGGCAATCATAGGCTTTCACATCTTTGAAGGGTACAAAGTCAAAACAAAATCTCCTGGATGTGCCATCTCTGCCTCTGTTTAATGGTTAGCTGCAATGTTTCCTGTTAAACAAACTCTGAATATATCAAATGACTGCGGTATTGAAATGAGCCAAATTGCAGTTCTCCCCACGGTGATTTGGTACAACCAAATTGAGTTATCCATTCCCCGTTGTCAGGCTCAGAAAACGATGTAATAAGGGAAAGTGCAAAATTATACGTTTCAATCTAACGTTTGTTCGCGTGAACAATTAGTCACCTAAACAGCCATTTATTCAGTAGCAGCGGCTAAAAGACAAACAAACTCTACCAATGGACTGCATGTTATTTGTTTAACTCATTATTATGTATATTCTGATATTCGGTTAACTCTTTTCTAATGGATCGCATTTACGCAAGCAGCGAGGTTGTTCTCCAGGGCCCTACTGTTCACTTCTGAGTCACACTCCATACTGCGGCTTACAGTCTCCATACATAGCAAAATAATAGCTGCCCACCAATCAATAACCTGAATCAATAACAGCCGTGGACATCGTGAAAGTCAACACGGTTTGGATGTTGACAGACTGGGCTGTACTTGGCTTCTTTAGAAATACATGTGTGCAAATACATGCCACATTCCAAAGTCTATACTAGACCTGAAAAGATAAGGTGTTATCATTTTTATTAGCCAAATTAATAATAAATTGTTTTCTTAACAGATTACCATGGTAACCAAGCAAACGATGAAGTCAACCTTGCAAGTTAATGAGTCAAAACAACAGATAATTAAAGATTATAAATTGATATTATTAGTGGTGGTTGCTAAGGCAAGCGTATAGATCACACTTTTATTTCAATTTAATTAATCTTTTCAAAATTTATGTTTGATTTAAGTTTTTTATTACATTTTAGCCAATCCTGCACTTACAGATATGAATCACATCTCAAAATTGTATGCTTGCATTATGGACAGTTCATCAGATGCACACGCCTGGCCTGAAGTTACTTCCGGTGTGTGTTTGGTTATAAAAAAACTATTTATTTTATATTTAATTTAGATTCATATTATTTTTTATGAAAACTGTATTGGATCAATTGTACTGAATTTAATTAAAACTACTTAACTGTTATTGATTCTTTGCGGCAGTCTACCGGAAGTTAAGTTTGGGCATAACATAAACATAACGTTTGTTGCTGAAACCATCTGGAGACATGTAACCATAAGGTCCAAACGATTAGATAGAAATGTAACCCTAGGCTTTTTTTACTTATAGCAATAAGCAACAACCAAAACGCCATTGCAACACATCAAAAATCCTTTATCAACCATATAGCAACACCCTGACATTGTTTTCTTAATATGTACATTTTTATTATAAGGACAACACTGACTAAAAGTCGTTCAAGGACGTAATGGCGATAGCTCATGAATCACCCCCTCTGGGGTTTGAACATGCAATCTCAGGGTCAGCAACTAAGCCAAACCACCTGACAGCATCACCATACACTGTTAAAAATTATCCTGTAAAAAAAAAATTTACTGGCAGCTGTGGTTGCCAGCTTTGTACTGTTAAATAACAGCGGGTTACTGTATTTGAAATAACAGCATAATACTCTTTTTAGCTACAGCACACAACTGTTATTTAGCATCCTGATACTGTTTAAAGTACAGCATACTAATGTTATTTGGCAGCATACAGCTGTTAATTTACTAACTAATCACAAATTATTTTAATTGTAATACCGTTATAGCCAGCATTTTATATTTGTGAATAAAAAACAACTTATGATTTTTTTATCCTTTTTTATTCCTAATCAAAATTAGATTTGACATGCTTTGTTTGTTATGCCCTAAAATGGGCAAAAATATAAGCCATCATTATAATATTTAATGCACAAACTATGGTGTAACAAAAAAGCACCCATAACGTATAAAAATACAAAAATGGCTTAAGGAAAGCAACTAAACAAAAACAAATAAAACACAATAAGGCATTAAATACAACATAAAATAAAAATGTAGCTTCGTATCAATGTCACTAACCTAAAACAACACTTTGCAAAGAAAGTTTGCAATCGAACAGCGACTTCCACGGACCTGCGCTGTTTGTTACCAACATTCTTCAAAAGTTGCACAGGTTTACAATGACAAGAGGGTGAGTAAATGATGACCACATTTTTATTTTTTAGTGAACTATCCCATTAACAAACAAACGAAAACATGGTTTACAACACACAATCCAGTAAAAACACCAGCACACCCTTTTTTCAAAAACAAACAAATAGATGAGCGGTGCCTTTGTAAAAGCATGGGTGGGGACTCACATTGTAAATAAAGCATACTCAAAGTCCACAAACGTAAAAACTACATCCAAAATGCAGATTACAATTTCCTCCCAACTCATTTATTATATGGAAAACAACAGACAGGCTGGAGGATTCTAAATATCTGAAATGAATGAAATGCAGTTTCCATGGACAACGGCATAAACTCTGCGCAGACGGAGCTGAAACGCCAGTTCTGCATTCTATTTAAAAACCGCCTCAGTTGCTAAGTTGATGTAGGAGCATGAATCACGCAGATCTGTCTACATGAGTCCATGCTAAACATTAGCAATCAGCAGCTCGGCAGAATCAAAGTGTTGATAGATTGAGAGCTTTACAGTGAAGAAAAAGGGGTCGTCGGAGGCCAAAAGGGGCCGAGCGTGCATAAACAACATCCCTGATTATTCACTACTGGCAGTTAGTTGGCATAAAGAAATATCCTTAATGAAATGCACACTGCAGATACTGAGGTTCTGTTGTGATTCCGAGTCTCCCGACCAGAGCGCGGTGAACCCACTAAAACGATTTCAACACGTATCCATTTAATTTTCAGCAATTTATCTGGGCTTGCATCTTTTTAATGAGGAGTCTGAGGAAGACGGAAACAAGGAGAGAAACTAGCCGGGCTTGATGACCGGCTATAAGGAAAGATGATGACCATAGATACATGCTTTCTTCTGTTTGTCATTGCAAATCCTTTTTCAATCAGTAAGCTGCTTCTTCTTTCTCGCTCACATTCTCTTGACAGCATTAGAATTCCTTTGAACACTTTAATGACCCATCAAGGATAAATGTTCATTTGATTTGTTTGTAAACTGAACCCGCTCTACGACACACTATTTGGGAGGATTAAATGCACGACACTTTGGTTTGTTAAATATTTAACAAGTGCTTCCTTTGACTGAGTTTTTTTCTTACTGAATTTCAAGACCCTCACATGATCTCATGAGCGTATCTTACAAAACTCTGCAGGGTACATCAAATTTACATTTTAATGTTTAACTATTTTAACTATTGAGGTTATTTGCTACTGTGGCAATAAAACATTTTCTAGCAAAATTTCCAGTACTGTAATGTGCTTTAAAATCTTACCTTTGAGTATTTTTCCGTTTTAGGAATATCTATCTGCGCCGGTGGTCCAGTGAACTGTGCGCCGACATGTTGTGCAACATCACTTCGGTTGACCAGAGTTCGAGTCCCGGCTCGTGGTACTTTCCCATCTCCTGTTCCCCTCTCTCTCGTCCCTAAATGTTCTGTCTCACTCTCCACTATCCTATAGTATAAGCTATGAAGGCCAAAAAAAAACAATATTCATATTAATAATACCCTGTCTGTGAAAATCATGCAGAACTCTCAATGTTCAAGCACCTCAAGCAACAAAGTTTGATTTAAACTATTAATTTCACTATGGTTTTAATCTTTGGTCTTACTCAGTAAATGCTAAAGATGTCAAGGTTATATTTTCACAGAATGTTCTTTACATTGTGTAAGATGATTTTTTATAAAAAACGGTAAATCACAAAACAATGTCTTTAGCTGTTTTCCACAGACTGGGTCACATATCATTAAATTCTAATTGCTGTACAGTACAATATATTTATGAATATATTTTTTAAATCAGCATGAATGAACAAATACTATAATATTCTATACTCTTAAATAGTAAATGTTTACATTACAGTAATGGGAACGGTGTTCTTTGTATTACAGTTATAAATTCTAGTGGAAATGATGTCATCATAAGAGGGCAACATTGAGAGTGAGAGCGAGAGGAGTGAAACAACAAGAAGGTCATGATCGGCTTTTAATACAAGTTTCAAAAATATCAAAAAGTTTTCTGTTCATAAGCCGGATCCAAACTCTCCCACATTTCAGCTCCCATGTATGTTCCACAGAGACAACAACGGCCCCCCTTTAGGCTACTGGATTGAGCCTTAGCAAGTAAAACTAATAAATGTAAAATAAAAAATGGCGGGTTCAGCACCACGGACAGCTCACGTCTAAAATACAGCTTCGAAATAACAGTAAGAATCAGCTGATAATTCAGATCATTTGTGGCAAGAAAAACACACGACCAAAATACAGCTCTTGAGAAAGCCTTTCAGATCGCACCTGTACCGACAGCAGTCATGGAACCGCTCGCTAATTCTACAGCTGGCAAATCCCTCAAAAGACTCGAGAAACTCTGAAAGCTGGAGGTTCTGCGGATGGTGGCAGGAGATGAGGAGCTGAGTGGCAGAATGCAGTTTTCCGATTACATGGCTGACAGATCTCCAGGGCAGATGTTTTTACAGCCTCCCTCAGATCCGTTCAGCTGCTTCGACACATTGCAAAAATTAATTAAAATGAAAAAACACGGACCGAGTTTTGGATGCTTCCCATGGTGAGTCACCTAAAGAAGAGATGGAGCTTTGTTAAGCTGATTGAATGACAGCTGTCGGTACAATATGTCCGGCCGGCTTGCGTGCAGAGATGACTTTGGAGTTCTGGTAGTTTTGGTGTGTAAAGTGAAGAATATTGAATTAGCAGGTTGCAAGATCAGTGTCAAACACAGTCAATCGTAATGGTGGATTAGATCTATGATCAGCATTTTATATGTGATATACACATTTACATTTATGCATTTGACAGGCACTTTTAGCCAAAGCAACATACAGCGCATTCAAGACGTTATAATTTTTTTAACATTTTGCTTGATCCCTTTCGAAAAGTTGCATCCTCTATGGATTTCAAAGATGAGGAAAACATGAAACCCCAAGACAGCATTGAGTATTAAATATTGATTTTGCACCTCATACGTTACAAAGGTGTCACGCATCAGGTGCACACTTTAACACCGCTGCTTTCAAATGAGTGACATAAAACACAGGTGAACACAAATAAAACACAATCCATAAACACAACCAACATGTGTTCCTCACCTTTTCACATCTTTCTCTTCAGATCAAAGGTTTAAATAAAAACAGCCGGTGTTTCTCTCAAAGCAACATTCACAAAAAAACGATTCAGTGCTGGAGTTTGGTTTGCTCGCTGCGCTCTGAATGTTCATGGCACCGCTGAGGTCAGTTTTCTGAAATAGAATTTGAAAATTCATTCATTTGGGGATTGTATTTCTGTCATGAACCTTGGGGTATTCACGGTTATTTGTTAATAATTCTCTCTCGCTCTTTCTTTCAAGCTTCGCCGCATGCACAGATGGTGAGCTACCTGAACATCGTATTGCAATATTAGACATGAAAGAATTCAGTTTGCTACGATTTTTGTTTGATCATTGTTAAGAATAAAGCTGAAAGATGCGATACAGTTCACAAAAAAAATAAAACTCACCCTTTTTATTTCATATACCATTGTTGCTTCTGTGGAACACCAAAGGAGAATTTCTGATTTCTATCTCCATTTGTGGAGTCCTTAAAAGCACAAAAAATCTTAAAACATCTCACTCTACACAATTTACAATCTATATAAGTTTCTGAAAACATATTTTAGCTTTGTGTGAAGATCAGAGAGAAATTTAGGACATTTATGAAATCTTACAGTGCGCAGTAGCTTTCAGACCTCATTCTTCTCTGTATAAGAAGAGGAATGTGTCCTGTGATGTGAGAGAAATTTTCTAAAGTTCTCCTCATGTGTTCTATAGAAAGAGACAAAAGCAAACAGTTTGGAATCACACGTGTGTGAGTACTGTAAATGATGACACTTATTTCTTGACACACAGCCAAAATGACCATATCATGTGTGTGCCACAAAAAATGATGCATGACTCAAAAAGACAATCGGGATAGAGTGTTTGGGTATGACCAGAGAGGCTAGACATTCATTCTTTCATTCTGTGCTTAGCGGTGATTAGTTTTCCAATCTGAAATCTGCTTGTGAAAGGTTCACAAAGCCTCCATCCCCCTTTCATTAAGTCCAGGACAGGCCTATACACAAAACTTTCTTGCAGTGCATGTATGAAAATCACATTTAAAATGCAGATTACACAGAAATGTAAATTGTCTTGCAGGTGCGCTGCTTTATTACAGGGCTGCCTGTCAACATGACGGATGACACGATTTAGCTTTCAGTCAAACCGGCTCTGAGATCCAAACTATTCTGAAGCATTTCGAGTTTCAAACTCCTGAATGTGTCTCAATAAGGATGTTTTCAAGTCGGTCGTAAATTGAATTTCGGCACAATTTACAGTACTTACGTAGTTAGTTTAGTAGTCATTTATTGATGTTACAGTGCACTTAATAAAAGAACAATAAGAAGGCACGAAAATCACACATGCAGATTGGGAGGAAGAAGAATAGGAGAAGAGATCTACGAATCTTGCCTCTACCATTTTTATATATTATGGCATTAGATTACTGTAATTTTACAAAAAGACTGTAAAAGTCTTCTGGACCCTTTTGGACCATGATAACACTGTGAAGAACGACCCACATTTATACTATGATACATGAATAGGATAATCATTCAGTACTATGGTATGCAGTACCATATTTAAAGTGATAGTTCACCCAAAGATTATGTCATCATTTACACAAAAGTGGATATTTTGAATAATGTTGTTAACTAGCCCCCATTCACTTGCATTCATTTTGTGTCCATACAATAGAAGTGATCGACTGCTAGTGCTGTTCGGTTACCAACTTTCTACAAAATATCTTCTTTTGTGTTCTGCGGAAGAAAGAAAGTCATGAAGTTTGAAACGACAATTTATTTGAATGATATCAAAACCCCACAGGCAATTGATTCGTGATTGGAAAAAGCGACATTTCTTTTCAAATCTTTAACCTAATCTATTACTTAACTCATTGGTTAATCATTCATGATAAAAACAGTTGGAGCCCAGCGTACTGTATCATAAGAGCATGTATTTTTCATAAGATCTTCTGTTGTCACACACCCACGCAGGCCAGGCCCCATCGAGCGCTCGCACACTTGTTACCTAAATTGCAACAACATGCAACTTAAGAGAGATATTGCAGAATGTTGCACGAGTTGTTCTATTGCACATAACAAGCAGGCGTGACATGGCATTTGAGAATCAGCAAAGCAGGAAACCTGGCAATTTTGTCTCCTCCATGTCCATCCTGTCACACATGTTTCCGGATGCGGGATCTTTAATGATACACCAGCGCAAGCTGACTTTGGGATGACAGTCACAGGGCTGCTTAGATTTAATTGGATCCAGAGCATTGAAATATTTCCTCATTTTCAAAGAGTAATGTAACAAGGCCCGGGATATCGGCTTCTTACACCGTATTGCCAGCGTAAAAAAAAGATTATTTTTTATTTTCTATTTTAAAAGAAGTTAAATCAGCAGAGAGAAAACAATTTGTGGAAAACTGCATACTGAACACGATCTCAGTCGGCAACATTGCTTGTTACGCTTAATTAATTTCACCAATATGTGTATTCACCCGGGCTGAAGAAATCTGCGCTCATCATTTATAGCACATAACCATACAGCAGAAAGTCCTACATCCTATGACTCAACGCAAGCTTGACTGAATGTTTTAAATTGTGTCAGAGCGCAGAGCCTAATTTGTAAATGATGAGGTCCGGAAACAAGTTATTGTGCAACACTCGTTTTACCGGGTTGGGGCATATTGAAAAAGGATGCGTTTAAGAGCTAAACAAGTGGCGAATTTACATTGCAAGCAGTAACACATTACACGCTACGCATGGCATAGCTTGCCTTAGTATATATTAACACTTCAGGTGAAATGGACATTGCTTGTGTTTGCATTTGTACAGCCTAATGTCATGATAAGACATGAACGGATGTAACCAACAAAATTACACATCGTTACATTATGTTTTACATTTGTACATTTATTTGACCTTATATTTAATATCTATTTTTACATTGAAACACGCACAAAATAAACTGGTTGAATTTCAATTCATGACACAATGTGTTGCAAACTCAGTGCCACAGTAGGAGGGACAATATCAAAAATAAAAAGCTGTGTTGTTTTCAACCCATGTTTGGGTGAAATATGGACAACCATATTATTTATCGGTAGACTGACTAATAAATGAACCTATGTCGGTTTGTTTCAACCAAAAATACTGAATTGCAATCCATGGTTGGGTAACAACAACCCAACATAATTCATCAACCAACAATTGGTTTTGTCCCAACCATTGATTAAAAAAACACAATAATTTCATTCTAAGGTCAGTTTTCTCCAAGCACTTTCGAAAATAATGACTTGACAAAGCTGTTAGTTAAACAAGCTCATATACAAACGACACCAGACGAGAGAACTGCATATTGAACGTAATCCCAGCGGGCAACAAAACTTGTTACGCTTAATTAATTTCTCCAATATTCGTCATATGAACCCAGGCTGAAGAGTTATGCGCTCATCATTTACATGCTCAGAAATCATTGATCAGTACAACTCTATTGATTTGTGCCATTTATATAAACGACGCCATCGCCCACGCTCATTGACAGCGAAATCAGTCATGTCTAAGATGGCTTCATTAGCCCTACAACCGCTTTCATTTGCATGCCGTAGAATGAGTCATAACGTCCTGGAAAATATGAGCCGCCGTAGCCAACGTTACAATGCACCGCTGATTTCAATGAAATCTGCAGGACATAACCACGCATGTGCACCAGCGCATTCAGAAACCAGTCATTTGACTGGAGAAGAGGCTTCAGAGCACTCTTGAACTTCAATCCCACACGGCCCTGATGAGTGAGCACAAAGACCCCTAAAAAGGCCAGATCAATTTACTCGAAGGGCCCAGGCTGGACGGAGAGGAAAAGGTACAATGCCCGTCTTTGTACGTGAAGGTACAGAAAGAGTCTGATGCGTATGGATTTTCTTTTAAAGTTAATAAGAGTTTCAGGGGGCTTTGCGGCTCGGGTTTGGATTTGGAGACACAAGCGGTGATAATTGAAACCGACAGCGGGTTGAGTACAATGACTGACTGGGCAAAAACAATCATAACCCCATAATTATCCCAGCAAGGCACGCTCAACTTCATAGGTAAACAAAATTACCCGACTCACACCCACCTTCGCTTCTGCGCTTCGACTGTACGATTCGCCTGCTGACGGACGAACTAAGGAAAAGACAGATGAAGCCAGAGCTTGTTCTTGAGGCAGCGACGGGGGTGATGTCATTTTCTGATGCTTCACACCGTGACCTCAGGGACAGCCGTGACCACTAACAGCCCCACTTTTCCTCCTCCTGCAGATCACGGCTGGTGAGTGTTGCATTGTGGGATAGCATTGTTCACTTGGTGTCTGTAGGACAGAAAGAAAAGAAAATCTTAGACTCCACATTGCAACTTGGTTTTCTGTTATGAATCTAAAATCTGATTTTGACATTAATCGACTGTAGGTTGACACAGATAAAGAATAGACCTATATAACGGCTTTGAATACAGCTCATCCACTCAAACTCAGGGTCAGAACTATCAGTTTTATAAAAGATCAGTTGGAATGGTTTCCATTTTATGTGAATGATATTACACTTTTCTTCTTTAGCTGGTAAGTGCATTTTTCTCTTGAAAAGAGACAATGTTGTGTGGATCCTATTGAGATCACAAGAGCCCAAGAAATCAAGGTAAGTGAAAATCTTTTTATAATAAATAGGCGTCCTAAGATGATCTAAGACAAGTCAAACAAAGACTCAAAAAAGTGTACCCAAAGTGCCCTCTGACAAAGCAGCCTGGGCTTTTAAAAGCTGATACGTGTAGTATCTTCGATTTTAAAAGCGAGATATTAGACACTTTTCCTTTTTTCCAGTGCAGTTTAAATGCAATGTACGTTTACAGGTGAAGCATGTATTGTACAGTAAATTATAATTTTTCATTAGTACTATCTGGCATCTCTCATTGGTCAGACAAAAATATTCTGTGGGGTTGGTTGGTGCTACAATAAAAAGCAGCAATATTGGGAACATCTGTTGTTCTTAAATTTGAAATACTTGAACATAATTCCAATAGAAAGGTCCAGTGTGTCATTTTTTGGAGGATCTAAGACAGAAATGCGATTAAATATACATAACTACGTTTTCAAATGTGTATAAAGACCTTATAAAGCGTTATGTTCCTCAGAATGAGCTATTTCTATCTACATACACCGCGGGTCCCCCTGTAAGGAATTGGCCATGTTGTTTCTACAGTAGCCCTTAATGGACAAACTGCTCTATAGAGCGTGTTTCGTAACTACGTTATCTCCTTCGGCATGAAGCGAAAAAGTGACAACGTCTTAACCATCTTTGTGAGCCGTTGGTTGCAAGTCGCATCCTTACCGCTGGATGGCACTAAATAACACACACTGCACCTTACATAATCTAACATAGTTGTTATTTACATTTTCTAATGCTGTAATGTACTGTAATGTACTGGGAACTCCACGAGATAAAACACTGCTTATAAAACATCCCAGTTCACAACAATTCTGAATCTTGTGACCCATCTCTCCAGTCTCTCTTGTCTCTTCGAGAAAGCTTCTATACATGCAGTGTTGACTCAAGCAACGGGGAAAAGGAATTACAGGTTCACATCCCCTTGGCAGTGTTCCTTGGACCTGTTAAGAAAGTACACGCTCCACTCTGCTTCCCGCAACATCACATCTAGGTTGTTCTGCTTTTACAGCGTGTTTACTCCTCAGGGGCTCAGATTCCTCTCTGTTTGGGCTTGGGTCACCCCTCACTTTCTCACTCTTTCTTTTTTACTCGCTCTTTTCAAATACGGTGTACTGTACCATAAATGTGGTCACAAACAGAAGATAGGACGCTATCAGGATGTACCTGGGTACTCTAATGAACCGCAGAGACCTTGGTTAATTGATACATAGGAGAGGCTGATCTTTCTGCTGGGGTTGAATTAATCTGAAACAGAATAGAGAGTCAAAGAACAAGCTAGACTTGGCATTGTTGAAGCACATCGATGTACAAGGGCATAAAATTGACCGAAATGGTCCCTTTTCCCTTATGTTCTATATAAATATTTATAGTATAAAACAATGTGTGTCATATAAATCAGTGGTTCTCAAGTTCGGTTCTGGGGACACACAGCACTGCACATTTTGTATGTCTACTTTGTCTAACACACAATTCAGCTAATGGAACTATTTTATTTATTATACTATTTTATAAAAAAATAAGTTTGCAAAATATCCCTAAAAGGAAATGAGAACAACTGCTAATAATAATTATAATAATAAAATTATATATTTTATTTTATACATTTTTAAACTGACTGTATAATATTTAAATAGAATATTAACAAAGATAAATAAAAGGAGACAAAACAACAATAATACATAATACAAGATAATACAAACAAATAACTAATATGGTAATAATAATAATAGTTTTTTTAAGCTAGTTATGACATAGTTGTTATGAATTATTATTATTTAATGATATTAAATTTATATAAGACCAAATCTATAGCTTTTTCAAAATTATACTACATGTTTAAACATTTATTATGATGTTATCTCACCTTGTCGCTGTCTAAAAATTAGCATCAGTTGAGTCTCTAAGAGAACATATAAATTATAAATAAAATAAATAACTTAATATAAAAAAACACCATAAAAATTAGCAATAGTTTGTCCCAAAGCCATGTGACCTGCATTACATAACATGCACAACATTTCATAATTTCGTAATTTCATCCAAGATAAATTTCAGAAGACAAACTGATAGGAGGCCTGATTTTCAGCATGACCAATAACAGCACATAGTCAAAAGAGTAAGTTTATTAATTTGATTATTAAAATCTGAATATTGATTGAATGTTTAAAGTACATCTGAATATAAAATAAACCATATACTCGATGAAAAGGTACTGTAAAACGTGCTCCGATCGACCCAAGTTCCTCAGACCGTAAGACCCCTGTGCACTTCACACAAAAAAAGAGTGTAATGAGCATAATCTTGCGGATCACTGCGCTTTGGTAAAGACCCTTGGATGTGTGTGATCTTGGCCGGCACACTGGCCGGCCATCGTGACACTGACAATATCACAGATGATAAATACATAAAAAACTGCTATCGTCTTCGCAGAGCCTCAGTTGGGGGCAAATGCCACAGACATTTTTCACACCTCAGCTTGCACAGGCCACGATGCTCATGGGAGAACAGAACTTGTCAAAGTGGGTATGTTCAAGGACTCTCGCTTCTTATTGTCCTTGCTAAGAATAAGCCCTAAATGTTTAAAGCTCCTGCCAACAATTTAAGCACAAAACCCTTTAAATAATAAACTTATATGTAAACATACAGTATTTGGACACCTAAACGGCTATTGAATTTCCATTGTATTACATAAATGATCCAATCAAGTTGTCAGAAGCACAGTGTGTGGTTCCCGTGGGATAAAGTGCCCAGACTGTACGAAAAATGTTCCAAAGAGACCGGTGATAACTCCACTCCAAGCACAAGTGCATTTCAATTAACCATTGTGTTGGGCGAGATTCACCTCAATCCTCGCGAGCCGAGCTCTCAGGAAGAAAAGAAGCGAATCGTGCCATTCGGAGACCAAATACACATCATCACCACCCAGAAATTCTCTTCCTGCCCATCCAAGCCTCCCTTTCTTCTGCCAAAACGGGTCTCTATTGAAAATGGTCTGTTGTTATTGACAGTCAGGGGAATCAATTAAAGCCCCAGCAGTTTATTCACTCGCCCAGTGAGAGCCGTCTACATCGGGCCCTCCAATGACGGAAAACAGTTAACATTATAATTCATTTCCTGCCGAGCCACAAAGGGCCTCCCGGTGACACAATGACTTCTGAGTGCTTTCTACAGCTATCTGAAAGAAACGGGAAATGTGCTATAAGGACATAATAGGTGCCATGTGAGAAGAGGACGGGCAGACCCTTGTACAAGCAACTGTTTGTTAGATTCGTAACCCATGGTGCCTGAATGTGCCATTTCTTCAGATTTCCTTTAAAAGAATAGCTCACCAAAAATGAACATTCTGTCATCGGTTACTCTCCCTCGTGTCGTTCCCAACCCGTATGACTTTCCTTTCTCTTTGGAACACAAACGTTGCTCTTTTCCATTTAAATCAGGGCACAAAAGTGTCTAGCTCTACAAATTGAAATAAATAAAAACAAACAAATAAATTACTTAAAATTGCAGTAAAGCAATTAAAAAGCTTCCAAGATTTAACGTAAAGGGCTTAAAACATCAGGCTTAACGTTAAGTTAAAAATAATTTACATTAACTTTTTGAAACGTCAAAAATATTCAGTTTTCTATCGACCGTGTGAATAATATTTCTGTGCTGAAACCACCGAGGGCTGTTTTATCATTACCGTATCTTCAAAACGTCCAGTTGGATCACCGTAAGGGACTAACTAACATATTGACTCTAACACAGCGGGATCATGGACCTTGTTATTTTCTCACAACCTCACAAGAACTAGTCGCTTGCATCTTTCCGAAATTGAAAAAAAAACGAGGGGGATAAAACGAAGAAAGCGAGTGTCGCAAATGGATATCGGTGATGGATTCACTTTCACGCTCTGTATTAGGCGGTAAATTGTTGCTCGGCATCTGAGGTGCGTGGCTTTATCGGCAGGCATGCAGGTCTGTTGAATTTGAATCCGCTGTTTGTAGGTCTGTGTTGTGATGCTGGAAGTCAGACCTGTGTTAATTGACTTTCCGCAGGTGGTTTGCTGCATTCCCAGGCTACAGAAGCAAACTTTCACAGTCTCCATCTGGGCTGATGGGTTTGGATTTTTCACACCGTTCTACTCTAAAGCTTCCAGCATCACAACTTTAGTGGGAGAAACTCCAAATGCCGAGCGCTCAGACTGTTTTAAAAGGCCACCTGCGTATCAGACGTACGGAAGGCTTTACCATACATATCGCATTAACTCACCCACACACATGCAACTCATGCTTTTCATTCAGAGTAAATGCCTTGGACTGAAAACTTCATTCGCTAAACTGGACTGCTTGAGTTATCTCAAATGTGTCATTCTGTAAAAGGCCTTAAAGTAGACATCTCAATATCAATGTGTAATGTAAAACAAAGACACTTAAAGATAAGCTCTCCAATCATGCGGTTCAGGTGATCTTGGCCTGATATTCAGAGACGGATATTGCTTTGCTTTACTGTGTTCACACCGAACAAGCATCACGTTTCTAGCACTTCATTGCTTGCGTAAAAAACATGGAGTGTCTTCACGCGTCCGGATGTGTCAGAAAGGTGTCAATGAGCTCTTTGCGCGAATTTCATGCTCGAGTTGCGTCTTCCGCGCAAGTTTTTTTTGAAGTTGTGCTATTCACGTCGCCATAGTTTGCATCTATTATGCGTCTTTGCAGCGACTTTGCATGTAATTTACATGCAAATCACTTATTTCGCATTTGGTGTGAACACATCATAAAATTGAAGAACTTAAGCTGACCCTAAATGTATATCTAATACAGGACCGTGTCTAGGGGGGCAATAGGGGGGCAATGCCCCTCCAGATGTTTCTTGGGCACGTCCAAAAATATCCAGCTGACAGTTAAAAATGATAAATTAAATACGAATGCTTAATAAAAACGTATTTGTATGATTTATGAAATAATGATCTGTCAATTTAATCACAAAAAGTACAAAAATCGAAATGTTGATTATTTTGGGCAATGTTAAGATCGTCACTATTTAATATGCTTACTCAATAGTAGACTTTTAAAACTACATAAAACTAAATAAACTACGTGTCTTTTTTATTTGAATTCAATGTAAAAAGTACATAAATGTAAACAAAAAGCTGCACAGATTACTGTTTCAAATCCATTATTTAGTTTTTAGTATTTATCGCTGGAAGCCAAAATTTACCAATAATGACCATTTACGACTAACTGCATAGCCCTAGTATACATACTAAATTCAATATTCAATATAAAAAAAAAACGATTAAAGAAAAAAGCTTCTTTGTATGTATTTATAAACACAAAGTACATCTCAAATCGAGTACTAAATAATGCACAGTGTACGCACCCCCAAAAGTGTAAAGGCTAAATGTTATGCTACTTTGAACAACATGCATGCATATTGCCAAAAAATTACCATTTGTGATATTTTGGGAGAATCAGCGCACTGCTGGGGTCAGAAAAACACCCTGCAGTCAGACTGTGCTACTGCAAATGCTGCTTCCTCGTTGCCTTGGCAGCTGGGTGATGATGGTGATGAGGAGAGCCATCATAACATCTGTGAGTTTCCCAATGCCGTGCAGCTCACAAGATGCAATGCAATTCTCCGTACAGAAAATGCCGGACTTATTAGATTTTGTATTACAGGTAGGAGCCGCACTGAATTTAGTATAGGGTTTCCTTCTGACAACTGTGAGTTCAAAACACAATGATGAAAGCATAAAACAAACTAAAATGCAATACAGAGTGTATAAATCTCCCATTTCACCCTATAAGACCTTCTGATATGATCAGCAGAGAAAGAGTTGCCCACAAAGCCACTCAGTGATGACATCCGTCGGCTGTGGAACCTGACCAGAACGTTGTGGCGTAATGTAGCTGATCAGTAAAACTGACAGACTCTGGGGGTGTGCGAGTGGAGTGAGACAGCCGGAAAGGTCACGGGATACAAAGTAGCTATACCTCTTATTCTAGAATGAATCAGCTTAGGGAAGTTGCCCTTTCCTCTCGGTTATCCCGGCGGAATCCAGATGGTGATGCAAACCAGTCCAAGACTTTCTAAGGCGCAGGGCGTAGTTTTACATACTTTTAAAGATGAGTGTGAAACCTCCTCTAGTGACCATGTCACAGTTGTCATTGTAAGATGAATAGATCCAACTTTAAATCCTTATTAATTGAACTGCTGTCAGTCCATTCCCCTCACACACCATAATCCAGTCCGTGCATTGCTTGATCCTACACAACAATAGCTTTATTAAAAAAAAATGCAACTAAAACATAAACAAACCTGCAATATTTGGGTTGAACCACGTCACGCAATAATTTGAAATTGATTTGAAGTATTTTTTTGTCTCATATTTAACGCATGGAGACATTCTTACTTGCGGTTTAAAGGTAAGACACGACGTTCAAAGTGCCAGAAACAGGAAAATTTGGTTTAATAATTTATAAATATAATATCATATATGTTTTGTTATTTAAAGACATTATAATTTTTTTTATGTTATATTAAACTCCACCTGTCAAAATGATTTGCTGCATTAAGTTTACATGTGTTATTAGTTTTGAGCGATTGTTATCTGGGAATGTGACCTTGGAATGCTGCGATTGGCCAATCAGAATTAAGAATTGCAGGGCGCTGTGTAATAATCCCAGATAACAATCGCCTGAAAACAATAATAAAGGATCATTCAGGTACTGTGTAATCATTTAATTACAAATAAACCATAAATACAGTAAACAGTATATGCCCCATGAGTAACTTATACGATATTATATGTACAAATAATTAAACCAAATTGCAAACAAGATGCAATATGCCTTCTAAATAATAACATATATAATATTTTATTTACAAATAATTCAACCAAATTGGATGTTCATCGGGGGAGATATGTATTTGTTACAAATGAGCTAATAAAATATTTGAAATAAATATTTTGTGTCCAATGATACTCAAGTGGCAAAATTAAGTATGTAAAATAAAATGGTAAAGTAACATGACATTTTAACAGAATTGGTGATATAGGGGCAACATTCACAGATTGCATCTTTAAATAGAATGTAAGTGAGATAATCATGTCCAAGTCACAGTGAATGCAGCTGAATCGGAATTAATTACTTTGAAAAAGTTTTAGAAAAGTTTAAAAAATGATGCTATAAATTATTTTTATTGTCTAACTTTTCACAAAATGCAAAGTAAACAAAAATCTAAATCTACATTTACCTTTCCAACAGCACCAATATTCCTAGGCACACTTTTTAAGATCAGTTTGCAGAAAGTTGCATCTTGGAGAGGTTTTGTCAATTGCTTCCATCTCTTTGTAATCCCAGAATGATTTCATGATGTCAATATCGGGGCTCTGTGGGGGCCGTATCATGCGATGCAGGGCATGTTTATCTTTTCTCAAAAAACTTGAAAATCTGAAATTGATAGTGAAATACACTGAAGTAGAAAATATCAACCATCTTAAGACAAATATTTTTATGTGCACAGCACTGCATATGGTCAGAATGAGTCAGCCAATACATTTGTATCAGAACACAGCCAAGGACTCTTTATTTGTCTCTCAGGGCACGTAACACACGCAGGACACCGTCATGTCTAAGCCGCGACAGATCACAGCATTTACCAGCTCGAGCAACCACAGCATCGATAAAATCGGCCGGTTTAGCCTAAGAATTTTACATGCTGTGTGCTTAACAATTATTGAACTGCAGGGGAAAAGGAAAGAGAAAGAATGCAAGTGAGAAAAGGGCGAGGGAGAAAGAGTAAAATGAGCTTTAATTGGTTATTTAAACCTGCTGGACATCAACAAAGTACAACCAGCTGAGAGACCCGCATTAAAGGCAGGAAACGTGCACTAATTTTTATCCCAAAACGACAACCCGCTGGTCAGCTTCAAGCGTAGGATTTCTTAAGATTTCATTTCCCCGTCATAATCGTGAGGCTAATCTGCACTTTGTGTTTTAAAATACTGAACGTCTTTCACTCAACTTCCATGAGCGCTCTGCATGTTAAATTGTTTTCGAAAACGACCGCAGAGGTCTTTAACCTGCGTTTGTATCACTGCATTTATCAAAAACTTGCAAAATGGAACCGGGATGTGAATATAGTGAAAAAGCCATCCGTATCTGTCTAAGAGCCTAAAAGCGTGCAGCATGTGCACATTTCTTTGAGGTACTGCGGCATTACTCACGGCTCTTAAGGCCAAAAGAAAGTGGAGAGATGTCAACTCCATTACTTGGCTACCTGTAATGGACAGGTGACCTTTCTAAACTCGGATCAGATCTGTATGTCGATTCTGCTGCATGCGGTGCCAGAAAATCATAATATCTCTAAATGGGATGTCATTCGGGGGGCGCAACGATATTCTCGGCGATGTGTGAGAATTAGGAATTCAGCGTGCAGGCAGACGCTCAGCTTGAATCAAAGTTTTTGCACAGTGGGAGCTTTTCCCCTGGGCCAAGATTTTATAAAGTAATATAGAAAGACACCTTAGCTCTTTCTCTCAGAGTTGTAACGCGCACACAAATACTCCTTGCAAGCATACTGTATGTGCACATTATACTTATTTTAAAATGTGCACTTGTCTTATTTCTGTGCCACGTGCAGCAACAAACAGAACTGCAATAATAATAATGATCGTCAGCCAAACAGACAATCCTGGCCCGAACTTACGCCACACACAGAAGGATGTACCCTAAGTATCACCAAAACAAACAAAGAAGCAATGAAATAAACTAATCAAAGGAGTCTGGGAGCACAATGAGGTATTTGTCACCAAAACACTATCCATCCTCCCTTTACGCAGCTGTGTTATTAACTATACAAATTCACTGAGATTGAAAAACCATTTACAGATCAACAACTTGATGATAGTCGTTTTTAACGTTAGGATCAATGGATCACAGCTTTTATTTCAGTCCATTAGCAACAATCCAAGCACATTATGTTTGAAAAATAAAACATCCCACATACTCGATTTACCTAAAAAACAAACATAATTTTATCAGCTGAAGAACACCCAGACAGTTATGAGGAGAACATTTCGTTTCTAGTACCCTTTGTCTCCTTGGACAAACAACTGCAGGTTAATTTAATGAGCGCGTCACAAAAGAAGAGCTTTAAATAGCAGTCCAAACGTAGCCGGGGGAAAGTGCAGTGAATGAAAAAGCAGGTCTTTCCGGGATCGATACAGTAGGTCAACCTATACAGTTGTATCGGTCAATGTGGACACATCAAAGAAATATGTCAATGAGCAGAGTTAACAGAAGTGAAAGGGCAGCCCTGTGGGATGGAGATCAAAATTGGGTCAAGAAAACATTTGGGTTGGGTCAAATGATGATATGGTATTGCTTGAACCATCTCTTTAAACAAACACACACCTTTTTCTCTGTAACGTTTCATTAGTGCCACTTGCTAATACAATATTAAACAAACAAAAAAAGAGACATTTCAATGTGTAATTTCATCGCTTGTGCTATGAACGTCAACGATAAATCAAATCATATCATTTTTTAAGTAATCTGAATTGTCATCATTTGGAAAGTTAAAGTCACAATTCATAACGTTTGCCTCTTTATCGCCATCTATGTTTGAAATTTGCATGTCTCTGTGCGTTGACTATCCAAAAGCCTTTGCAATGTAAGCTTCACGTCAAGTTAATAAACTACATCTATATGCTATGCATTGCATCGCGTTTTATTCTTCAGTATGTAACCCAGGCCCGGTTTTTGTTGACCAAGGGTCCCTGGCCTTCAAAAGGTTAAAGACCCCTGGCATACAGCGTATTTTATAACGCAAGAAAAACATTGTAGGAAAACAGGATTTCAAGAGAAACATAACCAGAGCAGAAGAAATGGAAGTCTTTGCCATACTTGATTCCTAACATAATTGCTCAATAACTTGTTAACTTTAAAGCAAAAATTTGGGGAGTTTAGCAATAAAAAAGCGAAAACAAATCACAAATCTTTCCATTATTAATTATTAGTTCTAACTGTAACAAAATATTATTGCTTTTTTTTTAAAATAGACCCTTAAGCATCATGCTGACAACCATCCAAAATTCCCTAGCAACCACACAGCATACGACCCACACACCCTTGCAATCACAACATTCTAAGAAGCACTTGGCACGCCACATAGCAACACCCTGGCAACCACCCAAAGCGCCCAAAGACGCCCTAGAAACATAGCTTTGCAAATGTAATTGAAAACACAATGTGTTTTCTGTGAACAAATAAAGAATAAACCTGTGAAGAGTTTGTACGAAAAACATAGTGTGTTTTCAAAAGCTCTGTTAGAACAGATTAATGGAGGTAATGAGGCGTAGGTCTTGTTCCTAATGAAACGGAATGACTCCTACAGTACTTTGAGGACCCCATTCGTAGTTTTGCACCATTCAGCATTTTCTTACAACAACCCACGTGTAAATTAATCTCCTCAGCTATACGCACACCGGGTGAAAGTTTAAAAACACGTCAAATGTTTCTGGAGCAAGCAAGTCAATGGAGTTCATGTTAGTGTAGAGTTGTTAAAGCTTTATGGCGGTTCTTTATTCTTTATTGCTGTTTCTCATGTCTGAATAGGGAGTATTTTTCTCCTCTCTGTCAGATAGTCGATATGAACTGAAGTTCGTTCGGGTTGTGGCCTTCTGAGGGTTGGTTTATGCCCTTGCTCTTGGAATATGAGTGGATGTTCTGCGTTGCTTGTGATGTCAATTGAAGCTAGCGAGATAAAATGGACTTGAAAAGGGTCAAAGTAAGTGCTTGTAGTTCGGATTAATGTGAAATAAGTTGGATTGCTATTTACAGTATGTACCGATGACGCGGGACTAGTTCTTTTCTCATTAGCGTAGATGAAAGCAGATTTTCATTGCATTTGATGTCTAAAAGACAGGAAGAGAGGCTTCATTTCATAATTTACTCACCCTCTAGTCATTTTAAACCTCTGTGACTTTCTTTTTTCGGCAGGACACAAGAGAAGACATTTTGAAGAACGTCGTTAATCACACAACATTGGCCCCTATTGACCTCCACTGTTTGAACACAAAACCACTGAGACATTTCTCGAAATATCTTCTTTAGTGTTCCACTGAAGAAAGAGTCATGTACAGGTTTTGAACCACATGAGGGTGAATTAACGGTGATAACATTTTTATTTTTAGGTAAACTATCCCTTTAAGGCCATTACACAAAAGTCATTCAAAGAGCGAATCTGAACCCGCAATAAGATACATCTATGCAGCAATACGTTGCATCCCGTTTTATTGAAAAAAATATGCAACCCAGAGCCCAGTTTCTGTCCACCAAGGATCCCTTGCCTGCAAAAGGTTAAAGACCGCGGGGATACAGCATGAGATATTTTAAAGCACAAAAAACAGTGAAGAAAAATAATCATTCTAAACAAAGGCAAAGCAGAAAATATGAAAAAGTCTTTGTCAGACCAAGGCCACGGTTGGTGAGTTCACGGCTCAAGGCGAATGTCACCAGGATCATCTGGGATCTATACAGCGCCGAATGGAAGCTGGTGAGCACGGGTCCCACCTCCATGGCAACCGCATGCTCGGATGAAGACGGTGAGAATCACACATTAATAAAGAGGCCGCACATTTCAATAAAGCAACGAGAGAAGTGACATATCTGACAGAAGTCGATTCCTTCAACCTTCCGGGGATTCAAAACGCTCGCTGATGCGTGCTGCTATTCAAGATTCCCATTCACACTCATAAAGAGAAATTGTATGAGACGCACAATCCTGTCAAACCAGGCTGGCGAGCATTAGATCTTTCCGTTGTATAATTCAAGTGTACATATTCAGGTATCGAGGATTATGGAGCCGCCTTGATGGGTGTAGAGACTATAAGACATCTGTCAAGTATTTGCACACTTAATGGGGATAAACACACACTTCAAGTATTTTGACACCTCTTTTAATTATTATGTTTATGTTTTTTTAGTGTTTTAAAGGGACAGTTCACCCAAAAATAAGAATTCTGTCATCGTTTACTCACCCTCGGGTTGTTCCATATCTGTATATATTCCTATTTTCTGACGAACACAGAGAAAGATATTTGGAAGAATGTTTGTAACCAATTGAGTGGGAAAACTTACAATGCTAGTCAAAAGTGCCCCAGAACTGTTTTCTATTCCACATTCTTCAAAATATCTTATTTTGTTTTCAACAGAACAAAGAAATGTATAAAGTATTTTTTCCTACTATGATAGTCAATGATGGTTTTGAGTTTTTCATTTTTCAATGACAGAATTTCATTTTTGGGTGAACTTTTCCTTTAAAGTGTTTTTATCGTGTTTCATAATGTTTCTCCTGAGAAAGAAATCTTAACGCTATAACATAAGATTTACAAAACTGTGTAAGTTCGATTTTGTGGCAATAGTTCCCTTCTGTGCCAGCACGACAATGCCCTGTGTACAAAGCGAGGTTCATTTAGAAATGGTTAACCAAAGAATTTGGCTGGCAAGCACAAAGCCCTACGGTACATCTTTGAGATGAATTGGAACGCCGACTGCGAGCCGAGCCCCGTCGCCCGACATCACAGCCTGACCTTCCTCTCTACTGTTGCTCTTGTGTCTGAGTGGAGAGCAAATCCCTGCAGCCATGTTCTAACATCTAGTGGAAAGCCTTCCCAGTGGAGTGAAAGCTGTTAGGAGGATCAACTCTCTTGACGCTTTTGAAATGAATTGTTCAAGAAGGACATACTGTAGGTCCACATACTTCTGGCCATATAGTGCAATGATTTAATACGCTTCCGTCCAGTTATTCAAGTAGGCCTATGTTTAAGGTTATAAATGTGGAAATAAATTCATTCTTTTGAACATGGGTCATTTTCCTAAACAAACCAGAATCAAAAACTGTCTGACAGACACTAGAACGTCAGTGTTTTCGAGATCACTCATGTGGAATCCTGCTGGACGGTTCTTCTTACTGATGTTTGGTTGTCCTAAGATTTGGATTTCAAAGCTTCTTCTCTCTTTACAATCTGCACTCCTGAGGACGCTGGTGAATATCTCGCATTTCTCGAAGCATTAAATCTGTCCCTCTGTCACTATGGTTACAGACATCTTGCTGACGTAAGAGCCGGCAGTCAGATCTAGAAAGCTTTAGGAGGGCTACGACGTCTTCCCCATTAACAATACATGAAACTCATAACTGGCTCTGTATAAGTCAGCAGGTTTCTTTTTGACTAATGAGTAAATCACGGAAACCACGTGGAGGACGTCGACGATTCATAGAGAACGAAGAAATAATTTCTGAGCGGGGACCAATTTATGGTTTTATTAGATTTGGTTGTGACGAATGACTGCTTAGATTTGAGGTTAAGAGGTTATCGTTCAATGGCGATAGTGAAATATTGGTCTCATATACAGTATGAAGATGATATTAATCGAAAAAAATTTAAATTACGTTTTTAATCAACAACGCTAATCACCAATATCCTGCGTGAGAGATATTCAAAGGCATTACTAATGAACGTTCTTTTGACATATGATAAGTGGAGTGAATGCATCAAGATGCTTAGGATTATGGGTAAAAAAGGAAAGTTGTTGATTACCCATCAGGATCATCTTAAGATGTGCAGACCAAGGGGGTTGAAGTTTAGCTGTTTTTCGTCCAGTTAGTACCTGCTGGTAGAAGTTCACATTTATTTATACAGTGCTTTTACATTATTCATCGTTTTAAAGCAAATGCACAGAAATTCACACTGTTGTGTTATAAATAACTAACAGTGTATATCCACTGTTTAATGCTGCTCAGAGGTGGCATGATGCATTTACACAATCATCAATTTATATATGAAACTAAACATTATGACAGCAACAGATGTGGTAACACTTTACAATAAGGTTGCATTTGTTAACATTAATGGGATAGTAATAGTTCACCGAAAAAGGAACATTCTGTCATCATTTACTCACCCTCTTGTCATTTTAAACCTGTATGACTTTCCTTTTTTCCACAGAAGATATTTTGAAGAATGGTAACCGAACGTTTGAAATGACAAAGGGGAGGGTAAATGATGACATCATTTTCATTTTTGGTTGAACTTAGTCAATTTTAACATTTACTAAAACATTTTTAATCATAAGTAGCACCTCTTAACATTATTATGAAAGTAACACATCATTTAACATAAACTAACCAGAACAAACAATTAACAACTGTATTCGTATTAACAAAGATTAACAGATGCTGTAAAAGTACACAATTAACAATTGTTAATAAATGAGACACAAACAAACAGCATCAGAACTAGGTTGTGCATAAAAACAACAACATTTAGTGTGGGTTTTAGGCTGTATTGTGGTTTTTACACAGATTTCTGAGCGGGCACAGGGCAGCGTTAACACAGCTGTGTAAAGACACTGTAAGGGTCCCTGTTGAGCACTTTCGATTGGAAACTTCATTGGACGACCTAATGTTTGTTTTTTTGTCTTTGGGCCCCAGTGAGCAAACCAAAGTCAACTGTGGAAAGAAACAAAAACCTCTATAAAAGGACAGTAGTGGGGAAAACAGGATCAGCTGGGGGGCAGATGTTCTTTAGCTACACTGCAAACTAGGTGAATGACTTTTTTTTGTAGGTAATGGGTATGCAGATATATTAAATAAGATCTTAAATTATTAATTTAAATGACAGTTTAACCAAGAATAAATTTCTTCTGTGAAACACAAAAGTGCGTTTGTGTTCATACAATGGAAGTCAATGGAGGCCATAGTTGGTGTGCTGCCAACAATTTTTTTAATATCTTCTTTTGTGTTCTACAGAAGAAAGAAAATCATACAGTTTTTTAAAGACATAAAGGCAAACAAATGATCACAGAATTTGTATTCTTGGGTGGATTCGGGATGTTTGTCGTGATGTCATTCTTCTGTGGCTACAGAGCATTAGTCAATTGGCATGGACGGCTCAGTTTAGATGATCGGCTGAAAACAGCATCCATCAGAGTCCCCATTAGTAAAGATGGCAGTCTGCATGTGCCAGCACAGCATCAGCCATTGAGATGTTCATCCAGATATTATACGCTTCCTTGATTCAGATGGGTAGGGACTCTTTAAAAAAAGACCATACCAGAGCAAATTTGATCCGGAAAACATCCAGGGTGAAAAACAGAAGCTCTTTCCGACATGGTGTTTGAAATTTCTCACATGGGTGATTCAACATTAATTTCCCTCTTTATGCTTGGCAGAGATGAGACCCATGAGAGCTCCATTTTGTGTTAAATAAATATATTGACACAGGATTCTGCATAAGGACGTGTAGCTATTAATAATACATTTTATCCTCTTCAAGCAACTCGAAACTTTGAGGCAGTGATCCAGTTTCGGTGGGACCATCTCTCACGAAACCAAAACTTGGGGCAGCACATAAACGTTGCCATTCAGACGTTATAGTCCGCTTGGATATTCAGGAATTTAGAGATTTCTGGGATCATTAACAATTTAAAAATTTAGATTTTCTCAGAGGAATTCTTTAGCCATTGTGACATCACTTGCCAAGATACGGATATAAAAGCAGATTTTAAAAAATATGCTCTTAATACAATACTGTAGGTTCTAACCCAAAAGCATGATACATGTTCCTGGGCTTATTGTAAATGATTTATCACTGCACATTATTCAAAAGCAAAACAATCTTTCATTAAAATTTCATATCTTCTCTAAATCTAAATCAACTTTTACTTTCCAGCTGATGTCACCAACAAAGAGACCTGTAGTACCTTTACATTTACATTAATCTGAAGGGTAGTTGCTTGATGGTGACGTGAAAAAGTAGCATGTGATTTCAATTCTGTCATCTTTGTTCATGCAGATACATGCTCTAAAAAACCAACAAAGTCGACAGATTAAATATATTAGAAACACTAGATAAGACAGAGATAGGTACATACTCACATTTTATTCATAAAGTATTCTAGGCCTTTATAGCAAGAATGATGATAATTCTTAACTCTGATTAAGGAATACAAAACAGTCGCCTTATCCAAAGAGCACAAACAAAACCAAAAATCCTCTTGAAAAATTGGTTTTCATTCTCATTCCTAACATCACCGTGCGTGTGAAGTTTTTTATTTGGTGCAGGGCAGGTGATGGCTCAGGCGTTGACAAGGATTGTTTTTGTAGAGCGTAGCACTTGGCACCCCATAAATTTCGCTCCGCTGATAAATTTCTGTCATTGCGACTTTCCATCAGTGACTGTTGGTGACACAGTATAGTCTCTCCAAACTGCTTACTGTACCATTGTCAAATTAAAATAAACAAGAGCCTCAAGGTATAGATGCATGTCAATGAGACACGAACAACCGTTTCCATGCAAAACAGACCGAGACGGATGATACAGCGGCGGAGGAAAACTGTGACAGATATGCAAGGAACAATAATAAACAATAGAGGCACTCGACAGAAGCAGGCAAATTACATCTCATGGCAGTCCAGGGGTTAGGTATTAAAATAATTGTTTAATGCCTTATAATAATCAAAACAGCTTTTGTGCGTAGGCTGTTTCTGTTACATAACACTTTGAGAAAAGTTTCTACTTGGGTCCATATAATTACAAATTCCAGGCTTATTGTTTTACGGGCAAAAATTGTCCCGATTTCTGAAAATGTGCATTAAAAATGAAGCCTAATAAAATATTAAGATATTTTTCCCGAAGCCACAAACACATAAAAATAAAGGACGAGGACATCAAATTCAACCCTGTAAAAAACATGAGCTGCTTGTCATTTTCAAAATATGGTAACTTTTAGAATTATGAAATATCAAAAGTATTTAAAAAGTATTTAGCTAAATTAATTTATAATTGACCCAATAATGGGACATTTTTTGGGTGAACTATTTCTTTAATAATAATTTAAAATATTGTAAAAAATGATTTATAATAAAATAAACAAACACATTTCTTCACAAGTTTCTTTACATTTTTCACAAAAAAAAATTATCTTGAGAAGAACCCAGAATAGATGCGTGAAGACTGTCAACTCACATACTCAAACAAACAATCCTAGTGACATGTTGACACTACAAGATGGGCAGGTGAATGCATTAGCGAAACCTTCTCGTAGGTTACAAAACGTCTTGCCCTGTTCCACTCAATCAGACTTTTAGGACAGATACAGGCAGATAAGCAGAGTTCAAATCATTCATGCATCGTGAAGCGGCCCGCGGCACATCCGGCTGAATTCTAAACCCTTCAACAAAGAGAAGATGTGTCCTCTTGATCCCTTCCATGCAGTTTCCTGTAACAAAAGACTCCATCACAGCGGGCTGATCCTCAGAACATATTTCCGTCATCTGTTTGTTTATTCTTAAGAATGAAATATAGCAATGTTTGCTCCGCTAACCGACGGTGTTTCTGGCGTTTGCAGCCAAGGCTATAGGGAATCATCTGGCGTGTTGGAGAGCACATGATTTATCTGAGTCTTATTCACGATCTTGTGTCTGCTAGCCCTCTTCCCGTCAGATGGAATGACTGCGACGGGCGGGCGTGAGTGATGCACAGCCTCTAAATCACCCTGTTTCTTTCGGCCACGGCCCGCAGAACCTCACTAATAAATGACACTGGAGGACAATGTCCCATTTCCACTGCGGTGTCATCTGTCATAGAGCGCTGCGTACGGCCCAGAGTTGCCCTCTCAACCTGCTAACTGCCATCAGACGACAAACATTCACAGGCTAGAGAGAAATGCTGTCTGTCTTGTAGCACTCAAAATCTTAGCCAATAGTGTACATTGTAGTATGTATGCTGTACACGCCAAGAGCTGATTTGCTAAACTGGGGTGCGTTTCCCAAAAGCATAGATAGCCAAGTTCCGTCGTTTCAGCATAGTTCAACGATTCAAGTGTTTCTCGAAACCCTTGTTCCAACGATCAATCGCAAGCAGCATCGCAAAGTTGTGTGGTTGCAACTACAGGTCTAGCGCTGTGGTTAGAAGCATAGTTACTTATTATTATGACTTACATACATCATGCAGCAAAGTAAGCAAACAGCATGCAGTGCATTCTTTATCCATCATTGTAGATATACAAAATCAATTTTACATCTTTAAGTTTGTCTAAAAAATAGAAGCATTGTTGTGCGCATGCTCGTGGGCCTACGTGCTCTAGGACCCTGGGGAATCCCCGGGCGGGGTTGCGTAGGAGGAAGCTTATATAATATCGTGAAATAAAACAATAGAGAGCAAAAATACGATTAAAAAAATAGTTTGCAGATGCAGTGTACATTATTTACAGCAATAATATGATATTAAATCCATCTAAACGGATTAGTTAGAAGACGGTAGGCTAAACTCCACCAACCGTGTCACGTCATCAACTATGTCGTTGAACCAACATTGTTCAAACGACAGATGTGCGACAAAGTTACCATGTTTTTGGGAAACAGCCGTGAGTAGCTAGTTAGTTTCTCAAACGATGCATCGTACTATGGTTCATAGTTCACCCCAAAAAATTGAAATACTGTCTTCATTTGCTCAACCTTGAGTTGTTTCAAGTCTGTATACATTTCTTTGTTCTGATGAACACAGAGAAAGATAATTTGAAGAATGCTTGTAACCAAACAGTTCTTGGCCGCCGTTGACTACCATAGTAGGAAAAATAACAATGGAAATCAAAGTTCCACAGAACTGTTTGCCTTCATACATTCTTTAAAATATCTTCTTTTGTGTTCAACAGAACAAAGGCATCTATAAAGCAATTTGTATAATATGGTAATAGTAAAAAGCATAAAATATATACATATTTTAAATAAAAATCTATTAATTATCTGATTTGAAAGCTGACTAAACCGCCCTACAGTATTTGAGTTAGATATACATTTTTAAAATGAACATTTGGTTTGAGGAGTCTCTGTCTGGTGTCCCTCGGTGTATCATGCAGAAGAAAGAGGATTAACCAGCCAGCGTGTTTAATGTTCAAGTCTTGTGGCTATATTTGGAAAAAAGAAAGCATAATGTATTTTCATAGTTCATTGCCTGGCTACTTCCATGTCAGAGCCTGACTGTAACCTTTAAAGTCTTGCTTTATTTTTCACAACTGAGGGAGAAGTTGAAATGATTTTCTGAGAAAATCATTTTTAAGTTTTCCAAATGTAATCATCAGACTTCACATCAATGGACAAACATATAACTCCACGAGAGCGCCAAACAAACCATGTGTACAGCAAGATATCACTTTTCATCACATCCATATTACACAGGCACTACATTCAATTTGGTGCATTAACTGCCTAATTAAGCATCGGATTGTATTAACTGAAGTGCCAAGAAAGACATCTTGAGATTTAATATCAATTTGTAGGTTAATCGGGTCAGCGTGCGTCACCTGCCAAAAACCACGGCGCCTTTGAAACTGTTTTAATTACAGAAAATCCCGCAACCTTTTCAATGCGAAACTTTCCCAATCGTTCTAGCATTTACCTGCGAACTTTATTACGCTTCTCAAAATGCCCCTTTTTAACAGTTGGTTTAATAATCTCTCACTTTGGGAAAATGTTTCATGAGCTGGATTTAAATTACAGTAATTAGATTTTTATTGAGACTGCATTAGTAGATTAAATGGGTGTCATAATTCAAACGTTTCCTCTTCCTCTGGGCTACAGACCTGATGAGAAAGTGCAAACTTTTATGCATCCGCAGGACTCCTTAGCAATGACAAACCTTATTAATATTAAAATGCACAATCGCTCTGGATTAGACTGGAAACAGGACAAGTGAAGCCCAGGGGAAGATCGCTGAAACAACAGCGGCTGAATGATGGTTAAATTAAACAATGACAGCAATACAACCCCATTTCACTTTCTTCTAAATGATCTTCACCATCAACCCCCGACATTCGTTCGAACGCTCTCGTTCTGACGGTTTTTCCCATTACAAACTCAACCGTTGACACAAAACAAAAACAATGCTCATTTTCATCCTCAGAAATAGAACCAGCCGTGCGATTCTTCTCACCTGGCTTGCTTGCACCCATTTTCACTCGCACACGTGCTTTCTCTGTCTATACCTGTTTTCTCTGGTGAAAAATGTTATTTACATGGTGAGGGAAGCATTGTGAATGCTTAGAGTGAGGCACCTGGTCGTCCGCGGGCAGAGACAGAGTGCCTACAGATAGAAATCTAACAGCACTATCTATCTGGGTTATTAAACCTGCCCCTCAGGATTCTAGTGAACAGAGCATTGGCTATTATGTAGGCCAGAGAGAGACAATCGAGAAAAGCCACGTCACGGAGAGTGTGCCAATGCGGAACAACAAAAAGGTTTTAAAGGTGCTGTGTGTAATTTTTGGAGGATTTTTTGACAGAAATGCAATGTAATATAACTGTGTCTTCAGTAATTGCATCATATTAGTTCAATTAATGGGATAAATCACCCCAATTTTTTCCATAATTTACTCACCAATTTATACTTATAAATAGTACTTCATAATTTTTCATTCCAAGCCTCTTTCTTCTGCAGAACACAAAAGTAAATATTTTGAAGAACATCGGTAACCAAACCCTATTGACTTCCATTATTTAGACAAAAAACCACTGAGACATTTCTCAAAATATTTTCTTTCGTGTTCCACAGAAGAAAGAGTCATTATTTTAGTGTAGAATTTCCCTAAAAGAATAGTTCACCTATAAATTCTGTCATAAGCCCTCTTGTTATTATAAAACTGTTATATAAAACCGAAGATACAAATCGTTGGTCCCCATTGACTTCTATTGTAAGGACACAAAACCAATGCAGGTCAATGGTTGACAACGATTTGGTTACCAACATTTTCAAAATATCCTCTTTTGTGCTATTTTCTTTTGTGTTTAAAATGACAACAGGGTGAATAAATGTTGACAGAATTTTTATTTTGAAGGTAAACTATTCCTAGGACAAAGCACTGATGAAACTAAATTACAAGAAAACCTTTTTTTTTGAACAGCCAATGAAATCCATTTTAGTAACAAAATGTTCAGAAATGTTCATTGGCCTTTGTCAAAAACAACATTTTTACCCAAAAGCATCAAATGTAACCTATAAACTAATTAATTCAAATGTCAACTTTAAAATGAACTGCTGCTAGATTTGAATAATTTCAGATCTGGTATTTCCTAAAGACATAGACAAAACATTGAGAACTTTGTGATTAGATCGTTTTGTACATCCAAAAAGCAAAGAAAATTAATCAGTCTACAGCTCAAAAACAAATACACAAGTACAACTTTGCTGCACATTTTATATTTCATCTGGAGCTATATTTAAAACTCAAAGCTTAGCACAAAACTGATCCGACTGGCACTGATCGCCTTTCCCCAGTCCATCAAAGTCACACGATGACATCAAAATAGATAACGCACAAAGGAGAAAAATGCACAAACCCAAAGACCCCGCCAAAAACATGGAGAACAATTATGCGATGCCACCATAAAATATGCACCAGTGCATTTTACCATAAATAATTTGTTTTGTTCTACAGGGAAGCATTTTCGACACAAGAAACAGAATGAAGCGTGATATTGGAAATTGTGCTGTAAATATTAGCACATGAGACAAGTGTTTGCCCGACTCCAGAGACGATACAGATGTGGGAAGCAAAGAAAAGCGAGTAATTGATCAGGCGGTGGCCCTTGTAGTGTCTGGATTGAACGTTCAAAGAATCCGATACACAAATATCTATTTTGTCCCTGTGTGGTCAAAAGGGACACATGGTGGATTTACATAAGGATGAACGTATGTGTGTTTTCATAAAATCCTCAGTAGTAATTGCTTGTATTCTCAGTCCCATTTACATTAGTTATTAAATCAGGAGGATAGAAATCTCATTATATAACATCTTGCTGACTGTTCACACTAAGGTCTCCGCCGTCATTTCCTGTTGACAGAACTGCCTTGCAAAGCTTCTTTTTTCTACGATACGAAAACTTGCCGGAAATGCAATTACACATGTGTGAGTTAATGAAATAAAGTAGCGTTTACAAAGCAGTGGGCGCGTGTGTGTGTTTCACAGCCTACTTTCATGTCCACACACCTGCACGCGAGCAAAGCTTTTCTCTGACAGCCGAGTCATTAGGGCCAGCTTTAGTCTGCAGCATTTAATTAAGGCTTAAAAATGAGGTCGGCGTGAGAAGGACAAACGTATTCTAATAAAGTCTGAACTCACAAAGATTCACGGTCGCCCCGCCCCGATAACCTCCCACCTCAAAAGCTAGAGATAAACTGCTTACGCCGCACACGTCAAATTACTCATCGCTGACTTTTGATACGTTCCTGACGGTCTGTCATTCTTCCCATGAGCCCTTGAGGCCCCGCAGATCCTTTACGCTGCAGAAATCAATCTCGACAGGTGGCTCTCGAGGGCCCCGTGTTTGAGAGAGAAGGGTCAGCCGTGTGAGGTGAGCTTGACCTCGGCACTATGCTGATTCTGACACGGTACACCTGCCCGGTCCGATCCGCACGCGTTGTCAGGTGGTGACACGACGGGGTCGTCCGCGCTCGGCGCCCTTGCGGCTAGCAGAGCACTGATGCGGAAACATTACGGGAACTAGCTCACCTCTGGGATTCCACAATGAGCCACTGATAAAATGTTAGAGCTTTGAAATATTTACACATGCCACGCGTGTGTATCATCCGGGATGACTTTTGATGTTTACCGACGGCGCGCGATCTCGTCTCGAGAGTCTTTTAGCTCACAAGACGTGGTGTTAAAAGGTCACGGAAGGCAGCGGCGAAGCAGAACCGACTCTGCCGGCATGCAAAATCACATTGATCGGCTTCATAAATCTATGTATAGATTCCATAAAAGCGTGCACGGGCGTTGATAAAGTCGGTATCCGGGCGGTACGTGCAAAGGGACAGGCTTTCAAACAAGATTACAAGCGATGAAAATGATGCGGACACTAATGGCAGATGCTATTCTTGGCCGGTAATCGCCGGCAAATGACTACAGGAAGCCCGCGGGTGGGAAATATTTTCCTTTTACTTTAGGCTCTGCTTATTTCCCTCTTTTTCATCTGCACAACCTCTATACACGGCACATAAGAGCTCAGACAATTTATATGCTGAGTGGAGTTGGAAATTCTTTTTCATCAGGACGAAAATGACAGTTTGCACTCTTCACGCATTCATGCCCTCGCGCATCGGCGACGCAAAACAGCCTGCTGCCATTCAGAAAATTAAAGCCAGTAATGTTATTTTTCCCATCAAACTGTTTCTCAGAACTCTGGTTTTTGATTTATGTCGTATGTGTTTTAAATATTGATAAAATTAATGCATCGGTGCGTGGCATCGACTGGAAATGTGAGTGTCACAACCGGACAAATTTACAGCGTTAAAGAGGTGAACGCTGACTGTTATAAATGATAAGGAATGTGATTAATATTCAGGTGCCATCTAGTGAATATAATCCTATGCTATTAATTTTCAGTGCCACTGCACTAGTGCCCATAACTCATGCCAAAAATGAATCAATAAATCATGATTCATGGCAGCTATATGGAGGCCAAATATTGTGCGGCCACCAGGAAGCTTTTCAGGAGGTTATTTGCCGCCGACGGATCAAATAGTAGCATATGTTTTTCGGAAACATGAATACGGTACCACCCACAACATCTGAGAGGTCTCGAGATGGAGTCAACAGTGATAGAACGACATGTATGATCTGACACAACGAACATATTACACGCGTGGCGCCTCCTGCTCAACTCTTGGTCAAAAATTGATTCAAATGTTCTGAAATGGGACAAACATCCTTGATTATTTGGCTATAAAGCAAGATCTCCATTTCTCACCGGAGAAAGAGGAGAGGAGAAATAGAAAACCCGGAGTGATTACAGAGCACGGAGGATCTGCCGTCACTTCACTCAAGCCAAACACACTGATCCGGAGGATAAAATTCTGACACCATTCCTTGTTTTTCATGTTGAATGTCAAAGTCCATTTGTCTTTCTAGTCGCCTTTGTGAGATCTTACTTGGAACGTGAGAGCCAGAGAGCAGAAGGACAGAAAAGCGTTTCTCCCGCAGCTCCTAACCGCTGTCACACCATTACAGTTAATACGTACTCTGCTGTTTGAAAAGAGGCTATTTGGAAATCTGCGCACCGCTGTGATAACCGGGGAGATGACAGTTCTTGTTCTCCCTCAGCCTCACCTGCCACTACCTGTCCGTGACATCTCGACTCAGTCAGCCAAATGTCACAAAGCAGAAAGTGAAATATCAAGCTGGCATCCGATCAGCCGGTGAAATGACGGGAGGGAAGGTAAGATCTTCTGAGATGTTGCCCTCTCTGGTGAGGCGAACATCACGCGATCCCTGGACTCGCACAGCACAAGATGACAGCTCACCCTAAAAGAGATTAGAGCTTGAGATGTTTGTCACGAGACATCATGCAGCAGTTTGACAGTAATTATACCCCTGTTATAAGGCTGTCATACCATACTAAACTAAGACATTTACATTTTACATTTATGCAAGTGCTGTGCATTTTATCAGTATGTGCGTTCATTGGGAATTGAAGCCACAGCCTTTACCCTGCTAGCGTAAAGCTCTACCCATTGAGCTACAGGACGGAAAGTAAGAGGATGTGATACGATACACAATACTGGGTTCACAACTATAACAGTAATAAAATATAAAGGTAAAAAAACGGATATATACTATTAAATATAATTGTTTATTATAATTTTATACTGTTTTTTTAAAGAATTGAGATTATTTAAGGTTTAATTAAAATTATGCAAGTACATTAATAAAAATTTAAGAGGCATGCCAGTAAAAAATTTAACTAAATACAATAAAATTGTATTCTAAAAAAAGAATTAAGGAAGCTTAATTTGAGATGCACCGGTATATCGGCCAATGATCCGTAACAGTTAATAAAAGCAATTTTTTAACAACTGATAGTTTAAAACCAGCCGATGATCAGGGTCGATATATCCTGTAAATCAAATAAGGACAGGAAAATGCAATGAATTTGTGCTCTGTATATAGAAAATGTAAAGAAACATCACCAGTTAAATGTTGATGCAGTTCACATTATTAAAGAAAATCACCATACAGTAGCTCTACGATGCATCTTTTTGTATCACGATATGTCACGTACATTTTTTTACATTTGTAATAAAGAAATCTTGCATGTTTTTTTACAAAATATATTCTTGGCGGCAAATGGTACCAAGGTATTACCATAGTACATTCATTTTTTAATACCATAGTACACAACCAAATGTTTTCCATCCGATGCTTAGGCTTTCCTGTAGCTCAGTGGTTAGAGCATGGCGTTAGCAAGGTCATGGGTTCAATCCCAGGGAATGCACATACACAATGTTTAGTATAATGCAATGTAAGACGCTTTGGATAGAAGCGTCATGTAAATGTATATCTGATAGCATTACTGTGCCCATGTAGGATTGCAGTATTTTTGTAAGTGTTAATCTATTATAATCATCCAGCCAGGTATATCAAAACATGTACCCGAGTGGTTTCTTTGAATAACTATACACGCTTATGATAATCTGACAGTAACCGACCAAATCCTATATTTTAGCATCGCTGTAATGCATTATATAACCCTTCACCAGCACAACATCCTGCTATGAATTCAAACAAGGTTAGAAAGAAAACTACATTATTCTAGTCAGTGTAAATCTACTCCTACAAAATACACCAGTGCTCTTCACTGAGAAAACAGGATTTAATATTCACAGCGCAAGAGAAAAATGCACCGTCCCGAAGGTATTTAATAAAAAAGATCCTCCTGTATACAGAAGTGTAGTTTACTACAGTAGAATAATTGACCGTTTGGACATGTGCTGGACCACAGTGCACGAGTTCTGATTCAAGGTCGAAGGACATTTCAAATACTCACGGCCAACGTCAAAACATTGACATGGGCGTGAAGCACACTATATATATTTTTTCCTTTCCTGTAATTCTGCCTCTTAAACCGGAGCTCAGCGAGCTGTCAACACGTGTCAGCCTGCTAATCTCATTTTATTTTTTCTAAGCCTTGTGACTTTAACTTTGAAAAGTTTGCTCGCTCTCCAGGGTCACATATAACGCTTGTCTATGTCCTAATAGGGAATAACAAGACGGCGACGAATCAATGTGCTGGAAAAAATCATTAATAATAATCACAGGATATATTGGCATTTGTAAGGCGGCAGCTACAAACCCCAAGTGTGTTTTGTCAATGACTAGGATCATTTAAATTCAGGGAGGAGAAAGATGTATTACGACCCCAGACGGCAGGATGTGGAGGAACCCCTTATAAATCTTCTGGAAAGGAGTCACAAATTTACAATAATATGGCGCTTGGGTTAATGTATATATGCGACAGCTATACACTTTATGCTAGTAAATGATGAAATATGATGCAAACATGCTTTATTTTTATATGTACTTTATCTATACTTTATTTAGAAATCACAGATGACATCGTTTTAATATCTCAATTATTTCTCCTAATAAGATTACATGGAGAGCAACCTTTCTCCTTCGTGTCAGATATTTTTCTTGAGAAAAAGACCCAAAAGACTCTCACAAACGTCTCCATTATGTTTCAGATAAGATCTCAACAAGCGCAGATTTAAGTCTGGAATCTAAAGTGAATATTATTGAAGATCTCCAGATTAACTCTATCATTTCTCATTAAATGTACCCGAATCCAGACTATTTTACCTCTGCAATCTACATTCATTTTGCTCTTCAAGTATTTCAACAATTGTCTCATTTGTTTCTATTTTAATTCTCCCAAGCAATTTTATGAAAAACATTTGATGCTGAATTGAAACACAAAAACTTTCCCACACTGTCCAAGGGTCCATCAAGGCCCTCCTAAAACATTGAAGCGATCATTTAAAACGCTGCTGCTTATGTCCCCACGACACATCTGTGACACAAGTGAAAATCCAGTTCCCCTTGTGGGACAGGTTTTTAAACCAGAGGAGACCCTTCAGCTATATCTTAATCAAGCTCTTTATCTCGCACCCAACACGAGTGTCCACAGCAAATCCCCGTGAATGGTAATCAGGGCTGTTTTGCCATTGTCTAGATGCCTTTTCCCTCCAGTTGTTTACTAATGAATTCCTAAAGTGCTGCAGGAAAGTTGATTAGAATGGATTAGCTGACCTCTCCACATCGTCATTTGCATTCGGAGAGGCCAAGTGCTCGCCCAGCCGTACCGGCAGCCAACCTTAAAATATCTCCATCTCCCTAATGGGATTGCCACAGAATTTCCTCAGCTGGTCCTTCATGCCTCATCCGGTCCGGGCACATAGCCTGGGTCGAGAGCGAAGAAGAAAAAAAAACATGTTTCGAACCAATGCAGAGGGACTTCTACCAAACGTGACCCCTCGGGCACATCGACTGGGCGTTCTCCGATCATTTTGGTCAGCTAATTAAGGTGCAATGTTCCAGCTGATTAGTTTCCATTGTGTAATTACTGTGCAGTCTGTCGCGGGATGTTTCCTTATGACTGCCAGTCGCTCTTGCCCACCACAAACAGAGAAGACGACAGTGGCCTTATAGTGTCTCTCATGACTACATCCCCTCACGCTCGCCGAACAGATCTGTGAGGAAACAAGGAAAACCAATAGACTGCAGCCACCCCTGTGTGTGTTTGGAGGAGTAAATAACAAAATTACCTGTTTTCAAGACAATGTAGCTTTTAAATAAAATAGAATGGAGAATGACAAAACCCTGCGGTGCTATTTTTGTGTCGCACCTGCAGCTGTACAGCTGAGAAGCAATAATCTCCTCTTTATTTATACTTAATCACTTTATTTAAAGCTGCAGTCCAGAAGTTTGGCCTATTTATTACCATCTCAGTTTGAAACATATTATTGCAGTGATATGCGGAGTTATTTTCTTTACGTGGGTTGTGCTTTGGCACTGCTGCACTGTGCGGATGAATCCAAGCTCTGTCTTCCTGCTGCTCACCGCATCAGAGCAGCGCCAGCGCATCTGTATATCAACGTGACAGTAACAGATGACCGGATACAACGCAAAACTTTTAAAATATCACTAATGTAGATTGTACCGTTGGTTATCGCTTCGAGGATGATGTAGACAAAAACTCTAAATAGCATGGAAACTACCTTACGTCGAAACTACTCCTACCTTACGTACTACAAGTAATATATCTGAAACATGTCATCTGAACACATACCATATCTGGCGCTTTTTTCTGACTAAATGAAACAAAAAGTTTGTTTTAGTCACAGTGAAAATAAACCTGCAGCAAAACTGCGCCCTCTAAAGGAAAACAGAGGCAATGCATCACTTGTAAATTTCAAACTACCAAACCAAAAAAAGTGTGAAACACAGCTTATTCAATGACGGCCATTCATCGAACCGCTTTCTCCACAATACTTCTATTTATCAGATGGAAAACGATTGTTGTAGAGAAAAGACTAGAAAATAGCTTTTTTCTCCAAATCACACCAAATATGACCATTCAATTCTCTAAACAGCGCTTTAATAGAGGTACTTTAAGAGCAATAACAGAATAATCAAAGGACTTCACATTCAATATCATACAACAATTTTACACTTGGGTTCCACAGTCTCCATCTCTTCAGCGAGGCCAGTTTATCTCCACGATAACGCTCGGTAGCCTTTTTATAAACTCTGTAAGCCATGCACGACTAATAACCCACTTTCCCGGATGTTTGCCACGCACCAATGGCTCAGTTTTACTGAAACTGTCATGGGAATTTGTTGCGGTGGAATGGGACACACAAGGCTCAGATTTGTTGGATCTGAGGTGGCCATGTTGATGACATAAAACAGGTGAAAATAGTTCTCTAAAATTGCCGAGCAAGGATACAGGTTTTGGCTTTATCTTCACAGAGCGTCTGACAAAAGAAATCTTACCAAGCATTGTCACAGTACACTACTTTTTTATTTCAAGGTGTGATTAAAAAAGCACCCTTGGTGTTATACCGAAAATCATGCAACCCTTGAGTTTCATATCATTTAAAGGGACAGTTCACCCAAAAATTTTAATTCTGTCATCATTTAATCACCCTCATGTTGTTTTAAATCTGTGTACATTTCTTTGTTCTGATGAACACAGAGAAATTTATTTGGAAGAATGCTTGTAACCAAACAGTTCTTGGCCACCATTGACTACCATAGTTGGAAAATTTACAACGGTAGTCAAAAGTGCCCCAGAACTGTTTGCTTTCCTACATTCTTCAAATTATCTTATTTTGTGTTCAACAGAACACAGACATTTATAAACCAATTTTTGCTTTATAGCTTGAGGAGGCAGAATTTTAATTTTAGGGTGACTGTCCCTTCAAAGTATTACGCACTTTCTGAGCGGACCAACGGTAGAACACTTGTATACAGATGACGCGTACAAGCGACACACCGAGCGTCAGCCAATCTGTGTTTGAAGCCAATTAACACTTGAATGAAACCGGGCGGCTTCATTTACAGTTTAACAATAGCTTGCAAACATGTTTAAACAAGCATCGAATCAACTACAAAGGTGCTACAGGCTTGGATTCACAAGGAAAACAAATACACCAAGATGAACATTATCACGCCGGTTATTCTTCCTGTTTGTTTCAGGATGAAGCGGGTGCAGCTCTAACATCATCACGAAGATGATCTAATGGGGGCCTTTTTAAAGCAGCAGCTATACAAAACAGCGGGAAGCGTGGCGGACGGGAATTGCTTCGATTGCGACTAAAATCAAGTCAAACCTTAGAAGCAATATGAAGCACTGTGGAAACACATAACGCCATGCCATCTCTTCCCAGCTGGTGGGCAATCTGGCCAAATCTAGCGCCATGAAATAGGAATGACATCGAGACGGCTACGTTCTACAGCGGTGTTTTGTCAAAACATGACCCGTCTGCACAGGAGAACAGAATTCATTTGCATGGTGCTCGGAGGAAAAAGATACACAGAGACTGTTTTATCTATAGTGAATTCTCTGTTTTCTACATTCATCTCACTTGTAATCTGCAAATAAAGATTTAACCAAGTCAATAACAATTCTATGCTTCTGTGCACACATTTCCACGCAACTACCTACCGCGAATCCACAAACACACCTACACAAACACATGCAGAATTGTGATGTTTTATTCAAGGGTCAAGGTGTAGCTCAGGGGAACGTGTGAATGAGAATTGCGTCCGTTTGCGTGAGTTTAGTGATATATTGATTGTATAATGCAAATGAGTGATGCTCATTTCAAATTTCTTTCTCTCTCGAGTAGACATGGTTTAATCCCAGCCTCTGCTGTTTTGTAGGAAATGTCAGTCAGTAAACAGGAAGCGTTTGCAGCGTCAGACAGGATCAACAATGCAAACACCCCCGCACACCTCCACACAGATGTGCTCAGGGTGCCAAGTCATGTCGATCCTATGTGGGCGCGACATTATGCATGGACATGGCCATACCCTCCTTCGTGTCATTTATGGTGGAAACATGTGACCTAACAATGATGTATGAAAACCATCTCTCAGCTCGACAACAGCCAAAAGCTCTGCAGTCATTAGCTACACCTGAAGAGCACTGCATTCACTGATAACCATGACACACCATTCAAACCCACCAGAAGATACAAGATCAACTTAAAAGATGCTTAACAATGTTACAATTTCTTTACATTTCTATACTTCTTCTTATGTCTTAACCGCTAAAATGTATTTTCGGTAAATGTGCTTTGCAACAATACGCAACTGTGAAAAATGCTATGGAGATAAAAAATAACTGAATTATCTCAATGATCTGGTTTGCTACTGTAACTGGGGGGCTATTGGCTATTGTCATACATTTTTGTAATGTTACAGATAATACCACAGTTCAACAACAATCCTTTAGATAGATACACCTCCTGTTTTTAAAACTACATAGCATTGCAATGTGAAATTAATTTTCCTTAATGTTTTAATATTGCTTACCGGTTTTGTCTCATGTACAGAGCATTAAATCGTGGGTAAAATGAAACAAGGCTCATCATAATGTGTTTTTTTTAAACACTACAAAAAAATAAGTTACACGGATACTAAATATTACATTCATGAGTAGTCAATAAAATAGGTTTAAACATTCACCCCAAAAGTCTTAAATCTCTTTGCTTCTCTTTTCTGAATATATTGTAACATGTGTTTTTTGTGTTTTAATTCATGCTCAACACCAACTTGAATGATTGATTCTTTACTGATGTCATCGCTGTAAACTCCGCTTACTGTGATGTCATATTGCATATTAACTGACATCACAACCTGCCTGTCTGACCCACTGCTCATCTGTGACGCTCACAGATTCATAACATAGCCTCTTTGTCTTCACATTTGAATGAAACCACTGACTGAACAAGACACCGGTCAGATATGATTCATTCACAGTTTACACACCCCGAACTGTCCGCTTTCACAATCTCATTGTTCAGTGATACACCGCTATAAACGTTCAGAAAGCTTTTGACCGCTAGCTTAGCCTGCTAGCAGAGTCGCACGCCTGCGAAGACTCGACTATAACACTGTGGCAGATGTCAATATGAGTCAATGTGAGACTCCCAGACAGATCTTTCTCGCACCACCTACACGTTCAAGCTGACACGCGGGGGCAACGTTTGAGAACACGCGGGAGGTCTGGAGAGCCGGTGTCAAAATAAATTCAACAGGGACGTGAAATGCCAAGAGCGTTGGTCAGTACGGCACATGTTGAGTTAGCTCAGAAATGCTGCAGGGTTTGATATTGATAAGTGCCCAAAGCAGGTGCCGTGCGGCTGGGCGGATTGGCCGAGGATAAAGGGAGAAGAGAAGCAGGCAGGTGGACAGCTTAGCTTGATATCTCGTTACTTTCATTTTATCTCAGTATGCTGCCGAAGTACGGCATCACATGAAAGCCCCGGGTGACCAAAACACAAACATCTCTCTCACTCCGATGCCTGTCATTTATTTACTTCTTTGCATTCTGCGGGACTTTTCGGATTCATTAGTTTTTAGTTTAGCTCAGCCAGTCTGAACTCCCTTGTGGAGCATTACTTTTCTTTCTGAGGATCACAGAAAGAAGACTACAAAGATGCCAATCTTTAACCTCATTTGTTTTTAGGTTGAAAAACAGCAAAAGGCTTTTAACGAACATCAAAACCATGTTTTTTTTATTTAAGATATGGGTAGTTGACAAATATACTGCACCGTACATACTGCCGCGGAAATCATTAAGAGACCATTCCAAGTTTTCAGTAAATCAGCATTTCTAGATGTACTGTTAGCTGTTCATGTGCATTGTTTGTTGAATTTCGACAAAATCAAACACCAGGAGTGACATAAAGTCGTCCAACAGCAATGTGAAAGACTGACAGCTGGACAAGACACATGGAAACTGAAAAAAAACAGTTTATCACATACATTTTTGAACTATTTATATAGAAAATAATAATAAAAAGTAATACTGAAGAGTAAATTGACTATAAGTTGTCAGCATCATATTTGTATTTTTTATTTGGGATAAATATTGTTAGTAGTTCACAGAATAAAACTGATCATTTAACCTAAACACACCTATGAATGAAAGTGGTCTTTGAAATAGTCTCTTAATTTTTCCAAGTATATACACCATGTGTCATATGCGAAAAAAAGGTTAATAATATATTATTTTATATTATTTATATTTATAATATAAAAATCGCACGAGAGAGCGTTATCTTCATTGAAGGTGATCTTCCATTTGTCAACTTCTACCAACATGCTTCAAGGTACTGTAATACCACAGTATTATTTGTATACCATATACCACACTGACAAAAAAATGCCAGGTGTTCACTAACCCTAACAATACAATAATCAATAGTAATACAATGGTACTTTGATTTATACCATGGTACAGAAATTCCGACAAAGCGTGGCACAGCAACAGTAATACTACAACACAACAGTAATACTACAACACAACAGTAATACTACAACACAACAGTAATACTATGGTACTTTTTGGTATGTTTGTATAAATAGACAGTACTATAAACACATGGTTTATATATCAAAGTACAATGGTATTTCCATTTTATATCTAGAAGTTTTTTATATATATTTACTCTTTCACAAATCACATTTTCTTGCAGAATATAAGACGCATGCTTTTAAGCCAATTCAAGTTATTTCACTTAAAAATGAAAATTACTCATTAACTCACCCTACAGCTATTCCAAAGCTTTATGAGTTTCTTCCTTGGAACACAAAAAAAGAAAATCTGCTGAACATCTTTTTCAAAACACTTCAGGTGAATGTAGATGATGTTAACCTCGAAACACGACAAAAGCATTATCAAATAGTTAATACGGCTTCCGCAATATTACCCAAAACTGTTCGACTGTGACCATGAGATACAGCAAAGATTTTCAAAAGGAAGAACAAATAGTAACCGAAATATCATTAGTGTATTGCTTCAAAAACTCATTTTTGCTCAAACTAACCCGTTAAAACACGTCTGACCAAGATTTATAATGATGTTCATAACACATGCAACATAGCTGTCCAACCCCTTCAGGCATCTAGAAGCATAACAGACATGATCACCAACACAGGTTCTGACAGAAAGGCCACGGTTATACATTATTACTGAGGGAGAGAAGCTCGGCCTGTTGCCTTCAACCCAAACATCCTGTGGTGAAAGCATGAGCAAAAGAAAGAAGGGTTTCAAAATAAGAACTCAAGCTGTCATTCCTGAATCATGGAGACAAAGTCACCTTGCATACCTCTCTGGACAGGTGACATGCAGTGAGTGGGTCGGGGGGCCGAGGGAGGTTTTGATTTGAGTGGAGTGAACAGAGGTGACAGGCCTGGAGCTCAGAGCCCATGGGACCGCACGCCACAATCCCACACCTGCAGCACGAGCCGTGCTGCTTCAGCAACAATTTATTTTCTACTTCCTTCCTCTCTTTCTTTCTATATCTACACCACCCCCCCCCCCCCCACCTGCATCTTCTCATCATCTCACCCCAGACCCTCACGGCAAAAGCATAAAGAATTTATACGGTCAGTGTCTCGGGTTGCATTTTACAGTAAGGACATATGGATCTCGTCCTTCGCTTCATCAATACTAAGTAGAACGTGACAAATACAACACGTGTTCCTGTTGGCAACGTGGTTGCAGTGCGCTTCAGTCCAGTTCCACAAACATGCCCATATTGCATAACATAATGTATGTGGCTGGTGATTTATTTTATGTAACCCGTAATAACACATAATAATGGATTGTGTTCTGTAGAAGAAAAATCACACAGCTATGGAAAGACATGAGGGTGAGAAAATGTTTTTTTTAATTTGGGGAGAACTGTCCCTTTAAATAGGTAAATAGGCCACTTTCGCTTTTTCACTGTATTGACGTACGTGCTCTCCGTACAAAGCCTGTTTATTTGTCTTTTGGTCATATCTGAAGTTAAGGGAATTGATGCAAAGGAGCAGAGAGCATCATGGGAGGACGGCACTCCCCACCCCGCCTCCCAGCTCAGCATCCATCTCTGCTCAGGAGGCTGTAGTTTCTCTGACAGCTTTGTCAATGGAAATTACTCCAATCTGTCTGGAGTGGTTGAACACAGCACCGGCTTTGCCTCTCTCACTGGGCTTTTGTGAGGGTTAGCTCAAAATAACTGCCCCCAGGGGTAACCCCCCTTACAAGACCTGTAAGTCCACAGTCAGGTTTCAGAAATAAATTTGAAAGGAAAAACATTGATTCACAGTTTAGTGAAGAGAGGGAAAATTGCACAATATGGGTAACATTTAGGAATGAGGTTAAATCTGTTTTGTATGGTTTTGTTTGCGGTTTTATTTCATTTGAAAGAATAGCGTTGCATTCCCAGTTTAATTCGAACTCATTCATTTGCGCTGAAATATTTGTTTGTATTTATTTCTAGATTTCTCCAGTCCTGTTGGATTTAATGGTGTTTTGCTGGAGGAGGATGTGGCCTATTTCTGTGCTTTAAATGGAGTCTCGGGAGGTTAGTAGCTACTACATGGCAAAGAGCTAAAGAAACTTTTCATCCCAGATATTAAATACTACACACAATAAAAAAACAGACAATGCCTTCCTAAATATTTCATATTTATGTAAAATAATACATTAAATATAAATACAAAACACCTGGTTTATTTTAATGTGGGTCAATGACGTATAACAACCACTTATCATGAAGTACGACAAATAATATCAATAATGGAATTGAATTGAAATAAAATACATAACATTTGTGTGGCTGAAATACGAATCTCTGATACAATAAAGCAATATTTCAGAAGCAAAACAAAATTTCCCCATGTTTTACTCACCCTCAAGGCATCCTGACTGAAAAATTACTTTCTTCTTGAAGAGTAATGCAGTCGGAGTTATAATACCACGTATCATTTTTCTTCCAAGCGGTAGAATGTGAGTGAATGGGCGGTACATTTTTGAAGCTCCAAAGAGTGCATCCATCGATCAAAGATCGGCTAAAGTTTAAATACCAAATCACGGTCGCACCACGTGTCATTATTTAAGGCTATGACCAATTCACAGATGAAAAACACTGAAATTGCAATTTAAAATTTGAATCCGCATTTATATGTACAACACATTCTTACTGTTTGAATAACTGCAATTGTATTTTAAAATTGGAATATCGAAATCCCTTATACGTCATTGACCCATGTGTAGCTCTGGAAAGTAAATTTATTATTAGCATTATTTGCCTTATTGTATCCTCTTTACATGTATCTTAATAACATTTATATTATTCAGCTTCAAAAAATGCATTTATAAGGTCACTCGTTCATGACATCAACGTGACCCTCGGGGAAACTCCACAATTTGTGCAACCTTTGACCAATTTACTCGCAGCTTGCACCCAAATGAGTTTTGCGCAAAGGTCAAACACATGTTCCTATGGAGATTATGAGCTCAAAAAGCCCCCGAGGCTTACCGTACAATCATACCACCGGCAGCACAACACTACTGTATTCATTAGTCTAACAGACAGGGAATCCCCACTCAATTTGATATGTGGGTTGAGATTCTTATTGTCTCTCGCCATGTACACCGAGGCCTGCTGTAGACTAACAGCAGCTGTTTCCGAACTGGTGTTATTACTGGGGGGTTTGGCAGTGGAAAACATCTCCGAAGCATCTTTTGCCAAACGCTGTAACTCGGGGAAACTATTATTGGCCAACACATCAAACGACTTGCGTGAGTGCTGGCCCCCTGCCACTGCGATTGGAGCAGAGGAACCAATTATTTAGCAAAACAGCCATAAAGAGGGCTTCAGTTTTAATGATGTGACACCAGTAAAGCACACAGGTTTTAAGGGGGAGGGACAGGAGTAGCTGAGGGAGGGGCGAGCACAACGAAACATAGAACATTTGCCAAATACAGACAGGGATTATGAGTCACAAACGCTGTGTTGTCATTGATGTACCAACTGACTGTCTGAAATATAAGCTAAGCAAGATACTTGAGTAACTGTACTTCATTAGGCCTGTTTATTTCAATTCCTGAGAGAGGCTACAGCATTCACATCGACCCCGTAAGCGCTTACAGGACACTGGACTCAGCAAGAACATGATGAAATTCACAATAAACATATGAATCAACAGAATTTACCGCAATATGGGCTTTTATGGAGCACCATAGAATACGTAATATGAAGAAAGGCGGCTGTCATGGCTGATGCGAGTTTCACACAAACAACACTTTCTATTAATTAAAACATATATCACTGCTGTCCTTCTGAAACATCGCATCTCCATATTTCGTGATTTTAATTTTTAGCTGTAAATCATTATTACTGGTCACCCTTTATGTTTGTCACTGGGTTTTGGAAATATCTAACAAATAAAAAGTACTTGTCGATGTTAACAAAACAGTGTCTACAAATGTACTTTTAAATTTAAGTACAGTGTTTTTTACATTTTCTTAAAAACATGTTCGGGGGTCCATTTAAAGTAAAGTACATTTGGATGTTAATGTGGACTCGACTCCTAATGAAAATAAGATGTAAAGCTTTGTATTTATATTCAATATCCAACTACCGATAAACATTTTATAACTTATGGCTGCTATTAAAAACGTAAACGTTCTTTGTATAAAGATTGAAAACCATATAGCACCACTGCACAGCAGAAACTCTCTCAACAACATTGTTACTTAAATAAAAAAATTACTTTGGTTTTGATCTATATAACACTACTACAAAAAATGACTATAAAGTGTTGTAAATATATATTCACGGGGCATTATGACTTTAAGTGTTCCTCTTATGAAAAATCCTACAGAGCTAACAAGCCAATCCATTTAAATGCAACTTTTTTGGTTACATATAATTGTCTCTTAGAAGAAAAATCACAAGAGCAATTACAACACAAAGTCTCTGCCTAAAAATGAGATTTAATTCTGACCTTCACTAAATATGGATGAACTTGACTAAATTGTCTTTACACTCAACAGCGGCTGAATTTAACATTTAACAAATTCAGCTTTCAGGAAATAAGTGACGATTTAACATCTGCTGTGTCCTGGAGCTTAACACTGTCTAAACAAAGAAAACTGTGGTTAATTAGGTAACATTGTCTTTGGATTTCATCAGTCCATTTCTAAACCTAAAAAGTTTTTACTTTTCAATATTTGAAGGGATTGTTCACCCAAAAATACAAAATCTGTTGTCGTGTATTCACCCTCATGTCGTTCAAAACCTGTGAAACACAAAAGATATGTCTCAGTGGTTTTGTGTTCATTAAATGGAAGTCAATGGGGTTCAGTGTCATTTGGTTACCAACATTCTTCAAAATATCTTCTTTTGTGTTCTTTAGAAGACAGAAAGTCCTACAGATTTACTATGGCATGAGAGTTCGTGAATGATGAAATCCTTTTCTGGGTGAACTACCCCTTTAAGTGGAGATAAATGTGGAAACTATTTTACTTAAAAAATTGCTTTTGCCTATACTTGGACATTTAATCAAGTCAAATTTTGACAATGCCACTAGATTTACAAGTATAAATTCCCATAATTTAAACCCTTTCTCCAGACCAGAAACTTTACTCAATTAATACTGAATCCAAACACTCTCAAAAACATTGTTTCTAAAAAAAATCACAATCGACAATAAAGTGTTGTAAATATTTCACAGGGCATTCTGACTTTAAGTCTTCCTCTTATGGAAAATCCAAAATTGCCCTTAATCCAAAACTGCTTTTGCCTATACTTTGACATTCAATCAAGTCAAATTTTGACAATTCTGCTAGTTTTACAAGTATAAATTCCCTTTAATTTTTAAACCCTTTCTCCAACCAGACTTCAGACATGTTACATCAAAGCGATCCTTATGATCTCGCACAAATCAAATCTAACACGACGCTGCGCTTAAAGCGCTGAGAGTTTACACTCGTAAATCAACTTTACATTTGCTGCGATGCATATGCTGCTCGTGCACCTGCGCTATCAGCACTTACGCAACTGAATTTTTGCATTCTGTAAAAATGAAAGCTGATACCGGCATAAATATATAATGAAGATGCTGTAAATCTTCAAACTGCTTTTGATCTCAGCCGGGGATCCAGTACCTGGGAACTGGGTGCAGAACACATGGACGGGGTATGTGAGATTGCCTGCCTTCGAGCCTGGAGATACAGCCACCTGTCACTTGTCCAGTAACACAGCACGCAATCATCCAATTTCAGCTGTACTCATGGGGAAGGTCACCAGCAAAGTGCTCCAAGCTTTTCAGAGGGACAGAATCGCTCTTACTTACCAAAGCGCCCGTCTTCAATTCCTTTGACACATGTGGCGGTTTGTCACTGCAAAGCGCTCCTAAAAAATTGAGCCGATGCACAGATGGTCAGGCAATGACGGGCTTCATTTTAAATTAAAATGACAAATTTGGTATTTCGTAATATGTGCTTACCTTAGCAAGTGTCAAAGACACAGAGGATGTGCTATATGGCAGTCATTCCTCCGAGTGCTATGTTTAGCCTGCAGGAGACAGAAAAAAAGAGCAGAGTTCGGGAAAAGGAGAAGAGAAGTGTTTCTGGATTTCTCACGGAGGGGGAAATCACCTAGAATACGTTTACATTTGTTGTTTTAACAAAATACAGATGGGGACCACCAAAAAGACACAGGCCCGGGCATTGCAAGTGTATGTTAATAATGCAAGATACAATGCAAGACACCCCGGCACAACCTCAAAATATTTGTATACGGCTCTATGATTAAGCAATGGCCCTGACAGAATGACACATGAAATCTTCCTGTCTTGCAGTTCTTGCCAGTTCAGTGTGGGATATATGTCAGTTGTGTTTACAGTGCTCTTTTTTTGATGAATTATTGTTTCCATGACTAATAGACAATGCTAAATTTACCTTTAAATAAAAGTCTGTGTGTGTACAACCTGCTTTCCATTGTTAAAACCGCTATGACACATTCTATACAAAACCCCATTTGCATATAAAGGAATTGAACTTATCACTTGAACATACTCTTATTCTTTTAGTCAGATCTACTTGTTTAGAGTAAAGGGAACAAATCCAATCACAAAATCCATACATGAGCCAACAACGATAAAGCAACTCTTTTTGGTAACCAGATATATTTTTGGTGATCATTTAGAAATGCAGGCAAAGCCCAATAATGGGGACCAAACTAAATACGTACAAACATTTACAAAACTCTAACCAGCATTGTACATGCAACCAACACCAGACCCCCTAAGTCAAAGATATCCAGCCCAAGACTCCTCAAGACCAAGACCTGTCCATCCAAGCTATGAAGAAAAACAGTTTGTTTTTATGAAACGTCTTTGTAACCCAAATGTCTAGCTATATAAATAATAAAAGAGTAAAATAAAGTGATTTAAAATGAATGGTTAGTGGACAGCCTACAAGATGTAGCTCTTAGGCTGTCCATCAACAGCAGTGGTCTGTGTGGTACCGATCTTCCCTGAACGTTCATGCACTTCCTTTATTTTATTTATCTGTTTATTTCTTGAGCAGATAAAAAAAAATCTAGGATTGGCTCAAAATTTATAAAAATGATAAAGATGTTTTGTATTGCAAATGAAATCACAAAACACAGGAGACCAGCTTTACATGTTAACACCTCCTGCAAAATGTATCTCTAGGAAATGAATAATTTTAGTAAAATTTGCATTTATTACCATGCTTTTATTACAAATATCACAGTCAAACTGTACTATAGTAAACTAGAGCTGCTACAAATAAAACCAAACATCCATGCTTGCTATAGTTAAATCATGGTTGGCTTTCCTAAGCTTTTTCAGTGAAAGGTTTACAACATAAATATTAATGTTTTTACTGAACAGAACGCAAATGTTGATTTAAATTTAGATTTAGATTCGTGACAAAGGACAGTTTGGAAGAATTTATAAAGTGTTAGACTGGTAGAGGTAATAATACCACTAATCGAACATTCCATGTCCATTTGTTGTCCGTTTTCCTCGCCATAGGGCCATGTTGGCTTGCTCACTGGGAGACTGCTTTTATTAGATATTATTTATTATAATGATCTTGCTTGTTCTATAAACACCATGCACTGTGCTGTGTTTGACCTTTTCTCTGGTTTTCCTGTTTTTCTTATTTTCTCCTGTAAAACTGCTTTGGAACAATGCACATTGTGAACAGCTCTATAGAAATATAATTGAATTGAATTTGTTTTAAGGCCGCCACCTACTCTGCCCTAAACAACTGTTTAATGCTGCTCAGAGATGGTACAAGGTTAGACGCATTCATCTTGAAATGTTTTGTATTTGAAGTTATCAAAGACTTCAGTCAAACTGATGATTTGGAAGCTATAAATGCAGTGAGAAAGACCTAAACTCTTGCCTTTATATAGACAGGGCCAAATTTCCTCAAAAAGAAAAAAAGACATAAAAAACCCAGGCTTTGAGACGAGAAAATAAGAGAGAGATATCTGAGAGATTAGCACACAATAAAAATCTGACTGCAAAGTAATCAACACACATCGATCATGAAGATGCCAAAAGAGATTCACCCACATCGCTCGGCCTCAGATTCAGAGGTGGTCAGAAGGCCTATGAAATATTGAGAGAAGAGGTATGTTTGTGTTGACTTTGATCACACCGCCTGCCCACCTGTCTTCCAAGTCAGCTCACATCAAAGTTTAGACTCGACTTATTTTAGGGTGAGAGATTTACCCTCGCTTAGATTCACCACACTGCATCTTATTTATCACAGTGGGCTGTTATTATTCACCTTGTCTGGTTCGTTTTTATTAATTTATTTATCTGCAGAGTACAGTGTATTCACACGGAGAGAGTTTGTGCGTTCAAGTTGCTCTTGCTACCTCAGTTTTCTGACAAGCAGAGATGGAAGAGCAAAAACGGAGGCAGGTGATTTTTTCTTCAACCGTGGAGAGAGAGGTTTTGACAGACAGGAAGGCACCGCTGCTGCTGTGCTCAGGTGTTAAAAAAAATCAGTCCCCATGAGTACAGATGAGTGGAATGTCAATTTCTCCTCAATCAGCCTACGAAGTTTAGAGACAGATGACATGGGTGCAATTTAAACTGTGACTGAAGAAACAGCTCGGGTGTAAATGTTGTGAAAGTGAAGGATGCTCCGCTTTTGTTTCACCCACAAGAATGCAAATCCATTTCATTGCACTTAGTCTAAAACAGATGCTATCTGAAGTTCTTTTCTATTACGGTATCTTTCAGTGGGGTGTGAAAATTCAAACCTAGCGCACTTTGCGGGACAGTAACCAGTTACCTTGTGCCAATTTTAAGAGTCACACTTTTTTGTTTTGTAGATGTTACGCCACACACTTTAAACAACTAATGGCAAACTAAGTGAGTTGATCACAAGATCCTTTTATCTCACAAACTCATGCTAACAAACAACTGAAAGGAATTGGTGCAATGGAATTGGCGCAGAATTAGATTAAACAGACCATTTGTGGGCGGAGCCAAAAGTGTAGCACCGCCCTGTTCTGCAGGTTGTAGCCAGGTGTACCTGAACAAGAGAAATTGAGATGGTGAGTCTCTTCTTCCAATTTTATCGCAGCGCTCTTGTGTGTCAGACAGGATGCCCGCAACCTGACAGCCGTTTGCAAAGATTTTAACCTCTTAAAGCGCTCTAGGCCCAACCCATGAAAATGACCTGCCTTTACTTAAATTGATGTTTTTCTAGAACCTTTTGGAACAGCACAGTTGTGGTATCATTTAAAAGAAGACACTTTGGGCTACGTTCACCATGTTTTAAAAAGTTTAAAATATAAAAGTTAGAAGGGCTGAAGTATTTTGAAATAAAAATATTTGTTGCATTACACCTTTATATCAATAAAAAATATGAATGATAAACATGTCTGAGGCGTGCAGAAATGATGCAATGATAGCAGAACCACATGTCTAAAGATGCTATGTTTCAAGTTTGAGGACAATAGTAACAAAAATGACAAGGTATTCTGTCGAACTAGTGCCTTTTCCAAAAACGGCCACTTGGAGCTTTAAATTAACCGGGCAGTCAGGATGATGGCAGTTCGCAAAACTTTTTTTTCTTAACATATGCAGACATTGATGACCGTGCAGTAAGCCTCCAAACACAACTGTGACGGGCAAAACACATTAGAACGCCACGAGAACGAAAGAACATAATAACAGCAACAATGCGGAAGCGAGTTATATATATATATATACATATAGAACCCTGATAACATTTCCATCTTCTTAATTATTTACATGGTTACCGACCTTACCGACTATGAGGATAAATACAGTACCATAGTAAGTCTACTTAAAACTAACAACTTAGTTAACAATCCTAAAACCTGAACAGCATGGAAAACAAGACTTAAGTTTCACTAAAAGGTATTCAAATGTCAATATAAGGTATTAAAATCTCTTGGACTGTCTTTTTACTCTTCAATCTGGAACAATTGTTCAAAAACAGCAGCCGGAAATGCAGGTGTCAGATCGTTCCTAACATCCTCAGAGGAAACATTACAGGAATAGTTCACCAAAACTGAAAAATGGACTCATAATTTCCTCAACCCCATTTCACTGCAAACATGTGTGACTTTGGTGTCTTCGTCATTGCAACTGCATTGAAAAAAATGACTAGTTATTTTTAAATAGCGTTTGGGTTCCATTAAAGAAAGTCAGCTTTTGTTTATTCTTTCCTTTTTTATTTCAATGTCTTTCGATTTGTGGATTCCAACTTGACGTTTATATGACATTATTCATATTTCTCGTTTTTTATCAGGGCCACGTACAGCCTTGAATTGCCATTGTGTATGAACCGTGCTATATAAATAAACCTGCCTTTTGCGCTCTAGAAAAGTATCTCAGTGGACCTAATTTTACCCACCGCTCAGTTTCATGGGAATACTGCTGCCACACAGAATCCGCTACTGGAGTCGAATTGAATAATTTCCTCCTAAATATTTGACTACTGCAGTGACTAAAACCCAATGAGCTGCAATATGGCCGAACACACGGAAAAACAGTCCGATATCAAAGAAACAGATGTCAGACATGGATTTCGTAATGAGCCTGGTGCATCAGAGCGGAAGCCAACAGATCAATTATTTCCAGCGGCCCTCCGGAGCCCCTCGCGTTGTAAGAAACACGGGTCGGAGTTCACTTCCCATCTCCCCGCCTCCTCCGACAGGAAGTGATGGAAAAGATCCGCCGTGCCGAAAAACACAAAAAGCCCTCAGTAACACGGCAGTGACAAATGACGGGATAATGAGTCTGCAGGAGCTTCTGACTTCCGAGCGGAATTAATCCACGGGGGCCTTGAGAACAAGGTGCAGGAAAGCGAGATTGTCTGAGAAGGATGACGCAGACTCGAGGCCCGATTCTCTCAGCCGTGGGAGCGCTCTCCAGAGGTCAACCGACTAACACGGTGTTGGTCCCGGTGCCAATGTGTCATCGGTAACCTCTATAATCTGCCCATTGTCTTAATGGCGTTTTCAATGGGCACCTAATGGCAGCCCACAAGCATCGCCTGGCTGCTCCATATTAATTTGAGCAGGGCCCTCGCTGCGAAGGTTATTTTTTATTGTGTCTGTCAGGGGCTGATAAACCTGCTCGCTACCATCCATCTATCAGCGCCGTAGCTCTCACTTTCTATTTTCCACCTCTCTCTCTCGCTAGATCACCTCCCTGTCACTCCCCACTTGCTATTTCTAACCCTCTCACTTTGCTCCCACACCCTCTCTCTCCCCGCCGTGGCCCCCCCTCCACCTCCACAGGGCTTTTTTTAAAACACATTTCAGCGTTATATTATCTCATGAGTCCCGCCCACTTCTCTCATGCTGTGATGAATGGCCATGACTCAGATATCGATTTCCAAACCGAAACAATTTGGAGACAAAACAAGTTGCAGTTTATCATATCGATTTTCCTCCCAATTTAGTTTCTCCCTTTAAGGTGACACTCTGATGGGAATGAATGAATAAATAAATGGACGAATGAATAAATAAAGACAGGCGCTGAGTTGCATCGGTGATATTGTATGACTCAACCTGCCATTTGTGCATTTCACCTCTAATTTTTGTATTAATGCATTTATTTATTCGGCCAGTAAAACTTTTTACACTTGATTTATATGTGTATACAGAGCTACGTACGCATACACCCTGGCGAGTTAATATGATGAATAGAGTATTGGAATATGTGGAAACTTTTAAAACTACAGATAAAAATGACCACCCTGTCACATGTGGGGAAGATAAATCAAATAAAAAAGTATAATGTAAAAGCCAATGGGTTTTAAAACTATTCTGTCACTTCCAGCTCAATGGAAAATTTGGCATTTGGCCAGTTGACATGCAGTGACGTCCTGCAGTGCCACATGTTTTACTTCATCTAAAACCACAAAAAACAGCATGTTTCTAAATGATTATGCATTCAATTTAAATGAACTATACCGATAAGCTACAAGATGCTATGTGTTATACTGTTTAATGTTGAAGGAGTGTTCAAAATAAGTTATTAATTTTGTTCATATAAATAAAATACATTTGATCAATTATTCATCAGCCAGAAATGTTTAATATCCAGTGCTATGATCACTCCTCATTGCAATTACCGTAATTACGATTGCACCTCAAAGTTGTTTACATCCTCTGACTCAGTACCTATTTGTCTCTATGGGAACAGCCATAACTATATAATGGATCTATTTGTGGCTTGGTTGTTGATGACAATAAAATACTTTCAATGGCTTCATGCATACACCATTGTTATTTGCAAAAACAGATAACTCCTTAAAAATTTAAAAAAATCGTGTTATTTACAAGGTTATGATGTTTTCATTGTTTTTTAATGTGTTACTTATCTGTATCGCTTTGAGTTATTATTACTTAATCAAAACAACCCAAGTTTAATCGTTCAGTTTATTTGGAATGAATGTTTTTTACCATTCAAAATCAATTAAACTCTGTGCATTATATAAAACATGCAGTCGCAACATTTTTTGCCAATTTTTTCATATTATAGCTCTTCTATTCTAATATTAATTAATGCATAAAATAGCATTCTATAACTGAATATAATACACCGTAATAAAAACTGTTGTGTACCTTCATATTTACCATAGTAAAGTTCAAAAACACTACACTATCTAGGACCTCTATTGCATTTTACTATAGTAAATACTGAAGTATTACAGTATTTTTTCATGTGGGAAAGTGCCTTATAAATGAAGAAATGTAAGTTAATCTAAAATGCACGTGTCAATCTTCAGTACGAGCATGGAGGTGGCCAAGCTGCAGTTACTGTATGTGTTATAGTGTACAGTATGTACAGCAGCAGGCCCTCCACACTGTCATTGTGCGGCAGTTCAAACCATGAAAGTGACAAAACTCCATACCTCAATACCACCCACCGACTGTGGGCTCCTTTGAAACGTGACTTTTTAAAGAAAGCGAGAGAAAATTGCATCACAAGAAAAACTACAGTATTAACACCTTTCTCTAAGATATAAACACAAAGCGGAGAGGGCACAGCAGTACCTGAATGTGAAGCTCAAGTGGAGAAAATAAACTTTTCTATCACGGTCTCACAGCGCTGCCCATTGTAATAGAAAGCATTCAAATCATATTGAAGAACGAACAAGCGATTCTCCATTCGCACAAAAGAGGCAGCTCGTAAACTACGGCGAAACAGACTGTAGCCTACTTCTGCGTGAGAGAACCAAACATGATGCCATATTAAATTTCACGCTCGCCGTTGTCTTCGGGGACTTCGCCTTCCCTCCAATCGCATTACGGGGGGTGTTGCTATTCTTTTGAAGGAGCCAAATGTCAAGAGCATCTTTTAATAACAGATTGGATTTGATTACAGAATGCTGACTAAGCACGCGGCTGGGCACCAGAAAGGCGTTAAGATCTGCCCTGAATACATTACTGCTGACAGGCAGGGCGACCGGTGCTGCCCTTGGCTCCTGGTCCGAGGCATTCAGCGCGCACATTGTGATGAGACTCAAGGATGGTGTCTCGAAATTGCACGAGAATAATGAAACAGAACAGTCGCTTAAAAAGCAAAAGAACAATAAGTCGGAAGTGCGGAAAACTTCAATATCAGCTCCGTATTACTGAGTTAACCTTGTGTCCTTTCTCAACCCTGGCTTTAAACACCCCTACTGTTTAAATTAGGCCGACATCCCGCCGCGTCCTCGATTGAAATTCTCTCTCCACGACACATTCTTCGGAGCGCGGGAACGGCTGGGTGGGAACAGGTGAGAGCCAGACTGAAAGAAAATCGGCGGCTCACATCTGCGCGCTCAGGAATAATGATGGTGATGAAACTGATGGAACATGCTTCCCCGGGATAATGATGGGAGATGCAGCAATGCGTGTTTCTTTCATTCTTTATATAACAGCACATAAAGTTGCTGATGAGGAGAGAGAGTGATAGAGAGAGAGAAAGAGAGAGAGAGAAGGTGAGACTTTTGTGTAACCTCACCGTCACATATGAGCACATCAACTCCTCTCTGCCAGCTGGAGAATACTCCCCAGGGTCTATACACAGAAAAACTGTCTAAACCAGCGCCATGTTCCTTTAGTTTTCCTCTTTGCATCATAAACAGTCTGACAAAGTCACAGATCCTAGTTTAACTTCGCACACACGTGATTCGTGTCTTATCAAATATTTGCAATATTCGTTTGCAATAAAACAAATAGATTTGAACATGTCTTCTTTGCATTTGGAGGTCAGCTTGAAAGTTAAAAATTTCCCCATGCATTTATAGTTTTTTTATATGCAGAAATTAAAAATACCATTTCAAATCTTCATTTAATCAGCATTTCTAGATGTATTTTGCCCATTCCCGTCCAGTGTGTCAAACCTGGATCAAACCTCAGGAGTGACAGAGTTATCCAACAGCAATGTAAAAGACTGACACCATAACAAGGCACATGAAAGCTGTGATACAATCAAGGTTATCATATAAAAAATAATTGTTAAACTTTTCCTAAATACATGTACAAATATTACTGTAGTATTGCTTAAAAGTGAATTCGAACTTGTTTTCTTTGCAGTTTTTGAGGTCTAAAAGAATACAGAGCATCTTTTCTGTTAGTTTTCATTAAAAAAATGCATAGAAACAATCTTTTTACTGGCAATTTGGGAGAAATATTGTTAGCAGATCACAGAATCAAACAAAAATGATTGTTTTACCCGAACACACCTATAAATAGTAAATAAATAATTTTGAAATGGTCTCTTAATCTTTTGAGCAGCTGTATATCATTATTGCGCCTTTGGATTCAAGCCGCAGACTTGAAAATACAATAATCTATCATTAAACTTTTTGTACGTTTTTAATAACTATGATAATTGAACAGAGTGAAATTAACCTTGTGTTCATAACAACAGCCCCTCGGGTACTTCTATCAAAACCAGTTAGTGTACTTGGTTGCCACGGAGACAGCGGTGTCAGTGAAGAACATGCCTGAGGTGAATGAGACGTGAGGTGTGAAGGAAACAAAGAAGAATCAAGTTAAAAATAATTTTTGAAAGGAATAATAATTTGATTGTGTCAATTTGTCAAATCGTGAAAAAAGTGTTAAATACATAATAATGATGATAAACAATCCTAACTATGAAAATAGCTTCAACAAGTCTGTCAATTTATTCAATGAATGTAAAAGATCATGCTTACCACGTTTGCATTGTACAATTTTATGACCCAAATGACTTTTTTTTCAAAAAAATGTATGACTTCTACTGCAATGCATTTCCATGTGCAAAGTTATCTATAGTCGAAAAACAGATCCAGTGCTCAAAGTTAGCTTGTCTAAAAAAAGAGGAAAACATCTTCTGGGCTTTGCACCAATTACCTACTACAGATTTGAGAATGAAATAAAAAAGGTGAAATAATTTCACATTTTTTAGACAAAGCGTTTGCATAATTCACACCCCCTTAAAACCTACTCGTAGACAGAGCTCAATAACTCTTGTGAAATAATTGTGCCTCTTTTCCTTCTCCCAGTGCAATTCTCTGCATTTTGAACATGAGAAACAACTGACCCGCCTCTGCGAATATCTGACCTTTCCATGACACGCTTGGTGATTTCAGGGTGGCACATGCAAAACTAATTCCTCTGAATCAGGAAAAACACTAGACCGAATTGGAACCGGCCCGTGCTAGGAGGTCAATGCAAGTGAGGTAAACGCAGGCGGCTCTGAGAAGAGAAACTCGATTAAGTGGTCTTTCTCTCAGTTTGCGTGAGAGTTGCAGTGTCAGAGATGTTAAAGTCAAAAATGTTGATTGTGCTTATCATATGATGATGGTGACAGAGTGAGAGAAAATATTGGAAGCAGAAATGGTTGATTTATTTCAATAGCCTACATTTATCAGTGACATGGTTTGTTAAGAATCAGACCTGGGGTGGAACATTTTAAAATCATGAAAAACTGCTCCTTTCTGGAGCAACATTTCAGGATTTTAAAGTTAGGGATACATCTATGTTACCTTCAAAAAGGCACTAGATGAAGGCATCTTTGTAGAGAGAATGTGACGCAAACATCAGATTTTGATGTGCCTTGTTGCCTTCTCACCTTTGTGCATTACCTGTGAAGGCAGCAATTTTTTGCTTTTAGACACAGCAAACAAATCCATCAAAGAAATTTTGGGCCAATTTCACAAAAGCACAGATGGGGGTGGAAATTTCTGTGGGTGATTTACTAACAAGGCGCACATTAAAAACAACAGGCACAATGTCTTTTTCCCATAATGACCAATGCAATCTACCAAGAACAGCGCCAGTAAGCACAGGGACATGCTTTTTTGGGTGTTAAATAAAGCCACAAATACCAGTACAATGACAAACACGTTGCGTGATTCATTTAAGTACTCTCCTCTCAAGTTTGTGTCTGAATCTGCATATGCAATAAGTGTCCATGCCTTTTCAGTGCTAATTTTCATTGCGTGTCTATCCTCAGTTACCAATAATAATACAATGCTAACTATGAAAATCAGTCAATTCTTATTGCGCAATGTATTGTGCCCAGATCCAGCAGTTTTTTTATGCCAAAAGAGCTACCGCAAGCTGTTAGTAAATCTGGCACTTTGACTCTAAATACTTATAAAGTGAATCTACAGTATGAATCAACAAGTCTTAAGTAATTCAATGCTTCTATTTGGGTGATCCTGTCCATACATTTTTTTGTCATCCTGATAACAATCAAGAAGTATAGTGGTCAAATAATATTTTTTTATAATTATATATCGTCTGTGAAAGGCGTAGGACGAAAAAACGTTGCCCAATCAAAACGTTCTGGCCGCACGTTGTGACTGCTCTCTCTCTTTTGGACAATTATGTACATGCTTCGTGAAAAATTTAATGGATTACATCATTACAAATTACATTTATGTGTTTGGAGGAGGCGTGGCTTTGGACGGCGAAACGCATTGAGGGTGGGTTTATAATGTCAGTGCTAGCAAGCTAAATTTAGCATCTTTCCAAATCAACCACCCCCCCTTTAAAATACGATTGTGGCTAAAATGTTGTCCCATGCATGCTTACATTAATATTCATTCACACACACACACACACACACACGTTCGAGAGCCTGTCCCTCAACAGTGGGCACATCTGGTCTAGAACAAAGCAGCAGAAAAACAAGCGAATTTGGACAATGCTCGTGTTGATATGTGGGTCAAGGTAGTTCGAGCGGAATACACAGCGCCCATATGTCTGAGACGGAGACGGATTCCTGCGGATCTGCCGTTCCCTTCCCATGTGTGTCAAGCGAAGCTCACCAACCTTTTAAAAATGTCCAGGCAGCCGATTCATTTAGCCGCCCTCCAGAGGCCCGGGGTCCCGCGTTGACGGAGAGCTCTTAAACTCAAACCATAGATTATGGTCACCTCTGCAGTGCAAAGTGTGGTGGTGATGGGAAGGAGGCTCTCTGAAAAGGACAATAGCGTGCAAATTGATTTATGAGGATTCTGGGAGCCATAATGTGCAGTTGTAACAAGGAATCAATGGGCTAGAAAAATGCTAACAGCAGACCTTTATGTCCCGGGCCTTTGTCCCCGCACAATTTAATTAATTTCGCTCCATCTCTCTCTTTTTCGTGGGCTGTGACGGGTGATGGAAAGCTGCATCGGTACCGCACCCGTGGCTTCGGTTCAGCAGAGGTGAGCCACGACGGCGTGAAGCTCATTTTACGAGAAACAGCAGAGTAAATATGACAGGCAGAATGAGGTTTCTCTCTCCGAGGGATTGTTTCCAGGTGAGAAAGTTAACTGCAAAAAATTAAAAGGTGCGAGGACGATGATTCGGGGGCAAACCTCAGTATTGATTTTTTTGGCATTTTGTGTGACCTGAATGGGGAGAATTACAGACGGAATGAAAGACGCTACAGGCAGGAGGTGCAAATTCAAATGAATTTATTTCCAGAAATAATGACTTGTACTTTATATACAGCTGTCGCTCTCTCTCTATCACGTCTGAGATAATGCAGCTTATACATCACCGGTTGACGTGGCGGAACATGGAACGTTCAGAGAAGTTGTTGCAACATTATGTAGTAATGAATGTTCTTCCGTGCGATGCTCGAGGCATTCGCATCATGCCAAAGGCAAAAATGAAAGCATTATTTGCGTCCGATAGGGTGTTTATTGCAGAAAACAATCAGATCTCAAGTACTGGGATATATAGGCTATTTGCTTTGTTTGTCCAAGACGACACACACACACACACACACACACAAAAGTCTAATAAAACAGGAAATTGGAAACAGGATAATTAGCTGTGGGTGCTGCTATTGCCCTATTACCCGAGACCTCCTAATCCTCTAATTACACCATTTGTCTATCCATTCCTCCATTTTCCTCAAGCTGTAAGCAAGAGGACTACTGTAGTAATTACACTTTGCATTAAAGAGACTTGACTTCTCTTCCTTCCTGTACACAAAACGTTCAAAGACAGCTTTAACCACGCAAACACACAGACACCTTCCTAATCCTATTAAAATACAACAATTGTTGCAAAATCGCTGACTAAAATCTAGTTAGTATGTTATGCAGTATATATCTAAACTGTACATTTCAAAAGAGATCTGAAAATGTTATTAGACGCTTGATAAATTGTCAGTAGTGTAACTACAGTAGATGCAGTACAGATCTTTGGTCTTTCCATTTATTTGCACAACCTTGTGATTTTTACAATATTTTTGTGTTGATCAAATTATCATCTCTATTATCAAATTATCACCTCTATCTGTTATCTAGTGTCATTAACGATAACATTTTTCTTTCATCTGTCTATTGAAAGGTTTGAGATTTTATTTCAGCAATAACTTGAGAAAATAACCAACAAAAGACCCAAGACACAGAATTAAAGTTTGTGTTGTGTATGTTACATTTCTGAATATGCAGCCTTTACAGACACACAGATGGTTTTTATCTAACATACTTTAGAAACGTTGTGTGTACAGGATAAGGTTCACTCGTAACAAATGTTAAGAATACAATTTTTGCCCGATTGGTTCCATCTGAAGGAGATTTCTGCTTCAAAAAAGTGTTTTGTGGGTATAAAAAGATTTTTTAGATTATAAAAGGTGGCAAAGAAATGCCCCTCATAAGAACCGTAAGGTAAATATCTTAATATTAGTTTTGATTGTTATTACTGGAATAGTTAAACATGTTATTAGAGAGGGTCGTCCCAGAACTAACAGTGTACTATTGTCCTAGTCTGAACACCACTGCATCTAGAAGTCCTGCTAATATAGTTTCAGACGTTTGTGCGTTTTTATATCCCAGTGGGGACCTAAACCTGATTACACAAACTCATGGGGACTCGTGTCATCGTGGGGACCAAAATTTTGGTAAAAAAGCATATAAATCGTAAGCGATAGTGTTTGAAAATCTAAAAATGCCAAAAGTTTTCTATGATCTTTAGGTTTAGGGGATAAAATATGCAGTTTGTACAGTATAAAAATCATTAGGCCTATGGACTGTCCCCGCTGAGATAATAACAGACGTGTGTGTTTGTACCTTAAGTCTCACAATCCCAGCACCTTGACCTATCATCTCTAATGCAGTGTACACATCATCCTGTTTCTGTTGTTACCATGGAAACCAAACCTGCTTGAACACATCACAGACATGTTGCCTGTATACTCTTATAGATCTGCAAAATGAACCTTGTATAGTCTACTCAGACTATTTCCTTTGCTGCTTTTCATAAACACGTCCTCCAGAGAAGATGTTAATTTGATAAGACAAATTAATTGACACTAGTACATTCCTTGTACGTTTCCACCAGGGAGCTGTCTTCATAACATCATAATTAATACATCTGCACTAAGCAGAAATTTGATGCACGCTTTAATAATCAAAAGCAATGATCAAATATTTGATGCGAGACCGTGCCTCAATAGTAAAGCTCTCTTACCTGCGGCCGTTATTAATTATGGATTTGAGTTTAGCTGTAAATGGTTGTTGAAAACTCCTCTTAGAAGGACTCTTAACCCAACAGTAAAAACAGCAACGATTCCTTTCAGTGCAGGATCGCACCGTCTGTTCCAGCCTTGTTGAGTAAAGCATAGCCGTTAGAAAGCAAATCTATGAAATATTCATATTTCCATAGTTCCAGCATTCCTGTCAAAGGTGGAATCATGGTGGAAAGATGAAAATAAGGGCAGAAACATGCTCCAAACCTGTATATTTACACTTATAGAAAAAGATGCTTCACGATGCCATAGAAGAACCATTTTTGCCTAAATCCCAAGAACCTTTCTGTTTCACAAAAAGTTATTTGTGGAAACATGTTTTAGCTTCTTTGCCGAAGGAGATAGTGCATTTCTATAACGCTGTAGTGGAGTAGGCGGGGCGAGACCGTGGTTCTCGCCAGCTGTTCTCGATCGAGCGACATTATGTTAAGCGCCGGCAGTCGTCCGTGAAACTGTACCTACACATACGTTCGGGCCAGTGACGATATGCTCCCAATCTCCTACGTGATTCGAGCCCGGTGTGCTGGTCTCGATCTTACTCCACTACAAACGCATTTCTGAGATATCGCATTTCTGTCAATAGATGCTACAAAAATGTGCACTCAGCACCTTTAAGGTTTACATGGTAAAATGTATTTTTAATACTCTTTAAGCAAAACCCACCAATGACCAAAAGAGTGACCTAGAGTAACGATTTATGGAAAAAAAAAGACAAAATGTGGAGATTTATGACAAAATTTGGAATGCTTATAAGCAAATGTCCATTTCCCTCAAATTATTTCTCAAGCTTTACTTATTTATCATAAATGATTAGTTTGTTTCATGTAGTGTCATTAGCTATTAACGGGAAGATATTTTGGAGAGAGAAGCGTTCAGGCTCGTGTTCAGAAACCGCCAGGCCCACGAATACCTGCAGCAGCATATAAATGAAGTGCTTCTATTGAGCCTTAAAATGAAACTTTCCGAGTTATAAACCCAGCCTCTCTTCACTTATGATTTGGCCTGCAGTTTTGCTTTGTAAAATATGACAAATGAGTTTTTCAGTGAGCCGAAAGACGAAAATAGACTCCCGTCACACTTTCCACCGCGTTCAATTAACGACCCGCAACTTGCGAGCGTCTGAGGGATCAGACGGATCTGAGAGCCCTCTAAACTCTAAAGCAAAGAACAAAGCAAAGACTATAATGATCGAAGGTTTGGTCAATGAGCATCCGCTCTGATTTGCTCTTAGAAATGTAAAAGTGTTTTGGAATTCATCCAGTGTTCCCTGCATCAGCATTCCTCTCGATCAATGATTATTGACTCATGTAAGTAGGTGCTTAATCATTTTTAATTAGTGATAATCAGACATCTTGTCTGTTTCGGGGAATGGGGCCGCAGTCCAGGCTTGTTAGGTCAAGTTTTCTATTCAGACGGCTTAATTGTGATTCATTTTATCTGCTTACCGAAAAAGAGAATATTTTGGCAATGTTAAAAGGGATAAAGACATGCTTTTCAGACTCTGTGTTTGCAGATCTCAATACTCTACGGCCAAGAGTGTTGCTTCTTTAAAATACAAATGTTGTTTACTTTTTAATGACATTTTTAATGTCAATTACAATGTAATTGTTTTAATTATTTAATGAGGAAAAATAATGGGAGCATAGACCCAACATCCTAAGGTGTTTATTTTTAGACGGTTTCATCGGACGCACGCGTCTGGCCAGAAGATAACTTCTGGTCTGTGTTTGGTTACAATATAACCATTTATTTTCTATTTAATTTATATTGAAACCGTCTTTTTTTATATAAGTTTTTATTGCATATTATTTTAATTGAATTAAATTAAAACAACTCAACAGATTATTATTGATTCTATCTACCAGAATTAAGTTTGAGCCACAAAATTGTTTTGCTGCTGAAACCGTGGACACTGTTACAAATTTCACAGATATTTTTGCATATTTTTTATAATTTATAATTTATTTAAACGTATTTTCATATATATATTTTATAACCAAATTGTACATTTTCAACCCGGTATCACCGCAAAGAGTGTAACGATTCTAGGTTTTCAGTATTAGGGGGGCTCAGCCTCCAATGAGGAGATATATAGGTATAGGTATATATATACAGTATACAGTATCTCACAGAAGTGAGTACACCCCTCACATTTTTGTAAATATTTTATTATATCTTTTCATCTGACAACACTGAAGAAATGACACTTTGCTACAATGTAAATTAGTGAGTGTACATCTTAAATAAATCTGCTGTCCTCAACACACAGTCATTAATGTCTAAACTGCTGGCAACAAAAGTGAATATCCCCTAAGTGAAAATGTCCAAATTGGACATGAAAACCAAAAACGAATATGCTGATCCTCAGTGAAACTGTCAATCTCTTCAAAACTTCTGAACATTCTTTCATCATGTGAACCATCACGTGCAAAATGATCCATTCAGTTATCAAAATCTATAAGGCATGCATGTATATTCTGTGAATATCTATGACATGGGAAGTTTGTAATGTCCACTAAATTGTCAAATCGCAAATTGTCTGCCAATTGCTGTAAAACATTAAATACAATAAACCAACCAATCAAGCAGATTTGTAAGCATACGCTGTATATGGAGTTTGTCCACAGCACAATCACTAAAGTGTTTTACTGAAAGGATTTTTTTCAGCATGGGGGTGGAAAGTTTACAACCATCGGCCACAAAATCAGATGTCTCTGTTAGATGCCATGAATGCTGCTTGTGAAGACATTACAGGATCACTGTTACACAAAATAACATCCATGAAAATCTCCTTGAGTGGCGTCAGCATCCCATGTTGCCATTGTGAAAAAGAATCTAAACATTTTGATAAGTACGGCTACACGATAATAAAAACACTTTCTATTTTGGAGGCACTGGCCAATTGTCTGACAAAATGGCTAGCTTTTGAAGCAAAGAGTTTTGATGTTCCAGCAAACAGTTGTGACGATTGAATTTACAGTTTAGAGAATGTTAAGTCTTATTCGAGGAATGAGCCAAAGTGATTGATAAAAACTGTTATTGTACTTTTATATATAATTATCCATCCATCCATTTTCTACCGCTTGTCCGAACTACCTCGGGTCACGGGGAGCCTGCGCCTATCTCAGGAGTCATCGGGCATCAAGGCAGGATACACCCTGGATGGAGTGCCAACCCATCGCAGGGCACACACACTCACTCATTCACTCACGCACTCACACCCTACGGACAATTTTTTCCAGAGATGCCAATCAACCTACCATGCATGTCTTTGGACCAGGGGAGGAAACCGGAGTACCCGGAGGAAACCCCCGAGGCACGGGGAGAACATGCAAACTCCACACACACAAGTCGGAAGCGGGAATCGAACCCCCAACCCTGGAGGTGTGAGGCGAACGTGCTAACCACTAAGCCACCGTGCCCCCCCTATATATAATTATAATAGATATTTTAGAGTACTTAACCCCACTCCTTCCCTAAACCTACCCACCTCCCAATGATTAATAAACACGCAACAAGCAAATAGAAGTCAGCCACGGGCATTTATTGCACTTTTTGAATAAATAGAATCTGTGGCCATATCTGCCTGTTATGTTTTATATTATAATATACAAACTGTTAGGTTTAGGTGTAGGAGTGGGGTCGGGTCGGGTCGGGTTACGTGCTAAAATGCTTCTAAAGTGTGTGCACAAAGTAATAAACGTACTCTAAATACCATGTGCGCTTCATGAATGATAAAAACATTAGAAAATCGCCCTGTTATACTAACGTTATGTCATTTTTACGCCTAGAGGTGTCAAAGCACGACACTGACAGTGTTGGGTAAGTTACTCTGAAAAAGTAATTAGTTACTAGTTACTAATTACATATTCAATAGTGTAATTAGATTACTTTACAAATTACTCTGTCCAAAAAGTATTTAGTAACTTATTACTAATACTTTCTATATCCTACATCAACGTTGGTTAGTTAGTGATTCAAGGATAGACATGAAACGACTTATTTAATTCATTCAAATAAATAATATTAAACTACTTAAAGTACTCTATTAACTGACCAACGTATAACAGATGTGAGAATTATACATTTTACAAGTTAGACTTTGAATTTTGATGTTAATTCCACTATTGCACACACATATATTACACAAAGTATTTAGTTTAATTACATCAAAAGTAACTGTAATTAAATTACAGAAACATAAGAGAATCCCTTACTTTACTTTTTCAAGGGGAAAAAATAAATTACAGTAACTAATTACTTAGTAACTAGTTACACCCAACACTGGACACTGGACACTGACACACATTTTCATGGGTGAATTTTATGTATGTATGCATGTATGCATGAATGGATGGATAGATAGATAGATAGATAGATGGATGGATGATGGATGGATGGTGGATGGATGGATGGAGGGATGGATGGATGGATGGATGGATGGATAGATAATTATTATAGATTATATATTCAAAAATATTTTTAGGGTAATCAAGGTTTATTTTTTATTTATTCCGGCCCTGGGCAAGTTATTTCACTAAAGAAATGTTAACATAAAGTTCACACTAAAGAATAATAACAGAATTTCAAAAAATAGCCCAGGGCAAAAGACTATTACAATAGATAGAAACATTCAGTGCTGCCCACAAAGCCAACACGATTCATTTAAAGTCAGGTGGGTGTAAACTTCTGAAAATGAACTGGTGTAAATTGTTATTGTTTCATTTATACATCGTATTTTTTTCATTTACTAATGTCCTTCAGAAGATTTAAAAATACATAAATGTTTTTCAGGAAATTAAATATCTTTTTTTTACACCAAAACCATTTTCAGAGGTTTACACCCACCTGACTTTAAATGATGGTGTTGACTTTGTGGGCAGCACTGAATGTTTCTATCTATTTTAATAGTTGTGTATGAGTCTCTTGACTGTCCTCAATGTAAAAAGAGGAATCTCAACTTCATACAGTTACTGCTGGACATGAGTCAAATATCCAGAAATGCTGGAAAAGCAAGATTGTGGAGGACTTGGGTGGTTGTTTAGAAGATCAGTGGACAGTCTAATGACTCATGACCAACAAGTAACCCTGAAACCACTATGACTAAACATAAAACTCTTATTGATTGTTTAGGTAACATCATACAGTATAAAGAATCAGGGGCGTGTACACTTTTTCCCTGGGCAATTTTTTGAAATTCTGTTATTATTCTTTAGTGTGAACTTTATGTTAACATTTCTTTAGTGAAATAACTTGCTCAGGGCAGGACTAAAGAACCCCAACACCACAGATGTCGCGCCTTTTAATATTGAACACCTTTTGAACTGTGTTTATCTTTCTCCGTGTTTCTTTGTAACACTCATTCTCACGTGCAGCAGAGAGTTAGCCACGCCTCCTGATTTACGAATGACATTTCACACACAGATTAGAAAAATCTGCAGCTGACATTCTTTTCCATTACAATGGTAAATAGCTTCATGACGCCCAGCCTTTCTGACTTTCCCAAACATGTTGCATGCTTAAGTAGACCAAAGCTCAAAGTTCATCTCTCTTTGAGTTTCCACCAGATAATGAGATCTTGAGACTGCCACCTTCCCCCAACCTCCCACTGAACGTTCATACATCATTAATGCTCGCACATCATAGCAGTGATAATTGCGTAGGACGTGAATGTCACGCGAGTCACACCTCCCAGACAATTCTCCAGCTCCTTGTGCCCCGGCCGCCCGGCATCATGTGAGAGTGCAATATTTCCTCCCCGCTCTCGGATGTTCCCTGCTGCGTACGTGAACTCAGCCCAACCTCTGCGAGATAAACCTTCAGCAAAGAACAGAGAAGCGGTTTGGGTAATTTTGTGACTAAGCACACGCGTGCCACTAGAACAAGCCGTCGTTGTCATTTATTGGATGACTGCCTAAAGCATGTGGCCTAATTATTATTATGTTTTGATATATTTTTGTTGTTGCAATCAATTTCAGCGTACTTCAGCATAACTTTGTCTTAAAGTAGCCGAGATCGACCTAGAGACTGAGAGGGAGAGAGCGGGAAAGGATTAACAAAGAAGCATCTATAGATGATCTATAGATGATTATAGCATAAACCAGAGCCTGTCTACAACTTGTCACAGACAGCGCAGCGCTCACTGAACCGAAACCTCACACCGAACTCTTCAGTCCCTAATTAAAATACACCCCCACAGCTGTACCGGCAGGGAACAAACCTGAACAAATTTACTGCCCGATTTTTAACAGAATACCGCCTCCATCACACCTCTATGGTGATGCGCCGTGCTTGTACCGGCGTGCACGGCTGTGTTTGCTTTTTTAGCAAGCCTCTGATTGTCTCCTACAGTCATCCACTTGACAAACCCGACCCCCTTTGCCCCCTTAGCTCCTCTTAAAGGTGCAGATGAGATATTATTTTGACAAGTGCCCGCATTGCCACCTGCCGCAGAAACGCTCAAGAAAATGTCATGATGTTTGCCAAAGAAACAAAATCTGTACTTGTTCATGTTTTCATTAAGAGACAGTTGACCCAAAATGATAATTTTATCATTTCCAAACCTGTATGACTTTTTTTCTTCTGCAGAACACAAAAGAAGATATTTTGAAGAATGTTGGTAACCAGACAACATTGGCCCCTATTGACCCCCATTGTATGGACACAAAACCACTGCGACCTTTTTCAAAATATCTTCATAGTCATACACAGGATTTTAATGACATGAGGGTGAATAAGCGATGTCAGATTTTTTATTTACGGCTGATATATTCCTTTAACAAAGGTTTTTTCTACTGACCTGTATATCACCTTTTTAATAACACTTATACTTTGTTTACTCACAGATAACAAATTCAGGCAATGCAAATTTCCCCAAAACTTATTTTTAGTTTCTATATTTATAATTCACTAGAAAGTTTCCAGCTTTCAAAAGCGCAGGCTGTCAAACAGTCAAACTTATGAGGAATCCTGTGGAACATTTGCAAGCAGTAAATCACCACAACACAAATGATCCAGCACTGTTTTCATTTACCGCGCTCCACTCTTAACCACAACATCATCTGCAACACCACAGAGTCACAGCGTGACAAAACCGACACGCGGCTCGAGCTCATCTCCCATCCCTCGACCGCCCGATTCACACTCCGAGCGCAAATCCACCACTTGAGTTTTCAGCTGCGGTCGAATCTGCATTATTCATCTAAGAAGCATATTTACTCAAGAGTCGGCAGTGATTGAGGCCGCGGGCCCCAAATTAACCTTCTCATCTCAGAACGTGTTCTCCCTGCGGAGCCGCGCTCCGGCTGGGGGGTCCGTATCGATTGCCGGACTCTCGAGGGGAGGGGACGTTTGCCGCGTGCGTGCACATGTTTCCACAGAGAGGTGGCGTGCGGCAGGTGGTGCTTGGCCGACGGTGAGCCCGCTGGTTTCTCTGTATGAGTTATGCCAGCAGTGAGCACAAGGCCCCCGCCGCCTGTCTGACGAGGCTTGTTAGACGCTGCTTAAAATAGAGAGAAACATCTCTACCTGCCACTCAGCGTCTGGCAGAAGGTTACCTGGCGCCCAAAGTGCAGCGGAAAGAGCAGGGTAGGATCTGGATTGTTTATCGGAGTCCTCCCTCAGCACATGTCCTTATTGGAGACAGCCTGCCGAGATTTCCCACAGGATGCGGGCCGCTGCGCTACGGGGGAGATGGGAGAGAGAGAGAGGGCATCGCACAAACCTCCACTTCATCACACAACAACACCTCTGACTGGAAAGCTCCCCTGCTAGTTACCTGCTCCTTTTGTTTTGTGCCATTCCGACTGATTTACTCTGGTTTATACCTCTGCTTGCAATTTACCCTCCGGGCTGGTAATGCAGCCGAGATTATTCCAGGTAGAGAGGGAGAGGGATTGATCTTAAAATGTGTTTGCGAAACTGATACGGTATGTGTTGTGTGTGTTTGGTTGAGGAGAAACAACTGAAGGTGTACTGTACAGCAGTCCACTCGCCTAAATCTATTCTGTACATAAAATATTATTCCCAGACTTGCCTGAGAAACCGATCTACCTATTGGAAACTCCAAAAGATGTTTTTTAAAAACACATTTAGGCATTCAGCACATGCTTTAATATAGAAATGTTAAAGCACACGCATTTTATCACGTGGGGATCGAACCAAACATCGTGAGTCATGCTTTACCAAATGAGCTACAGAAACACTGTGTGCAATACAATAAAAAAAAACGCGAAATAATAACAAAAGTCAACATACCTAAGAAAGTTGTAGTCCTCCAAAGATGTGTGGGTTGCCCTGAAACGATAAATCTTTGATAAGCACGTGCAGTGTAAAACAGTAACAAAACGAATACCGATAAATGAGACAAATACCCATAACATAATAGAAAGACTTCTATAACATCAAATACTAAAAGTAAAGTTGACTAAGTAACACTCAATAAACAAAAAAGATAAAGGAGTGTGAAGCACCAAAGTACTTGAAATTAAAAGGTCTCTCTTTATTTTGTAATATTCCTTTGAAAACACAGGATATATTTTTTAAACACTTGATAGCAATCACTTTTAAAGTACTACTGTATTTAGCTTTTTTTTTTAAAAATACTTCTTCTTCAAGAACAAGTCATGGCCAAATATTATTTTCGCATTTATAGAAAACTTAAAAAAACACCATCAACAGTCCTTATTCTACAAAAAGAGACATTACTAAAAGAATATATCACTGCTGTCCTTCTGAAACCTCGTATCTCCATATTTTGTGATTTACATTTTTTCCCATAAAGCATTATTATAAGTCACCCTTTATGTTTGTCACTAGGTTTTGCAAATATTCTACCTATAAAAAGTATTTAAAAGTGCTTGAAAACTTAAATAGTACAGTATTTATTGATTTAAAAACTACAGCGTTTTTTCCATGCTGAGAACATCGAATTTGGACATCCGAGGTTTTGGAAGGACAACAAAGACATAAACATGTACAGTTAAGAGACTCACTGTGACTGTGCCTTTGAATATACGGTACATCAGTCCATGCATCAAACCCATGCACCAAAACCAGTCGAGTTAAAGCAACATGAGTGTAAGGAAAGAAAACAACAAGTTATATTTTAATGGCAAGCAATTAGATTAAATGAAGCACTTCTGAGATGCTTCTCTGTTTCAGAAAAGATTTCAATGTCTCAAACTGTGCTCAGATTAAGATACCAAAGTCAGAGAATTCAATACGAACTCATATAATTCTCATTAGATTCACCCAAGAGAAAATTATCCAGATATGCAGTCTTTTGTGTCATCTGTGCCTATTTTAAACTTGTGTTTTAAGATTTTTTTGAGAAACATCAATAAAACGTAACTGATAACTCTATTAAGTCTCCCGAGCTATAAAAGAGCAAAAATATTTTCCCTGGGGAAGACACCTATGTGTGCGAGTGTGTAAAACAGACATGGCAAGAGCTAATATCAATTAGCATGCAGCATCAATTAGCATGCAATCTCACAGCACATTAAGGAGGGTAATGGCTTGACCCCAGATTTGCAGGCTCTAAGACACTTCAGCGAGTCCTTCTACAACTTCCATGAAAGTCATCACATCTTTTCATAAACGTAACGTAAGAGCAATAATTACATTCATTCAGCTCAAGCGCACACCAGTCACTTCAATCTTGCGGAAATATGTTTCAAGTGTACGGAATATGACAATCTGTCACGGTTTCCAAATTGACTTTCAAAGATTTGATGTTCATTTTCGGACTGCAATAAAGTCGGAAAGACACTCAAAATCACCAGAGAAACGAGGAATTAACAGTGTCAATGGTGTGACTCGTTCTTCTCCAGATGTGATAAAGGCGCGTACGAGGGTGTGAAACAGTTGCAGTCAACGCACCTCGCTCTCAATCTCACGAGTTACACTGTTGTGAGCCCATAATAACTCACTCCATTAAACATTACGAGAGGTTAGACTAGACCAATTCCTTTCTCGCGCCACAACATGATCTACAATCCCATCCATTGTCATTCTCGTGTTTCTGCAACATTATCGTCCGTATAATTCTGAATGATCTGAACTGTGGTCATCAAAAACCTTTCCTTTCGAAATGAAACATGACTTCTCACTTTAAGCATCAAATAGTATGCTGAAGTTCATCTTACTGGCTTTATTAAATCACTTTTGAATGTAACAGCTTAAAATGCTTCACTTAAAAAGTGAGCAGTCATCGTCGCCCCAGCGTTGTGTGTTTTTAGGCGTGTCATTGAGGAAAAACTCATGGGTGATGCACCGGGCCCGAGCGCAGACCAAGGACGAGGGATGATGTATGATTGAATGTGTATCTCTCCCAGGGGAACTTCCTTCCACTGTTCTGAAAGGAAGCTATTTACTCGGTCACAGCGCCGCAGAGGAACGAGACAGACAGCTACTGAAACCGCCGTTAATCCAAGCCGTTTAGGCGGGCCCGCGACTCCATCTCGAGCCAAATAACTCTGCGAGCGGCAGATATACTGCTTTTGCAAGGGAGTGACATTGACATATGAAGATTAAGGGGGGTCTGGCATTCACTCCCTCTTTAGCGAGCTCAGACTGTAGGAATATCGGAGAAGTTCGCAGGTACTGCTATTAAAGCGCTGCCTCGGCAAGCCTCACTGCGGCTGTTGATAATGCCAGCCAATAAACAGTCACGCGTAGATTAAGACGTAAGGGTTTTATAATTAGCATCTCTCTATTAACAAGGTTGGTAGTGCCATGTCCTCTGATCTTTAAGCGTATGTGTACGCGAGCGTCAACTCGCTGCGTTATATATAGTGTTAACCATGCAACGTTTGCCCTGGCGCAGTTGCAACAAACCCAACGAACGCCAAAGACAGAAAAACAAGAATGATGTTACATGGAACAAAATGAAAGCGGTTTGATCCCTCGTTCACGTCACCTTTCATTGCATCATATGGAATAACAGATATTTATTTCTGTTCGAAATGTCAGTCAAAGTCTATTGGGATGAGGCATTGCTGATAAACGCAATCCCAGTCAGGCCAATGGGCTCGACTGGTCAGCGGTTCTATCTCACAACTGAAAAAAACTGTTTTGTTTATATGAAACACAGAAAAATCCAACACCGCACTGATCCGACAAAGAGGAGAGATCATATACATGAAAATTAAGAAGCGTGTTGAATATTTGTGTTTAGTTTGGTATTTCGGCAAAATGTTGCTACTGCAGATATGGAGCTTATGATACATTTAAAGCCTGAAGCTTTTCCATGTTCTCTGATAAAATCAACTCGGATCATATTTTCTTTTTTCATTTTGCCATTAGTACCACAAGATGTTTATTTTTACTCTTTTTACAGTAAAACACTTGATTTAGAGAAGCTGTTTTTTTGTGGCAAGAGGCTGTGCCAGAAATATATATTTGCAATATATCTTACTATACCGAACAAGGCCAAATGAGGTAAAATAAGCAAACAAAGGTATTGGAATCGACAATTTAACACAGAAAACAAACTAATGATTCACCGCAGAACAACAGAAACATTATGAAATATGAGATCATAATATATCAAACAGCCGGGCTTCACAAGGTCAATTAAAGCCAGGAACAGTCAATGTAAAGAGAAGTGTATTCTGTTTCACTTGCTTCACAAGTTTTACTAATGACTGTTTATTTTTATTTTTCCATGAAGATGAATAGAAATGCTAATGGAGAGCTCCCTTTAGATACTATAGAGTCTTGTGTATGAATCTTAATGAAGATGCAGGGTTAATTACACACGCAGACAGCCAGTGCATAGATACTGCAATACTGCCTCTGGCAATGCATTACTGTAATGAGCATGTCAAGAATGTCAACATTATTATTTAAAGGTCAGGTAACTCCTATTCACAAGAGAAACACTCAACACCCTCTACATCACACATGGGTAGTGCTGCGTTGGCAGTATCCTCTGATATCTACAGATAATGTCACATGTATCTTATAACTATTTACACTACCGGTCAGTCTTACTCTTTTGTTCATATTTTCTGCACATTTTAACAAAATTGTAACTCATCAAAACCTTGGAATAACACAATTTTGTTATTTTGCTATGAGAAATATGTTGCGACTAAAAGACCTAAACAAAACTTTTTTGCATCTTCAGTGCGGTCATTTCAACTCATGAGGTCATGTGCATACCCAGGAGATTGTAAATTTTGGGGAAATAAATCTGTTATTCTAATCACACTTTCATTTGATTAAAAATGTAATTTGTATAACATAATATATCGTATACCCATTTCATATTATATTGAAAAACAAATGACACATTATAATCGATTGGCAGCTCCTTACACACAAGAACATTTTAAATCTTTCTGATCTGTGACTGCAGTGTGACAGCTGCACGAAACCTGAACCTTCAGTCGTTCCCTCTAAACCGTTTGAATGACGGAGACGTACACGAAATTCAATTGTTTCCGGCCCGCGTTATCCATCATTTTTATTAGTGCGGCAGTGAGATAAGACTTAGTTATCTTTTCAGGGAATCCATTTGCTCCACATGAGTAATGTCAAACGAAAGAGAAAATCTCGATAGACGGTGGCCAAAGGCACGGCAGCGCACGCGTCCCAGTCATTGACAAGAGATGGTTACAGCGAGACGTGTTTGGGTTGGGCAGGGGGAGATTTTGGCATGTATGTTATTTCAACTTCATCAGATTACAGTCACAGTAGACAGACAGCTCCTTTGAGTAGTTTGCCAAAAATACATGAAAACGCTATGACGGATTGAGATGAATGAGGAGCCAAATGAGCTGACAACAAAACGCCCCAGGCAATGCTTTACTATTCAATTAGTCTTTAAAAGGGCTTTGGGGAGAATGGCTTCCTTCCATCAGTCCACATGAAAGAGAACGGGTTATATGCGCTATTCTCATTAGGGAAGCTTTAGGGGGAATTCTCAATCATTCATCTCCACCCATTAGCCCACCCAGGTGTGCATTACCCTCCAAACTTAATGGAGCAGGTCTTCCTCAACAGGCGACGGTCTTACCTGTCAGTTAAGAGTAGAAATGTGTTGGAACCACGGCGTCGATCCATGGTGATCATATGAACGATCCAGGGTCAAATCCAGTTTACAGCATTTCTGTTCGTTCCTTTGACTTTTCTGGTCTTCCCTCCGGTGTGCTCTTAAAGAGACCCAAAAATAAAAATTGTTAAACCATTTACTCGACCTCATGTCATTCCACAGCGGCAACTTTCTTTCTTCTGCGGATAAATAACAGAAAATATTTTGAAGGACGCTGGTAACCAAACAACATTGGGCCCCAGCGTTGACTTTTTATTGAAAGGACACAAAACCACAGAGACATTGTGTGCTACATAAAAAACATTTTTGCATGAACTGTCCCTTTAATATAGGGCCAAAAAAATTAAGGTATGTGGCAATAAGGACACATGCAGATAAACAGGCGTGAGACATAAACTACACGTCACAGTTGAGATAAAAAGGAATAGTGATTAGCTATACTGTATGTATGAAGACAAACACATTACATAGAAATGTAAACCACCTCCGTATCTCACAACACCCTTGAATCATTTATAAAGTGCCATTTACCAGCGCATAGCGAGGCAAACTCGACAAAATCCATCATAAAAACTGATAAACACACAAGACCTAAGCTACATTCATAAAAATCCCATTAATGCATTGTGTCACAGTTTGGTTATGTTTTAACCTGCGGGTTATAAACGACTCGGAAAGCTGATAAGGATACATTCCCCTCGGGCCCGCGTTCTCCCACCGCTAACGGCAACGATGGGAAAAGTCAACAGAAAAAGGCCAGACTCTAAAACTAATGACAGCCGGCAGCACCTGCGGAGCACAGCACCTTCTTTCCCCATTCCTCCTATGAATCAATTGAGGGTTTTTTCCTTCTTTTTTTTTTAATTATGCCAAGATGATGATGTATGCCCCCCTAATAAGACATGAATGGGAAATGAAAGGTCGGCGTTAGCTAGATAAATGACCACCATTATTTCACCAATCGGAGAGAAGCCCTCTATATGTTCTAATTTGAATGATAATAAATTCTGAAATGCTTTGTCCTACCAGGCCACTTTCTCCATGATAAGCAGCTAGGCAAGGTAACCTTGTCCGGTAACCCAGGCTATTATGGGCTTGTGAGAGCCACAGTGCTTCCAAATAAGAGCACCTAAAATAAATCACAGTTCCCTGGAGAGACAATAGTTACATGACAACACACAACCCAACTTAACGTTTCAAACATTTCGTTGGGGTTTTACTTTTTCTGTCAAGTATAAATCACATTTTGAGAGCCGCATGCATCAAGTATGTTCACCCAAAAATAAAATTCTTTCTTTCATAGTTATGCCGTGATGTATAGACCACTTCAGAATACGTAAACAACGCTGGTCTAGAAGAACATCCTGTTTCCGTTTTTTAACGCTACACAAACGTTCGAACAACATTTTTAACCAACTCAAAATGTTACACGAATATCTTTAAGATGTTATTATATATTTAAGATAAAAAATGATCATCATATCAAATAAATTAAAAACTAAAACCGGAAGTGATTCTGGACTTGTTCTTCGACTTACTTTCTTCGGTTAATTGCAAATGAATAATTACATAATAAATCGTCATCATAAAATCATGTTATCATACACAGTTCTGAAAATAATGAAGCTACAAAAAGCACATAATGTACATCAATTATTAATCCAAATGACTCCATTGGGTGAATTAAATGTCTTCTAACATGAAACAATACACTTGTGAGAAGAAATATATATTTTGAGTTCATTTAGTGAAGTTCTGAGATCCAAGCTTGAATACGGCCAATACTTCAAATATCAATCTTGCTCTTGTGACGTAACACACATGACAACTAGTCATGAGACACACAAGAACCATAAATAATTTTCTCTCTCAGACATATTTTTCAATTTAGAAAACATGCATTAAGAGACTGGAGAAATTAGGATCTGGGATGGCAGTAAAATGTTTCAATTTAAGGTGAACTATACCTTCAAAAACAGACAAGTTGACAAACTTTTTTTGTCAACTTGCCGTCATATTTGAATCTTAATCATTTTCCCTCTCAAGCATATTGTTTCGATTCAGAAAACATTTAATAACCCATTGGAAAGTAAATTACGATTGAAATGCAAAATACGTTCTTTAGGTAAATATTATTTTAAAATAAACACATTTATTCAATAACAAAATAAAAACATTATTATTATGTACAATTTAATAAAAATCCATTTTGTTTTTACACCACAGAAATCTTGTTTTTGTGCTAAACCAAAACATACCAGTATGTGCGCGAGAGAGAAAGATAAGCAAAGATTTTTGAGATGCAAAAAAGGAAAGAACATCACCAAGATTATTCTCAACAAATAAAAGAAAAACTCATGATGTCTCATCCAACATTTGCCGTCTGGGGTAATGTACAGTAGATGACAAACCAATCTCTGATTAACCTCTACCACACAAGTGCAGTTTATTCCCTCTGTGATTACATGGATTTCTCACAGCAGCTTTTGCTCATTCTGTGTCGAATGGCAGTAGCAATAAATGAGGTGTCTAGACAAAAAGTCAGGTTGGGACAGAAAACCAACAGCGTCCTACATTTCCCACGAGTTTCACACGCATCAATGAAAACAATCTTCAAAGCCAATTCATTTCGCACTAATGTGTTGTTTCGGCCGCGTCCGAGTCATCATTAGTGTTGCGGATCCTAAACGAATAACTTATTTTTAGCCTGTTGGAAGAGTGGTATAGGATAGCCATTCATAACATGAATAATAAATCACAATGTCCTTGTCTTGAAATACATCTGAAAAGCAATGAAATGTGATAAACTGTTTCATCCGGCTTGCCTGATATTTGTAGCAGTCACTTACGAGACGTTAGCACAACTATATAAGTTACTGATAGCGTAGCAGACTGGGTCTCTGTGGGTCTACAGGAGGAGGAAGGAGGAGGCCAAACAAGTCGATCCTGTATTGTAACCCAGCAGCACTCCGGGTTCCAGACGAAGCTAAAAAAACGTTTGGTGCAAGATTTGCTGACTGGAACTGCTCAACGAAAACAACAACAAAACCTTATGTGCTTGTCATTGCTGACCAGCAGTATTGCTCTTTCCCTATGTCCTTTTAAAACCAACCTCATGTCTGGTCTTAGCGCTGTCGTTTTTTTCTTCAGAGACCTTCCTCACATCATCCTCGGGTATTAATTAATTATTTTGTTTCTGGATAGGGTGCAAGCAATGACTGTATAATGAAGTAAGAACATTGTAAAAAAAAAAAAAAAAAAATAAATAGTAAATAAACAAATAAGAATAATAAAAATGTACTTTAATTAAATGAATGTACTTAATAGGTGTTAAGTTTTCAGAAAGTATTGCAGAGTTTTATCTTTTATATACTACAGCGTTTTAGGAATTTAGGGAGTTTTTAGTATACTTTAAAATGTTTACATATCATTTTTTTAGCAGAGCATACCTGGAAAAAGTATAATCTTTCTCTTCCAGGAACACAGTGCAAAATATTGATGACTTTCCTTGCAATGCAGAATTTTGTCCAATGAAATGGTCTCTGATGTACCAAAACCTTAAAGGCATTGAATAAGGGCATTTGAGAGAGAGAGAGAGAGAGAGAGATATGTAATGTGTGATATGTTTTCCCAAACATGTTTTCTGGCTCATCAAGCTATTTAATAAGTGTAAATGTTAAGAAATTGTGAGGTATGCATAAAATAAGAAAATCAGATCATATGATATGAAAAAATATCACCTGATTTAAAGATGTTTACGTTATTTTTACACAAATATTGATTATAAAAAATACAGTGTATGATGCAGTTTATTGAAATGCATGTTATACAGTAGGTATAGAAGGTGTGTAGTGTTTTGCACTACAGTATATAACTATTGGTAAATAACTACAGTGGTGTGAAAAAGTATTTGCCCTCTTCTGGATTTTTGTTGTTTTGCATATTTGTCATGCTTAAATTATTAAGATGGTTTTATCTATTAAGGGACTGTTTTATTTATTAATGGAAAAAACAATCCAAACATGTCTGATCCTATGTGAAAAGTAATTGCCCCCTTGGTAAATCATGAATCAACTGTGATGAATTGAATAACTGAGTTAAATTTTACTAGCCAAACTCAAGCCTTATTACTGCCAGACCTGTTGAATCAAGAAATCACTTGAGTAGAACCTGTCTGACAAACTGAAGTAGTCTAAAAGATCTCAAATAGCAACACATCATGCCGCGATCTAAAGAAATTCAAGAACAGATAAAAAACAAAGTAATTGAAATGTATCAGTCTAGAAAGGGTTACAAAGCCATTTCTAAGTCTTTGGGACTCCAGCGAGCCACAGTGAGAGCCATTATCCACAAATGGAGAAAGCATGGAACTGTGGTAAACCGTCCCAGGAGTGGCCGGCCTACCAAAATTACTCCAAGAGCACAACGCCGACTCGTCCAGGAGGTCATAAAAGATCCCCGGACAACATCTAAAGAACTGCAGGCCTCTCTGGCTTCAGTTAAGGTCAGTGTTCATGATTCTACAATAGGAAAGAGACTGTGCAAAAATGGCATCCGTGGGAGAGTTCCAAGGCCAAAACCACTTAAAAAGAACACAAAGGCCCGTCTCACATTTGCTCAAAAATGTGATGATCCCCAAAACTTTGGGAAAAATATTCTGTGGACTGATGAGACAAAGGTTGAACCTTTTTGGAAGGTGTGCGTGTTACATCTGGCGTAAAACTAACAAGTATTCATAAAAATAACATCATACCAACCGTCAAACATGGCGGAGGTAGTGTGATGGTCTTCAGGACCTGGACGACTGGCCATAACTGATGGAACCATGAATTCTGCGCTCTACCAGAAAGTCCTAAAAGAGAATGTCCGGCCATCGGTTTGTGAACTCAAGCTTAAACGCTCTTGGGTTATGCAGCAGGACAATGATCCAAAACACGCCAGCAATTCCACCTCTGAATGGCTACAAAAATCCAAATAAAGGAGTGGCCTATAGTCAAAGTCCGGACTTAAATCCAATTGAAATGCTGTGGCATGACCTTGAAAGGTTGTTCATGCTCGAAGACACTCCAATGTGGCTGAATTAAAACAATTCTGCAAAGAAGAGTGGGCCAAAATTCCTCCACAGCGATGTGAAAGACTCATTGCGAGCTTTCGCAAACGCTTCATTGCAGTGGTTGCCGCCAAGGGTGGCACAACTAGTTATAAGGTTAAGGGGGCAATTACTTTTTCACATAGGGTCAGAAATGTTAGGATTGTTTTTTCCCTTAATAAATAAAATCATCATTTAAAAACTGCATTTTGTATTTACTCTGGTTTTCTTTGTGTAATATTACATTTAGTTTGATGATCTGGATCATTTAAGCTTGACAAATAAAAAACACAAAATCAGGAAGGGGGCAAATACTTTTACACACCACCGTACTGTACATAGCGGTGAAATAATAATAGTTTTTATGTTTTCCGTGCCACGCTAAAACGTTGAAATGTGTGGTGGAGAAAAAGGTGTGAGAGAGTAAAACTGAAGAGTTTTGAGAGACAGAAAATGTATGTGTGTTCGTGTGGATGTGTGCACACCTGGGACAGTGTGAGAGATGATAGAGTGGATGAGAAAATAGAGCATGGCGCTGAGGGCACAGTTTCAGCTCAGAAGAACAAAATTGGTGTCTGGTGAGGCAGATCTTTTCTCCAAGCACAGATCAAACCGTCAACTAATCCCTTGCAGCAAACCTTTACCAACATGAACAAGCCCCATATATCAAAACATACATGCAAGTGAACGCGTACGTACACACATATGTTTAAGTAAACGTCTTCATTTACTCTCCCTCAACACATTCAAAACCTACTGCATGTGACATTCTTTCATGGAAGTCAGAAGATCTTTTATGGCAAAAACCAGTTTAGAAAGCAGCATTGTGAAACTATCCGTTGTAAATGTTGCTACAGATCTCCTAAATTGATTTTTTTGGTGGTTTTCTGGTCCAGTATTTTTGCTTCCTCAATATTTTCCCATTAGGTATTTGCATGTTAATTTACGCAGTTATAAAGTCTGGTGAAACTGCCCATTCCTCCGTGCTCTTTTGAAAGCGCAGCGTTCATCTCACTGAACATCATTTTCAATTAAAAGCATGAAAAGCTTTCAAAAAGCTGAAGGCAGCAGAACATGAATTGGTTGACATCATCAAGATTGATTTGTCACTCAAAAAAAGAAAAAAAATGTGATGGCAGCCAACAATGGTTTCTTTTAAGCACATCAAAGCAGAGCTACCCCAGGACACAATAGTGTGGTGCACCTGTTTTAATCTCAAAATTGCTGTTCTGATGTTTTCAAAAGCCTGTCTGCCGTTGTCATAAACTTCACACTTCCGTCCAGACCTTCCGGACTTTTCTCAGCTTTACACAAAGCAGACAAAATATTTATGACTTCAAAATTGTTTTAGCACTTCTCAGGTGCTGCGCAATAGACACCTGTGTGAAAGTGTCACTTTACAGGCAGGCAGACAAATCAATTATTAAACATCTTTTTTATGTTTGGGCTGCTGCTTTTGCTTGCTTAAGACGTGTAAAGTTACTATTGTTTAAAAGCAACGTGTTAAAAAATTTAATTGTAACGAGACAAAAACATGTAACAGAACTCGACTCTGAGCACAAGTTTAATTTCTATAGGTTGTTGTGTTAGGGACACAAGGTTGTGGGTTTGATCCAGAAAACAAACATAATGATTTTAAATATATATATATTTAAATTAGGGCTGGCAAACGATTAATGGTGATCGATCGCATATCCAGAATAAAAGTTTGTGTTTACATGCAGTAATGTCCATGTGTTTACTGCATATTAATTTTGTATTTATAAACGCATACATATATACAAACTTAGAAATATTTACATGTATTTATTTATATTTGGCAATCATTTAAATGATATATAAATGTTTATTCATTTTTATATGCAGTACAGTACTTAAATATATGCATGAATATGTTTTTATCAATACAAAATTAATATGAACAGTACACAGGCATATATTATGTTAAAACAAAATGTCCTTTGTCTTTGTGGGGACATTTTTTGGTCCCCATGAGGAAACACGCCTAAATCATACAGAATTCACTTTTTTTGAAAATCTAAAAGAGCAGAAAGTTTTGTGTTATTGTTAGGTTTAGGGAATATGATATACAGTTTGTACAGTATAAAAACCATTGCCTCTATGGAATGTCCCCATGAAACATGGAAACCCAACGGTGTGTGTGTGTGTGCGTGCGTTCATGTGCACGTGCGCGCATTTGCCAAATGCATAAATGCAAATGTAAGTGAACGTTACTTACCATAGTTTGCAATTACTAAAACACTGTCAGCACAGGTGACATCATCGAAAAAGGCAATTATTTCAGAGGCGGAGCACACTGTGAATTAAAATATACAGGATCCATTCTGATTTCATGCCATAAACAAATATTGACTTCAAAAGCATTATGTTGGTAAAACTCCAGCACACCAAAACATCAGAAAAGTTATTGGTTAAAATGAGCCATGCCAGCAATCCTGAGAGCATTTATGGGTTAGATTACATCACCAGAGATGATTATGTAAATTTTCCTATACGGGGTCATAAATAAACTGAAGGCGTTCATTAACGCTTTGATAATGTAATGTATGGACATTGCGTACGATATGAGAGTTAGTTAGCTAGCTATCAGCGTGATGCATCAGTCCGGGCGGGCGTGCTCGATGCTACATTTGAAAAGTGTCAGAGGGAAATATGGTCTTATGTTTTTGCTATCATGACTTCAAGTGAGTTTAACTCCATCATAAGTGCAGCGTGGTGTAAAGAGAGAAAAAGCTCTCCATCCGAGATTCACGACGAGGCAATTCCCATCGCATTTTAAATGGAATAATATTTTGTCACGGTGCGGCGTATCCATGACGCTTTATATCTTCCGCTCAAGACTCAGAACGCCTGCTGCAGGAAAACACATTACAGTGACAGTATATATCTAAACTGGGTTTTACAGAATGTATCTATTTACAACAAAAGACTTACATATGGGACACGAATCCAACCATCATTCATGCTCGCGATGTGCTGATCCACTTCATTTATTTTCATTCATTTTTAATGGAAATGTAAAAACGGCTTCTTGCGTCGCCAGCGTGCTGAAATGTGTGTGTGTCTCCCTAGAGGAAGCAAACAAAGTCATTACAGTAGGGTGACAGAATTTATTTCAGGCCGTTCTGTCGTTGCGGCCCTTAAACTGCAGTGTGTGTGTTTTCTATGTGTATGAAAAGTTATAATAGAAAGAGGGTGAGACGCATCTAAAAAAAAGCCTCTGGTATCAAAACAAAAGTCTGTTTCTGGCATCTCACTTTTAACTTTCTGGCCGGCAAATGGAGGGGGGAGCAAGGTTGTGACCCCGACTTCTCTGATTTGGACTGGCATTGATTGCTCCAATGAATATCAAGGGCAGATAGCCTCCATTATTCATCCGCCAGCTGTTTAAAAGTCTATATTTACACATATATTGGAGAAGACTGCATGAACTTCCTCCCCTGTAATATTGCCTCGCTCTGGTTTTTGATATTGTGGGATCCTCACAAAAGCTGCCACCCCAGAGGCGTTGTGTGCGTTTGTGGGTGGCAGAAGATTTATAAACAAAGGACAGCCAGATCACATTTGCCCGCTGAATTATTGAACAGGGATTTTATGAGTTTTTTCCTCCCTCTCCATCACATTTTCTGTTTGGCAATGTCATTCGGAGTTTACTGAGATACCAGCTGCCTAAATGGTCTCGATATTCCAAGAGAGGATGAATTCTGTGAAGGGAATAAGGACAGTATTTCGGCTGAAACTATAATCCTTGCAATGATGATAATGTCAAACATCAACTGGTTACCTGCAGAAGCCATTCAGAAGACTTACTCAGATTTGTGACATCTTTGGTGTTCAAGCTTTGGACCGGCATTTGTTCTTTAATATTAAGTTATTAAGATGGACCACATGGTGCTCCAAATTTGGTTACTCATACCTCACAGAATTCATACTCTCTTGAAATGTGGATATTTAAAAAACAGAAGCATGAACATCAAGTTTGCTTCACAAATAATTCTGTATTTGCCATTTAGGAGCTAGTTGCATAAACTTATCCGCTAAATTAAGACTGCGTCCAATCAGTTTTTCTTTACCAGTCTTGAATAAAAAAACGAGGTGACTAACTTGTAAGACTAGTCTAAGTAATTTATGCAACCGTCCCTACAATGCAATGAGCTTAACCAGACTCAACTTCCTATTGGATAAAAGAACAAATGATTAATGTAAAATTAATGTAAACAATCATAATTAATTTTAAGATGATAACTGCTCACTACTTGCTGTACTTTTGTCTAAAATGTTACTGTTGCGTAATCCAAACTACTACTATGCGTACTACTGTAAGTATACAGTGTATAGTAGGGCTGCTCGATTATGACGAAATCATAATCATGATTATTTTGATCATGATTATTACAAGACTTTTGAACATAAAAAATAAGTAAATAACTCGTCTTTTTAAGTTGAATTCAAGTAAAAAACTAATAAAAATCAAAGTAGATTTTTTCAAAATGAAATGCAGCACAATAATCGTTTCACTTTGATTATTTTGTATCGTAATAATTGACAGCCAAAATTCCCGATTATAATTATGGCTAGTATGTAGACCACTTCGGAAGACGTAAACATTGCTGGTCCACAAGAAAGTCCTGTTTCAGTTTTTTAACTCTGCACAAACATTTGAACAGAATACAACCAACAGTTGATAACCACATTTATAACTTTTTTTTTAAAAATCAAAATGTAACATCTTTAAGATTTAATGACAAATGTAACATAAAAATAATGTTAAATAAAAAAGGAAACCGAAAGTGCTGCTGGACCAGTGTTTACATCTTGCAAAATGATCTATAGTATAACTATATCAAGTATACAGTACATACTAGCAATAATTTGGTTCATTAACTTTATTCTGTTAAAATAAATTTTGTTAATAATTACATCTCAGGAACAATTTCAGAAATGTCCATTTAATGTCATTCGACTTCTAACATAACAATAAGTATATAAGTAATCTGCAATGTTACTTTCTAAACAGTGATGACGATCGTATGAGCTTGTGTGTATTCATATAATGTCAAGGCTATAAACGGCAACAACAACAGGAAGAAACCACACATCAACGCATATACAGAGGAAACGGCAACCCTTCCATCAACCTGACAAATAAAATAACAGGCATACTAATGACTCCGGCTTCCAAACCCCCCAGGCAGAGTTCATCAGCCCAGGTGTTAACACCTCTTAACATACTGAGCAGAGCACGTAATTGACATTCATTTGAATAACAATAGCACCTGTGTGTATGATTATATGGACTCCAGCCATCACTCACAGCACTCGAGCCATCCAACCTCTTACAAGACCATTCCCTATCAACACCCAGAGATAAAGTGCCGGCTAAAACCACAGCACCCTAGTCGTAATGGAAGTAAGCTTGAAGCTTGTTGACAAAGCGCTTGAGAGCGGGCTCTAATGCTGTGCCTCATTAGGATTACCCGAGGCCCAAGCCCCTGCCACATCACTCTCATCAGCCGTCATGACAACGGGAGACTGCAGACCTGTCACAGAGACCCGGCTGAACGTACGCTCGAGCAGAAGCTAGAAAACGAAGGGTGCGGAAAGGAGGGAGGGGGCGAGAGACCAAGGGTTGATATACAGTCTATCACTTTTCCCTAAATAATTTCTCACAAGGGCAGAGCGACGGTGTCTCTTACCGTGCGATAGCTGCACAATACATAGGCATGGCTTGAACTGTCCCCGATGGCTAATAAATCTCAGCATCAAGACAACGCTGCAACATGAGCTACTTTATCCGAGCGCTGGTCAGTTCAGCCCAGCACCTGGTTGTTCTCTTTTCGTTGAGGGCTCGTGGGAATCGAGATGGCAAGATGATTTGGGCCGATGACAGGATGTAGTTACGGCCTGCATATCTTATTCATGTGGTCGGATTCCACATGGGACTTGAGGTCGTCCAGAACATCTATTTGCTACTGTTCTTTTTTATTGCGTTCCTCAGGGGACGCGGTGGACGAGACGACCATTCCAGGAAGAGTAAATATGTTTTTGTGTTATCCCGAAGCCGACCTGTAACATATAAATCCAGCAGAGTGAAAATGATGCGTGCACCATTTACACCACACAAGGTGTTGCTAGGTTTTAGAAAATAAGTCGTAAAGATAAGTTTCACACAATTTTTTATTACACGACAATGGATACCAACTAGAGCTTGGTGCATTCTCATCCAGGTCCTGTAAGTGCTTTAAAACAAATGCAATAAGTGCAATAACATTTATTATTAGTATATTTTACATATTTGCATAATAATATATTAATTTAATACATTTAATAATAATATATTTTAAATTATTTTAAATATATTTGTTTAATACATATATTAATATTAAAATATAAATATACATATTCTGTATTGTTTACATGTGTTTTTATATGTATACTAGAGAGGGAGCTAAAGTTTGACAATAAAATTATTTTATTCTATTCTATTCTATTCCATTCTATTCTATTGCAAATGAAAGTGAGGATGTGGCATGTGGAAGAAAGCATGGCTCTACACTGTGATAGGCCGATTTCCCTATCAATGCAAAAATATCTACCAATCATGTTCAGGGTGGAAAAAACAGAGGAGTGATTTACACACTTACTTAGACGTCAGCATTTTTTGGTCACCGTAGAACTGAGTGGATGAGTCCTGTTACACCTGCAGGATGTACAGAGGAGTTTGTAATAAAGTCAAAACATAAGGTTAACATTTTTTATTATAATTTTTATAATAATAATAATACTCTTAAAAATAAAGGTTTCTAAAGGTTCTTTGTCAGACTGTATGGTTCCTAAAATGCTTCTAGCTTTCCTGTAGCTCAGTGGTAAGAGCATTTGTGGGTTCGATCCCAGGGGATTGCAAATACCTATGTATAAATGTATAGGATAACGCAATGTAAGGTGCCTTTTTATAAAAGCGTCTGCCATTTATAAATGCATAAATGTAAATGTTCTAAACGGTTCTACTGACTATAAAAAAGGTAAGAAATAAACAGTCCTTATTTTAGAATTCAAAGTTTTAAGTAAAATGATTCTTCTACGGCATCCCTGCAAAATACACATAAAGTACCTTTCTTTTTAACAGTGTAGCCAAACGTTAGTGTGAAAAATAAGATATTTAAATAAGAAATAGTTGTAATGTGCAAATGCATACATGTAAATGTGCTGCTTGTTGACAGTCTCAAATGGTCTCAGGTAAATGATGTTCCATATATGCTTTAACCTGAAAACTGTATAAACATCAAATGGAAAATGAATTTACACAGGACTAAGAAAAAACATCACAGAGGGAAAGCTCATCGTTTTTATTTTTATCGAATTCCCTCGGGGGCATACCAGACGAGACAGCCCTTCCAGCATCAGTAAATACATTTCAGTGTTATCCCGAAGAAAGCGTAAATGAAAATGATATTCTCTATCTCACAAAGTGTTGCTAGCATTCACGAAAATAAGCCCGAAACTCACGAAAACAAGTTTCGCACAACTTATCACATACCACGTCAAAAATACGTCTTTCCTCCAGGTGCAGGAATCACACAATTGAGATTCAGCGATGTCTGCTGCACTTCTAAATGCATCGTACGTTCTTATTGTGAAACCACAGCAACGGCAAACGAAAATCAGACGTTGCGGACATGCTTTAGATGATTGTTTTCTGCATCCGTGTGGCGGTTTCAAGGTTGGTCTGTCAACACTCTTTTTTCCTCCCTCCATCCAGAGGAAGGGAGGTACTCCGGAGGGGAGATGTGTACGACTTCATTGTTTTCCTCTGTGAGTCATTTGAATGGGGCAGCGGCAAGCTTCAAAACAGACATTCTGCCAGGACGAGGGCTGGGCAACAGCTGCCACATCTCCTCTAAATCCAATTTTTTGTGTGACCAAAACCATAACGACTATAGGCCAGTAAAGGAGATGTCACCGGAATGGAAACGAATTTGACAGTTAGAAAATGCAATGAGGTGAAAAATCAAAGTCACATTCTATTTGGGTTCGTCGTATGTGGCTGCCCGGCCGGAGATCAGTCTGGGCACGTCTGGCTGTCAGACCAACCCCGTCTACAGCTCCCGAACGCTCGAGCCCCCGCCCGTCCGCTCCGTCGACAACACACTAATAATTCACGACTAATCCCGGCCGCATCAAATCAGAGATGAAATGCAATTTACCGCAGTAATCACAGGCGATCATTGAATTCGTGGCTGTGGAATTGATAGGAGCGATACACTGGAAATGGAATTTCACAGAAAATATGTGCTTTCAGGATTAATCTGTGTTTCCAGCCCCGGCCGTGATGTACACTCCGCAGAGCGTGTTTGTTTGCATGCACGTGTGCCAGCATAAACTCAAAGAATCACTGTAATCTTCTCAAGTGGCCTGAGTTTTGGCTCCGAGAGCCGCATGCATCTAAAGAGCCCTAAAAGTGGAGCGAGCCGCGGCAGTTACAACTGACATGCTGCTGGTCAGGGAAAACAAGCAGGATGGATGAGTCTATTCACGAGCTGTCCATTAGTTTTCATTAGTCTTTTCTGGGAACCTGTAGATTTATTGGCCCCGTTTGCCTCGCCAGTCCTGGGGGCTTTTGGTGTGATTGCGCGACCGCACGAAGGAGCGATCAGCTCCCACTCGTTTCGGCTCGTACGCTTCATTTTTATCCGTCCCGATTCTCCGTTGGCGAGAAAATCTGCCAGATGAGCCAATGTCACCTTCTGAGGGACACGCGGGGAATTCCGCCATTACAACCTGATCAGATCGGATTTGATTTGGCCGTTTTGGACATCTTGGAACGCTCTGTGTTCTTGTAACGCAGCCATAACTATTCACGGTTGCATGCTTGACTTTGTGTCCTTGATGGAAGTGTTGGGGACGATACTTTTAATAGTAGTGCTGTAATAATGCCTCCTCAACAAAATAACTCATAACTTAACATGAAAAAGTTTGCGTCTGCAGTACGTTGACATGTTACGCAATAGCACCTCCGGTGACCCGAGTTCAAATTTCTTTTCCAACTTCTGGTTCCATCGCTCATCCTGTAAACGTTTCTGTCGACTCTCCACTGTCCTATGAAAAGAGCAGATAAAAAGTTTGTTGCTTTCCTTACGTCAGCTGACAGAGACTCTAGAGTGGAAGTATTTTTACATTGACATTCTTGACAAATTGACCATTTATTTAAAGTGAGCAACCAACAGAAAACGAGGCAGGGGCTGATTGTCATGACAACAGCAAACCTCCAGGGCACTCACACTCTGTACACCGCTGTTTAAAATGACCACACACACACCCTGCAATACAAAACTAACACCCAACACGTTTACACACATTTTTAGTATCTATAAGAATCTATAGTGATCTAGATGAAGACAAATCCATTTAGCCAAGCATTTAAAAATAAATCTCATAACCTGAAATTACAGCTCTATAGATCAAATGCAATTGATTGACTTGTTGAACTGAACAGCAGCTATGCTAGTTATTATTTATCTTTTTTTATGATTTTACCTCATGAGGGGCTACAGATTACGCCAGCTCCAGTATAGATCCACAGGTGGACTCAACACCTGTGAAGAGATGATGCCAACCCCTTCAAGGACTTCAAATGCCAGGCTCGAATCTATAAAACATGCAAAATGTCGGTTTCAAACGTATATATTGCTGCTGTCCAACTAAACCTTGCATCTCTATATTTCGTGTTTTTTTGTTGCCATAAATCATTATTTTTCCCCTTTTTGTCATGTTTGTCACTGGGTTTTATCAATATCTAACAAATAAAAGATATTTAAAAGTGCTTGTTGGCAACTGAAATTTCTGGGGTGCCATTGACTAACGGTCTGAAGCATGTCTGAAGTTCTTACTTCAACAGAACAAAAGAATTGTAGAATTATTTCTACTATGGTAGTCAGTGGTTCCCCCAAAATCTCAGTTGCTTACATTCTTCAATCTTTCTTGGTGTTCATACTGTAAGAAATGTATACAGGTTTGGAACAATTGAGGGTGAGTAATTCATGACAGAGATTCAATTTTTGGGTGAACTGTCCCTTTAAGATTCATTGACAACTGCAAAATATTACTATGAAGTCTTAATAAAAGATGCAATTGTAGTCAATGTGTGCTCTAAGCTTTTTTGTTTTTATATGTATTTTGGGATATTCAAAGTAAAAAGCTTTTACAAACATGCATTTCAAGAAAGCATTACTTGTGTGCATTTTCAGACAAAACAATGGTGTTTTCGGTTTAGACAGCTCTAACATTTTTTTAGTCTACGACTAGTCTTAACCCCATATGTGAAACCACCCCTACAAGTATAGCGTTTTGTCTATTTTGTACCACACAACTCATATTTTGAAACTGAGAGGGTATTAAAAGTAAAATATTTTGAAAATATTGCTTTTGGCCTCTACTGCATATTGCAATCACTATTATCACAACATGTATTCAATTCATTGCTGAACATGCTCACTATTTTTGCAAAAATGCATTCATGATATTAGCCAGCTGCACAATTTGCATTACCTTACAATATTTCTAAAATCACCTCTAATAATAACAGAATTTTCTGGTTTTGTAATGTAGATTTTCTGTAACTTGCATATTCTGTAAAGCCTCCTTGCAATAATACGTACTGTGAAAAGAGCAATACAAACACATTTGAACCGAAATGAATCACGCTAACACATGGCACCGATACATTTAATGTAATTGATTAAATGTATCAAATAGGCCATTACTTTACCGGTTACTTGAGAAAGAAATCCACATCGTGTTAACACCGCCCCTCACGCTCCAAACAAGAGGCTGAAAAACGTTTTAAGGCTGAAACACAGCGACTCCCAAGATATGAATTTGCTTTGGTTGTGTTGAGCATCACAATTCGCGTTGGGCATCGACCGGAGTGGCTAGTTGAGAATCACTAAAGACGAAGTGCTTTTATTGATCACAGAGATATCGATACAGAGGAGGCCATAAAAGAACCGGCAATCTTGACTGATAATACCTTCCATTCATATACACACTTTACAAGAGCTGACAAAACCGTGATCATATTCATTCCTTGCCACGGCCGAGTTTGTTTTGACACTGAAGCATCACGTTCTTGTTTACAGCAGGCGACCCAAACCCTGGTGTTGGGCCTATCAACGATATGATATTCCTGACCGCATCCCCCCCAATATTTAAAGCGCAAACAGGAATGATTAATCTGATCACCATGGAGATATTGGATTCCTCCGGCAGTCTCCGATCGATACGCTCTTTTCTCAAAGGGGGAAAGTTTGAGATTTCATTAACCCACTGCGAAGCTCTTGACTGTGCTGCTTGAACCATTAGATGAGGTGAGGAAGGGCAAGTCCATTCTTCTGGCCCAATCACACATATTTCCTTCCGCTTGTCTATATTTTGGTTTTGGGGCTGCGCTTAACCAAAGCGGTGACCAGGATTAATGGAGCAATAAATGGAAAATGTATTCAAAAAATGAGCGGCCATTTTTTACGGCCTTCCTCTGGTGATATATACTGTTTTGCTATTTGTTCAAACACGCTTCATCTTTCTTTCATGCAATATAGTGTAATTAATATCAGTTTATCTTTGCCAAGCGCCCGGCCTGCAAGCCTCTATGCTGTATTGCATGGTTTATTCATGTAAAATTTCAATATGTTTTCAAGCCATGCAGATCAATTCTTAATGCGCTATTGTACAGTATTAGGTGGCTGTCTCCGAGGGGACTCTATAAGAGTCACATCTGCATCGCTAAGTATTCGGTCATTAATTATTTCATTTCGGTTCATCAACAACCTTGCGATACATATAACAATATACAGAAGACTACTTGTAATTGCATGCTTCAAAATCAAATTTGAATCCTCATTTGCTTTTCTATCTGTTTGATGTCACATGGGCATACGTGCATTTCTGCACTCACATTCATCCCTTCCCACTGATTTTGTTTTCAAGTGGAACACTATTTCTCAGGAGTTTCCAAACTTTGTCCGAATACAAAAGTCTCATTAGAAAAAATGAGCAAAACTTGCATCTGATGTGCAAAAAAAAGGTGGAAAACGGAACATGACCTTGTTGGTCATAAACAGCTTGGCTGTTTTATTTCATTTAAGCACAAATTTCACATTTGAAGAGACTGTCCAATACAGTCCAAGTTTAATCTTTGCAATGGACAGAGGGTTTTATCGTAGTTTAATAAATTGCTTTCAAGTGCTACTTAAACCCTTTTCAAATCATGCACACGAGCCCAGAGCACAGACCCGCACAGTGTCACGTATTTTTGTCTCACAAACCTTGCAGACAGATTTTCCTTTCCTTTGTGTTTTTCATTGATTCAATACGCTCTCATCACAAACCCACCAGACAGAAAATAACAGATATGATTTTCACGTGATTCAACAGGCCTTTGTTATTTAACTGTATTTTAATCAAATCAATGAAACTACATTTATTCTCTCTGTATTCCATTCTGTTCAGTTCTACATAAATGCAATCTGTCCTTCAAATGTTCATTCTAAGGGCTGATGGCATTGAAATGTAATAAAAGTGTTATCTGCATGCTCATTTAGTGTAATCGTTTTCATATTATGTCGCAACTGTACTTCATCATTTATTAAGAATAATTCAGCAAAGACGATTTGCAAACAATAATGACTGTTTTCAAACACATTTCCCTTTTGGAGTTGTACTTACCCCTTTGTCCGAGCCATGCTGATGTTTTATAGCCCCACCGAGCCACAAGATTCACACTTTTCGGCGAAATCATTCTATAAGTGACTGAAGTTAAAAAAGCAGAGCGTATATTTCAACAAAAATACATTACCTTTAAACTGATGGCACACAAAGACAGGGATATTCGAAATGCCATAAAATGAACTTTAGTCTCTCCACAAGGGGTTTATGACCAGAGGGAGAAACAACAGATCATCAGAAACAGAAATCATCACCTCCTGTTACAGGCCACAGATGTTGGTGAAGTCATTCTGTGTTCTCTCCTGGTGGAGAGATGGAATTACCCGTCCTTATGTGCTCATACATCTTTGCTTCTACAGATGACCAGCTCTCCCTTTTGGGATTGACACCTTCCATTTATTCTCATTTTATGCTTTCTTCAAGGCGTGCAGAGCTCCTTAGTGAGGTATAACCAGCCCGGCTATCAGCCGACTGTGTCGTCCGAGCTATCCTGAAGCTCTGAAGCTCCCACTGTGCCGAGCCATCAGCGACGGCCGACATCAGAAGACAGATGCTATCCCATGATGCAATGGGATTAAGAGGCAGCACATCAGTCCGTCCTCTGCGCGGAGGGGAGAGAGAAGCGATCTGTCATTATCAATTGCCGCTTAATTTCTGCTTCTGATTTATGAGGCTCTGCCTTCAAAGTTAGACAACAATTTGAGTGTTCTTGTGTTTGTGGTGTTTTGTATTCATTAATGTAGTGTAATGAGGCCTCTAGAGTAAAGGCTATTCTGGTCTCTTATCGACTGATGTTATAATTTAGACAAAAATGGTCAAGAAAGGCTGTAGAGGAATTTAACAGCATGCATACAGATGCAATTTAAGCTTTAATTGAGGAACATCAGACTAGAATGAGGGCTGTTATGCGACATGCTGTTATTCAGTATAACAACACAATAGAGGGTCGCAGAGATGACGTATTTTTATATGCAAAACCCGGAAGCGAGTTAGCATTTTAGCACTTCCAGTTCCATCGCCCCAAAGTCAATGTTTATTTTGAAATGGGTTTTTGGTTAAATGCCCAAAATAGGGTTTGTGGTTAACAAAACCTCTATATATTTTATGTTTTATTCGATGACATAAAACCCACCAGTTATAAACCGCTCATGATTTTGAAGCTTCATCCTGTATTAAAAACGCCGGTTGCTAATGAGTTGCTAAAGGACGCTAGATGTCATCATGCATGAAAAAATGCAACATGGACACAAATCTCTAAAAACGTGGATGGATGTTAATTTACAGAGCAATTACTTACCAGTAAACACATTATTAAAAATATATATATATTTTTTTTTGGTGGTGGACATTGAGCGACCGTAGTGTAATCTGTTTATAGCCTTATGTTAGCTTTTAACTTCTGGAGATTGTATTTAGACTTCAAAAATAGCAAATATTGTGTTAATCTGTAAAGATTATTTTGATAGACAAAAACCTCATCTTATTTTTGTGACCTTCCAAGTCTATGAGAAAACTGCATAGGCTTTCGACCGAGGGAACCAGTGATTCCGGGTTGGCCTCTAACAAATATGCCATCTCTGTGATGCTCTATTGTGAGTATGATACTGTAAAAAGCAACAAGTTTATGCCAAAAAATGTGTGCAATATACTTTTCTTGGCTAACGAAAACAGTTCCAAAAGCATCAAACATTCCCATTCGCAGAGTAACAGACAGATCGACAGTCCGTCTGGAAACGTGTATATAGGGGAGTGTAGCAATGGCAATTTCCTTCCTCACCTCAGAGTGTTCTGTAATCACTTCAGTTCAACTCCTGGCCCTCCGTTTCCATCTCTCTGGTGGAAAAACCCTGCTCAGAGTGATCCTGCAGCGAGAAAAAAAACTGCATGATGTATGAAGTTATTTATATAATTCAGTTGAATTCTACTTCCATAAATTCAAATTGCAATTTTGCATCATGCTACTTCAATTTAAATTGAGTTATTGGAATAAAGGCATTCTCAATTTAACTCTAAATACCGCACAACACTGGTGAACACAGATAAGTAATGCGACACGAACAGAGAACCGTGCTGGAGCTGATTTGCTCAATAGCAGTACTTTTGGAACGCACCAATCAAATTTCAGGACCTGTTGTATAAGTGATTTGAATGCACTACTTCCATCGTCTCTTTGCAGCTGACGTCCTTTAATGTTTTATGTATACGCTCACTGGCACCAATAGGTTCCATCCAGAAATTGACTCCAAATTCTCATATCTTTCCAAACATGCCTTGGGCATCACTGAATATGCAAGTCATATTAAAAACAGGCTTCCTTTGCTTTGCAATGCATGACTTCACTTGCTCTTTATTTGTCTTTGTAGGGTAAAAGTTTCTCTTTTATGCACTGTACTGGGCTGTGTAATTTATAGTGGCGTTTTCCTCAATAGGAAGCCTTAAAAAGGAAAATAAATAATAATGCAAAAGTACGGTTGCTTCAATATCCTTGAATTAGTCTGTAAGAGAACTTTTGCTTTGTTTTGAATTTTATTCATACTTATGATATTAAAATTAAATACTGGGCTTTGCTGAATTAATTAATCCCCCCAAGAAAATAATACGCAATTCTTGCAGATGCGTGCTGCTGTTTTACAAAGAGAGCAAAACTCTTTGTTCTGTGGAAAACAAACAGGTCATCGAGCTACAATCCTGGGCCATTGTTATGAAGAAAGATCATTTGTTAGGTTTGCAGGGTGTACAGAACAGAAGGGAAATTAACATTTTTAACTCTCAATTCTGATTGGATAAGCTGCATTTGAGGTCATTTTAAAATGCAGAAAATAGATATCTGTAAGCAAGCATTCTAACATAATGGGCCAACACGTCTCACAAGGAGGCACAAAACAGATCTCAAAAGAAAATAGAAATAGAAGAAAACAAAGCAAAATATTTACCAATTTGGTTCCTCTCAAATGGTTTCTAGCCTCCACCCAATCGGCTGTGACCACTGAAACCTTCAAAAAACAACCGAAGACAAATCTCGTAGTTTATACTTCACCAATACTTAACTCTAACAACTTTTTTTCCTTTCCATTGTTTGACTTTAATGTTGCTAAAAATATATTCTTATTTTCAAAAATCCCCAAACATCTTCAAGTTAGGACAAGGGTGTCACAATATACAGATATTTACAATTAATAGTGATCACACAATAAAGCATAAAACACAAAATAAACAAAAGATACATTTGAATGATTGTCTATCATCGTGTTGTGAAAATCTGATCTATCGACAGCCCTATTAGGACAATGAACTATATCAATTACCAGTTAGATTAGACATTAGATTATTTGAACATACTATAAACTTTTACAATTCACAAACCACGTGCTGTGTCTTCTTCGCATCATGCCGAAGAACATCCCTCAGGCGTGGTAAAAACACCACAATGCACAGCCTCTTGTGGCTTATTGCTTTAATAAATAACAGCAATAGCAGACTACTAACCTTAAAATCCAATTCGATTCATTTCGAAAGACCTTAAAGCAGTCTCTTTCCATGACTCATTTGTTTACAGTCTCCGTCTGAAGATCTACAATCTCGAAACCGTGTCTGTAATGAGGAGGTGCAGGAAACATTGCTTGTGAAATAGACGGTGATTCAGACTGCTCTTAAACCTTCCTGATTGTGTAGAGAGACCTCATCTCCACTCAGGAACAATCTTCGACGCTAGAGGACCGTTCCAGTTCGGGGGGCGGCATCTAAATTGCAAACAACAGACACAATCAGCAAGAAAATGGCCATTTCCTGTGAGTAAGCCACCGTGACCATTCTTCTCTGATAGATACTGTTACAGTACAACGAGCAGACATTGATGGAGATGCAGCCTGGAAAATAAACCCTCAGTAAGTCAACAAGCTCGTGCTGTTTGGGATGGTCAGCAGAGGAAAAAAGGGCCGGATCACCTGTGGGGTTAGCGGGCCTGCCGTTTTTCGGGGATACGGGGCCAATTGCTGCCATGATTGGGACAATTTTACTTGTTTTTGGGCACCAGGTGAGTGACGGAGTTTGAGCACAACAACCCTGTGGGATGCAAATAAAGAGACACATTTAAAGTATACACACAAAAACCAGCACGCTACACAGAGCATCGTTCCTAACAGCACTTTCTTGACATGGCCTCACTTTGCTGTTTTTAGAAATGGTTACTACAAAAAATATTAAGAACAAAGAAACACTGTGTTCTGCACATGCCATCCTTCTGCTGAAATAAGTTGTTGTTGCAGAATCCGCAAAATGTTTATCAAAAGGATCATATATAAATAGCATTTTGTTTTAGCTCTGAATAAGATAGTATTTCACTTAACCGATCTGGATTACCAAACACAGTAATAACAGAATTTAATCAAATAAATACATTTAGGATTCTTTATATCATGTATTGACTACTGGAAAATCGGTGCCTGTTTATATTTAGTGACTTTGTCCGTTTAGGGCTACTGAAGAAACTACATGAAGTAATCCATGTAAGGGGACTTGCTGTGTACGTAGATAGAAAAAGATCATTCAAGGTAATAAATACATAACGCTTCATTATGTAAGGTAAGCAGAACAGTAGTACCCAATAACACATAATAAACAATAACGGTATTTTGTGTGAGTGCTGTGTAGTGGTTTGGTGAACAGATGTTTTGTGCTTGAGCTGTTACTTATGTGCATGTTGGCACATCTGGAGCACTGTAGTGACGGCAACTATTTGTTTAATAAAAATCATTCATATGGATTGTGCCAACTATACATTTTGTCAAAGCAATGACAGTTCATTACATTCTCTAAGTGACATTGGAAGAAAATGTGATTCGAGTTTGTGTTCATTAGATCAATAGTTGGTGTATAAAAAGTATATTTCCAAAACACTGCGAGATGCATCGATGTCACTTTGTTGCGGATGGTTCGTTTATTGGTTAATTTGGGTTCGGCGAGAGCGTCTGCCCAAGTGCTACGGCTCTCAGTCACAGAGCAAAACAAGCATGTCTTTTCACTGATGGCTTTAATGATTGTCTTTCAGGCTTGTTGTCCCGGCAACCATTCCTTGTTTAGACGTGTCGTCAAGGCAACAAAGATGGAAAAATCAGTGGATTGAAATTATATTTTTAGAAAATCACCAAGAAGCCGCGTGCGCTTGATCTAAGCAGCAGAAGGGACGGTTAATTCTCCAGAATAGCATGTGATAAAACGTAAGGACCTGAAATGTCCTTTTTAATTCATCAAAAGCACCATGAAAGGGACGGTTGACCAAAATTCTGCCATCATTTTCAAACCTTCGTGTCGGCCCAACCCCACATGTCTTTCTTTTATCTGAGGAACACAAAAGGAGATGTTAGTCAAAATGTTTGGATCTGACAGCCACAGTACCCATTCAATTTGATTGTATGAGGGGAATAACTAGCATCAACATTCTGCAAAATTTCACCTTGGGATGCATCGATACTACTCAGTAATACTCACGTTTGGCCATGATGGAGAGTAAATCCTTAGAACATAAACATGTAAATGCACAAACAAAAACAGATTTATGAAAATAAATAAAAACAGAGTTATCTCTTCAAATACTAAAAATACTGCAAACATTACTTTGATATCAAAGTAATGTTTGTAGAGCTTAATCATGAGTCCGAACACCAAGAAACAGACGTACTTTGGATGTATACCTTTGGATGAAAGCATCTGCCAAATGTATACGCGTAATGTGATGTATTCAAATGTGCAACCCTGTAAACATTATAACATTTACAGACATTGAGGGTGAGTAAATCATAAAAACATTTTAAAAAGAAACCCTTAAAAACAAAACATTTCAAAGAGCATTTGGCTTTTGTTTGAACCCTTAAAAATACTGATAACAAAATGGACTTCTGTTCTCAATTACACAGTTTCCACCTTGATAATATACCATTCATATGCTGGAGGCTTGGATTATAAATTGCTGTTTGTTTTTCGACCGTATTTATCTGAAATCACTGAAAGAAAACATTGGAATTGGAGATTAGATAGTTTTGTTGTGTTTCTTTATAATTTCTCTTTACGCTTGACTTGCACTGCTGGAGTTGTACTTTTGCGAATACTCAGGAAGAATGGCAGTACAGTATAGTTCTCCTCGGAACGAAACCTCGCCCAAATCTCTTCCCACGTAGCTCTTTTGTTTTCTGTCAACACACCCACTAAAACTGTCATGTTAAGCATTCTCCTCTCACTTCAGGTTCTTCTTTTATCTTTCTCTGCAATTCACACTGTCAACTGTGATTCGTTCTGGAGTTTATCACCTTAAAGGTGAGGTGTGTCATTTCTGCACCACTAGCGTCACCAAATGGAATTCCAAAAATAGTTAAACAGTCTTATCCAGTACGCTGGCCTTGGTCAACAGAGATCTCAACATAAACTCAATGTTGCTAGTTGAGCTGGTCAGATGGTCAACAGGTCTAATAATGCCTGAATAACCTATCTTCAGAGAAATCATGTTAGCGGACGAATGTAATAAATGTTGTGAATAATTGTGGTCCATAAATAAGTGAACGCTCGAAAAAAGCTAGTGGCTTGCTAGATGCTACACACTACTTCCGCATTAGTCCACTGTTGTCATGCGGATTCTATGTCAGTAAAGGCAGTAACAAAGGGGAACGCGGATATGACGCCATTGGCAGGCGACTGCACGGCCCCATGTCACTGTTTAGAATGGCGATTTTCTCACGATTTAAAATTAGTTGGAAACATTTGAGATATTGTAAGTACTCAGCTGAACAAAATATACAGCGGCCCAGTGGTTTTTGGATATTTTACTGCAAAATTGTTATAGACTATATCTTTAATAGAAATGCAAAAATTTGCAAAGAATTAGCCTAATATTTGAGCCGTCAATGCAATGGGCTTATGGGTCACGGTTGAAATTCTGACACAATTCCTTCACTTGATTGTCGCTATACCCATGGACCACAACATCACATACTGACCAAAGGCAAAGACGTCAAAGAAATAGTTGAATAAAAGATCACATTTAAAATAAATGTCTGTCCACCAGACCTTTGCTTGTTTTTATTGCATTGAATTTCGCAATTAGTACGTAATCATTTCAAAGTCTAGCTTGTCATACTATTGGCACTTTCCCTGTGAGAACCTCCATTTGCAGAAATGTTAATTTAGCCGTAGGCGATCATCTTCTCTCACGTAGAATTAGTTACAAAAATTAGAATTATGACAACTTCACAAAAACATCTCAAGAAGCCTGTCCTAAAAATGACAGAGACGCTTTGTGAAACTTCATTTAGAGTATAATTGGTGCTCCGACATTGTTAGATTACAACCTTTCAATGGCAGTTCACTGAAGGCAGGTGATTATAATGTCTGATGTTCCTGGTGAGGAACAAAGCGAGCTGGCACTTCGTGACAAGAACTCCTCCTGTTGATATCTACTCCCACCCTCAACCCTCAAGAAAACACCTGTCATGTGAGAGATGGTTGTCTAAGATACCTGTAGAAAAAACACAAATGAAATCTTCTGTTCAATATCGCAGTTGTTTCTTCAATACAGTAATGAGATTCAATTTAGAGGAAATGGAGACTTGCTTAAATCTTCTTTGAATTTAACAAACTTATGAAAACCAATAGTGCGAAGTAGCCTAAATTAGGTTTCAAACTACTATCTATATCGTCCCACAATCGTTTCGTAAGGTGGGTTATCATTTCGCTTTCAAGCAACAAAGTCTGTCCTCCCATCATCTGATTTACCAGTATGTGCTGGGAAACTGTAAGGCAAGCGCAGGTGTTTGCTGCAATGCATCTACAGAGAGCCTCATTACAGAGAAGGAGGGTCTTTTCCGTACAGGCTCACTCACCTTATTAACAGTCTTTATTACTTTCCATTTTAATGAACCGCAGAGCAGAGGATCACTTTGCCTGTCTGTGTTTATTTAGGATGCTAATGGACCAATTTAATGCGCCTCAAAGCTAGAAAGTTCAGTTCTGAAATGGACAAAATGAGCAGTGGTTCTCAAGACGTTTTGCTGCAGGAGCTGACATTGAACACATCAAAATAGCCAACCAGCGCAATGCCAAAATTAAAAAGCCACACAGACCCAACAATATGCAAAATTAACATGACAGTCTTAAAGTTCAGATGAATGGAAAATTACAATTCCTATTTTTAATGGAATATTGCTGTGTTTATTGTAAATAGCTGATCAGGGTGGGTCAATCTCTTTTATTTTAAATTCATGTGCCATCAAAATCTGAAAATCCTGAGAAATCCCTCTAGTGGCTATTCATCTAAAACGATGCAAGTTAGACAGCTTGGGGGGACCATCCGTTAACTCCTCCCCTTCAACTCTCAGTCTGCTGCTAGTTTCATTTCAAATTCCAACGTCTGTTTTTAAAAGAAATGAGAAAATTAGATAAAAAAAGAATATTAGGTTAAGGGCCATTTCAATAGTTTAAAATCAATCGTAAATGCGTCCTATGGTGTGACAGCAAAAAAAAAAACTAACAATGAAGACAAATCTCTCTTATGCTATTTTATGCTCTAAACATAAAAGTTATTAGTTCACCCAAAAATTCTGCTCTCATTTACTTACCCCGGGTTGTTTCAAACCTGGATAAATATATTTGTTCTGCTGAACACAAAGGAAGATACTTGGAAGAATGTCAGTAATCAAAAAGATCTCATCCCCCATTTACTGCCACAGTAGGGAAAATAAATACTATGGGAGTCAATAGGGAATGCAATCTGTTTGCTTACTAACATTCTTCCAAATATAATTTTTGGGTGAACTATCGCTTCAATAATCTTTTTTAATATTACTAACAGTTTGTTTTCTAAATGTTTGCTAAGTCACACCATAGGGCCCATGTGTGGTATATTTGTCAACTACCCACATATAATTTACAGTCAATTAGTCATTAGTGATAAAACCCTACAATTCGAATTAATAACAAGTTTGGAGATTGTCTGACATGTAAAACAGTCAAAAATACAATCACTATTCCAAAAATATGACCGCAGAATACAACAATTGATCACAATCAAATTGTGAAACATGCACATTTAACTGTGTGACTAACAATCAACTCAAGAAATTGGTCATATTGATAAGAGGACATGAAAAAAAATTTGAGAAATCTCATTAAACATCTGCAAATGAATCTGTCTTACATATCTTTATTTTTTAACAGGGTAGGTGACAGAAAAACAATCTTTCTTTGACAAATATATAGTAGGGAAACATGTTATTGTTAGAAAATGTGATTTTCTGGAGAAAAAAGGTGTTGAGTGATTTTTCTCGTTCATTTTTCTTGTCCACACAACTAATCTCCACCGCACCTAGTATAAGTGTAAATCACATAATCGCTTAAGTTTGAAGAGTGTAAAATCTTCTCTTGATTTATTTCATTTTTATCTTCACTCCTCTCTAAAGCCCTACCTGCCCATGCACCTATCGTAAATGGCAACAAAAACTGAAATTTACAAGGTCAAGTTAGAGATAGAGAAAATGGCAGAACATGAAAATGTGTCTAAAAGTAATAAAACGTTGACGAAAGCCCACCCAGAATGTGAGGCACAAGGACAGTGTCTCTTTAAAAAGGGTAAAAAAAATTAGACTGGGCCCTTTTCATCTACAGCACACAGTGGGGATGTGAAGATCAATCGAAAGCATTTGAAGAAATGTCAAACCCCGTCTCCCTGCAGCCCACTGTACCCTAAACAGAGGGGCTTCCATTTGCCGAAAAATTGCTGCTGTTAATTATAAAGCCCGTTAGATTGAGATGAAGTCGATAGAATCCCGCTATTACAAACTAGAGCGTTTTCGACCGAACTCAATCCAACATCCCCACGCCAAACAATCTCTGTCCGTGGGCTGTAAATCACCTTCACGTTGCCACGTGACATTAGTTCTAAAGACGGTTCTGTCAATTAAACGGCATTCAACACAAAACAAAGAGTCAATCAGGGAAAGCCTACATGTGGCTATTATATGTGTGGCAGTAATGTTTCTATAGAGTATGGAGATGTCAAAACTGTAGGATACAGAAATAGGCATGTAGGTTACGTACATCTGACAGGTATAAAAAAACAGAATTTCTGCAAACATCAATCATTTTTTTTCTATTTTCTTCCTAAAAGAATAATGAGTGTTTGGTAGAAAGCTGCATAGTATTATTAATGGATTAAGGAATGAAGTATTCATTAAGTGACAGCGTTACTATTGCCCTCGAGAACTCCCCTAGAAAAGATAGAACAATATGTCTGTATGAAAACGTTCACCCCAAAATGGAGATTTTCCTTATTTGCCCATCTTCATACCAAATCTGTACGACTGACTTCTTTGCACAAAACAAACTACATTTTAGGATATTACTGCTACTCTTTTCCAGAGCAAAAAAAATTACAGCGAACTACAGCTGTTAAAACTCAAAAATAAAACTAATGCAGATAAATAAATCATCTACTAGAGTTATGCTCCTCATACCAAATATTTTCCCTCTAAGAAATAGACAAAAGTTCTACATGGTATGTCAACAACATCCTTGGGTTTCATTGACCAAGCTCCAGCTTTACTAAAATGTTTATCGAGAAAAACAAATGACAAAACCTATTCGACCTAATATGCTTTTTTAGTAAATTCACCTTTCTGTATTTAGCCTAAATAGGTTAACACACCAAACAAAAGCGCAAACATTCATTAACCACCTGCAAACCAATCTAACCAGAAACTTAAGACGATAAAATAGAGATGTGTCATTTGTCTAAATATTATTTTCAGAACAAACACGCCTCTTTTTATTTCTGCCTCCATATTATTCTTAATATACAGGGGCTTTTCACTCCTCTCCCACCCACACACGTTGCTGCCTTATGTTAAACTACTTCAATTGACTTCACATCAATCTACACTCCATCCACTATAACAATGAAGCAAAAGACTGATTCGTGACAACATGGACAATTTTTAAAATGAAGAAAAATTCAAATAAGTACATTGAGTAAGTATTCATACCCTTAACTCAGTACTTGGTTAATGCACATTTACAGCCTCAAGTCTTGTTGGGTATGATGTGTGACCAGCTTTACACATCTGCATTTGGCAATTTTCTGCCGTTCTTCTCCTCAGATCCTCTCAAGCTCTGTCAGGTTGGATGGGGACCCTCAGTAGACAGACATTTTCAGGTTTCTACAGATGTGTTCAACAGACTATGCTTGCAGGGCGATGATGTACGTCCCTTAAAAAGTCAGCCATCTAAGCACCTTCCGCTCTCATAGGGCTGAGGTCATTTCTCACCAAGTGATTAGGATGTTTACTTAAAAAGCGTTCAAATCTCAGCAAAATGACAGCACTACAGCTCAGCATTAGTGAGTGCCTCTGTGATCATACCTCAAGTAAGTGTAAAAGTTTACTTTGTTTTTTATCATATTCGTGAATGTGGCTTGAAACGGGTAGCCTGAAGCCTTTCCCCTTTTCAGTTGTCGATGCATAATGTAGTGTTTGGATCATTTGACTCATGTCGTTTACCGTAATCCTAGGTGCATATTGAGTGAAAACATCATTGTCCCATATCAACGCTACGTGCACAGGATGAAATTGAGAGGACTGAGACAAAACGGTCGAGCAGAGTCTATTGGGTTCAAGCACAAGCACTGGCTGGGCCACTCAAGGACAAAGACAGAGTTGTCCTTATACCACTCTTGCATTGTTTTAACTGCGTGATCATTGTCCTGTTGGAGAACAAAACCTTCTGCCCAGTCAGAGGTTCTGAATGCTCTGGAGTAGGTTTTCAAAACTTAGCACTGTTTGCCTGGTGCAATTAACATCAGTCTATTACCACCCACAATAAGTGTTAAAAAACTTGTTTAAAGAGTACATAACATGAGATCACGAAAATTAAATTTCATGCAGCGCGTAATGTTGCCGTGTTTGAAAGTAAGCAGACTGCCAAGTTATAAATCCGAAGGTGAATGAATAAAGTTATTGGCTTGGAAAAAAGGAGTCGACTCTGAATCACGCAAATGAGTCGTCTCTTGTCCGATTCGCAAACCGCCACGGATTTATGTTACTACATAATGTCCCCGCTTACGTTTTGCTAGGACTGCTGGCGAAAACTTCACTCTTCTTCCCCAAACACTAGCTCGTGGGCCTCATTCGCGGTAGACCAATCACATGAGACTAGGCTAGCGGAAAGGAGGGGATTAGACAGATGACTCGCGGAACGAATCATTTGTGAGTCAGTCAAGAAGTAAAGTAAGAATAACTGCCTATTATTACGAAATAAGCGTTTTACACCTATGTCCATAAACTTGTTGTTGGACACTCCGTAAACCAAAGTAGGACCTTAAAACTCCCTAGTTATGTACTCTTTAAAGGAGATGTTTGTGCGCCTTTTCTAGTGATCCTGGCAGCAGTAACTCATCAAATGAAGAATGACACAGACGTGATTTATAACCTGGCACATATCCAGACATGCGTTGTAGTCGAGTGCACTTTCAACATCCAAGTACCTGGATGGCATTCATGGAGAAATGCTCTGTAGTCTCAGTAAAGCACAACAGCTCACAGCCTACATCCTCCACAGCCTGTCACTCATAACCGACTTAAATCGAGAAATTAAGATATGGAACTCTATATCTTACTACACTTTATTCATTTACAATTAGTTCAGTTTCTGAATTTGCATAATTCCTTCTGTATAATCGGATGCTAAAAGAGCAGACTAGTTTGTGCTATATGCAAATGCATTAGTATAATTTGTAGGTGTAAGTCACATATGGTCGTTGTCTGGTGGAAACCTTGCATTTCCATATTTTGTATTTTTTTGCGAGTCATTTTGCACTGTCACTGCTTGTTTGCAATGGAAGGGCAAATATCGAAATGGTTGTTTGAATATTTATAACATTTTCTTTAACTAACAGTTACTTTGGTAACAAAACATTTTGGTAAAATTACAGAAAAAAAAAGTCTATAATGCAATGCTCTTACTGCCACAGAGGACAGAAAAAAAACATTATGGGCACAAACTCCATTTTCAGCTTGATTTTGGTCAAATATTACTACTATGACACATATGACGAGACACTTGCATATGAAGTCACAATATTTGAAGAGTTTGGTTCCAAAATGAGAACTCCGTTTTCAAAACTCATGTTTTTTTTTTTATTGTGCATTCCAATTAATATCAATCAAACTGCCATTGGTGTGCTTTGATTTATGCCATTATAACTAAGAATACAGCTAACTAACCAAATAAAACAAAAACACGATAACATTATAAAAAAAAACATGATTTTATCTCCTTTTGGAAGCAAACTCTTCATTTGAAAAGCAATAGTTTTTGACATACAGGGTGTGCACCCAACACGGCGACAATATGCCTTTTAGTAAGTACATCACCCAACACTCCATAAACTATCTTAGTTTAAATTTATGTCGTATACTTGTTCTAATGCCAAACTGAAATTTCTACACGTGTGCCATAGATGTGCATCCACCTGTCATGTGCACCTACAAATCATTACCAGGTCTATGCACATCTGTCCGTTTAAAACGCATATCCTCTCCAAAAACAGACAAAAAAGAAAAAGATTCAAGATTCATAAGCACCTTTCATCTATAAGTGACTTCCTTATGAATCATTGCATTGTGCTCCAAGTTTCCCAGGTTCAGTGTCAGCGAGGAGGCAGCAGTAATCAACAGAACCCAATAGAGCAGCAGTGCTCTTACCTCCCATGTGAGAAACAAAGTGTCAATCCTAATAAGCAATCGTGCAGCTATGGCAACTGCATGCGGCTGCTGGTGCCTCAGACTCCATTCCTTCAAGTGCTCACAGCGAGGAGGTGCATTATGGGATGCGTTTCCTCCTATGCCTGGACCGCCTATGAGTTAAGAGCTTCCACTGCGATTGCTGCACAATTGCCCGAGCCCTGTGTGTTGGGTTGCAAGCACAGTTAGTCATGCTCAGGTCTAGGGAGGTGGAAACAGAAAGAGAGATAGGGTGGTTGTCAATACACATTTCATCAATCTAACATTTAAAGGTGCGAATGCTGTGCACACAGTCTGGCTCCGGTAAAATCTCTGGCCTGCATCACGTCTGACCAGAGCCATTGAGCGAGAGAGTTGCGTCGACTCCAATTGAACCGTTTTTTTCACAGCAATGGCAGCTTCACTAGTTCGCCTGTGCAGATAATATTGATGGTAGCAGGAGTAGCGAGGGTATGCTTGTGTGGCGTGCTGTCCGGGGGGCGGGCCTCGAGCTCACCCGGATCACTACCCCTCGATGAGGGGAGCGCGCAGAGCTCGGAACCGGCCCGAGTTCGGGGAGAGGATCCGGGGTGGTGGAGGGAAAAAGTGCAGGCAAGACGGTTCGTATTTATTGAATAGTTCGCTGGGTCTGATAGGGTAGAAGTCATGATAATTGATGCAGATCAGCTGCGATTGCTGATGCGCATCAGCCGGGCTGGATTATATGCTCCGGCTCCTCCCGAACTTTGATAATAAAACATCATTCATGAAGCCTCACAATAGTTCCCGGAAGTTACTAGTAACGCACGGAGCTGCAGCAGAACTGACCAATTGTTTAACACATTTAAAGACGTAACAAAACTGACCAATTGTTTAACACATTTAAAGACGTAACAAAACTGACCAATTGTTTAACACATTTAAAAACGTAACAAAACTGACCAATTGTTTAACACATTTAAAGACGTAACAAAACTGACCAATTGTTTCAACACATTTAAAGACGTAAGTCATTTAATGAATACAAAATTTAAAGAAATAAAGCATTTAAAGAGATAACTTCCTGGAACTATCTGAAGGCTCCGTGAATCACGTGACACTAGAAAATGTTTAACTTCCGTTGTCGTGAATCTCTCTCTCTCAACGTATCTTACAAAAGCTCTTCAAACATCCGACCTGTAACGTTACATACAACTACAGGACGAAAAAATGTATAACATCACTAGTCTATCTTACCCGTGGTTTGAGCTTTTAATTCCGTATTAAATGAAATAAAAAATCTGTGTTAAAATCTTTTTTATATCTTAATCTTTCTCACTAACTAACATTCAACGCCACAACTGCAGTCCAATTCGCGAGCCAATGACTCTTATGAGCCGGTTCATTTACTGAGTCACTCAAATGACTCACGAGTCACGAACCCGGGACTTTTGTGTGAGCCATTCTAAAGAAGCATTCACCGAATCAACTATCTAACTTGAATCAAGTTTCCTTACACGAGCACATTGACCTGCTCTCGCCAGTCACCAAGTGGCACATTTCAAATGTGATCTGAGTGATCTCGTCCAAAATCAGACGCTACTTCAGCAAGAAACATATTAATGCATGTCCTGATGCTGCTTAAAACGAAATGCAATAAAGAAGAATATGAAATAAAACAGAACGAAGCTCCCATACAGATGCTCAAGCGTCTTTTTACACGCTGAACTCTGAATGAAAATTCAAACCGATCGCAGAGACCCCTTGACTCCTGCAAAGTCTTAAATATGTATGTATCCTCCTTAAGGATTTAACGGCACCATTGAAACGAAAGGCAGTTCCTGCATTGTCTATTCTAACATTCCCCTTCACCCCTGACACTTTACTGATACACACACACGTGCAGACTTCATTCTGCAACTCCAAACTAGAGGCGATGTCTTACTCCCCTGGTACCGTCTTGCTCATCCGTAAAATGATGTTTTACATTAAGGACCAGTCACTGAAAGGCTGCTCAACCCGAAATGTCCACAACAGCTTCTGTCTCAATTGCCACTAGTTAACTAATGCTCCCCCTGGTTTAATTATATTATTTAAAGCCTCTAACTTTAAGAAGGGGCTGTTTTGGGGAATATGGTGTGCATGCATGTGTGTTGGTGCTTGAGACAACCAATTAATTCATCTCATGGAGAGCGGGTGAGGAGACATAGTGACTTCCAGGCAGTATTAGTCATGCAGCGTGGCACAGAGCGGCAGTCATCGGGGGAGCTCTCATGCATTTTAAAGGTGATGGTGGATATGTGTTTCTTCTCTTCTCTGTTCCTCCTGGCTGTGGTCTTGTCCTGTCCTCTCCTCCTGGCTGCGCAGCGGTGCGCCGGGCCCCAGCATGCTGTCCCCGCTGCTGCTTAAAGCTGTGCAACTGCAGCCAGAGTCTGAGAAGTAAAAACCTCACTTCCACAACTCCAGCCTTATAATATGAAATATGAAAACCTATATTTTATAAAAATGATGAACCTTCGAATATGGTCCCAAGTTAGTATGCATTTGTTTCTTCTATGGAAACCAATAGAAGAATGTCCTTTACAGACAATACAATTTCATGGCGGCCACATCTGTGGTTACAAAATGAGGAAGAGTAAATAGTGACATCATTTTAATGCTAAATCAATCCTTCCCCTCATAAAGAGAAGTTAATGCAAGTGTGCTATTAGTATGTTTCCTTTCAACTACAAATATACTTTCAGTCTACTTTTTATTAAATGTACTTCCCGTGTAAAAATAGGTTACTAAATACATTTTATTTAAGCACTTCCCTAATGTACTTAAAGTGCTCTGTTGTCACACGTTAATTTTGTACTTAAAGGTCTAGTGTATAATTTTGTGGAGGATTTATTGACAGAAATCCAATATAATATACATCACTATGTCTTCAGTTCAAGTTCACTGTATAGTTGCCGTACATACAAAAAAAAATGTTTTACACAATAGTACAAACAGCTCGGCTTACTGTTACACTGAAAGGGTACACTTAAAAATGTAAATACTGTCTTCATTTACTTACATTCGAGTTGTTCCAAATCTGTAAAAACATTTCCTTGTTTGGTTGAACACAGAGAAAGATATTTGGATGAATGCTTGTAACCAAACAGTTCTTGGACTCCATTATAATTTTTGTGTTCTGCTGAAGATATTTGAAAGAATGTAGGACAGCAAACAGTTCTTGGGCACTTTTGACTACTATTGTTATTTTTCCTGTAGTCAATAGGGTCCAAGAACTGTTTGGTTACAAGCATTCGTCTAAATATCTTTCTCTGTGTTCAACCAAACAAAGAAATGTATACAGATTTGTTACAACTAGAACCGGAATTTTCCTTTTTGGGTAAACTTTGCCTTTAAAGCGTACTTAAATGTGTCAACTGACGTAGCATTGACACTTACAAGTACACTACATTGATAAAGCAAAAGTATACTTTATTTTAATTTTAGTTAAGTATGCTTAAGTAAAATGAACTTGAAGTATACTTTTATTTTTGTAAGTGTTTCCCATCAGCAGCATGCACAAGAACATGCAGACAAACTCGGGTTAAGTCCAATCATATCCACACCTTGAGCATTTTACTACCATCATAGAAAATGGAAGACAAACAATTACTTTTTCCGATCAGTCAGGCTTGTCGTGTATCAGCAGCTGTGTGTTCTGCCTGCGAGGATGAAAACTTGTGTAGTTAAATGAGACGGATGAAGACCTGGGAGACTGCAGCTGTACCGAGCCGTGCTGCATGTTTCTGGGCTTGCAGGAGTGTTATGAGTAATTAAGACTCGGTTGAAAGCGGTTTGGACCGCTAGAGGACTGTAACTCTACACTTATTGTTATCGACTTCTCCGCGGCTGCAAAAAGGTTATGCATGTTACACAATACAGAAAATGATCAAGAGCAATAAGACACTCGAAGATGAGTTCAGCATTTCTCAGCAAAAAAAGGCACTTGGTTGTTGAGTCCTGAGATTCTGACAAATGAACTTGGGTACATTCTCTCCTCGTTAACTATTCATATTTTTCTCAGAGGGTTTGAGAATAAGGCCCTCGCTAATTTATTAATCAAAGTTCCCCGTGCCTTTAAAATATGACTGAGTGCTTTGCTGTAATGCCAATGCTCAATGTAGAAACACTGTTGTAATGTAATGAACACTAATGGAGTTGAGTATTACATGTGTTTGTGTATTAAACACCATTTAGTGCATTGAATAAACACCAGTTATAGTCAATATCTATCTTTTTAAACAAGTCAATGTCTATTTTGTTAAACAAGACAGGCGGATCATTTATCGATGGATGGATAGATGGACGAACTGGAGTTTAATCCTATCACGACTTCTTATCATGCCTTCATCAAAAACAGAGGATGTGCAAGGTCATTGAAAGCTTTGTGTGAGTGTCCGCTCCCATTTACACTCATCAAATATGTACTTAACCGGGTCAGCTGATCAAAAACTCATAAGTCACAGTCTTCAGCTGATGCATGAAGGCTCCCCATATAGATATAATGGCCATGTTATGATTTACAGCTTCTCTCTTTAACGGAGGATATTAATTATCGGGAGCGGAGTGACAGGAACAATGGAATGAGGAGAGGACGCCTCTGCTGATGCGTTCTTCAACATCTCCCCCTGCAGCAAGACTGACAGCAGCTCGCTGGACTTTAGATTTACCCTTCAGAAGCATCTTACAACAAGGAGCATCAGGAGAGAGAGAGATCAGAAAGATAAGACAGAATGAAAAACAACATTAAAAAGGGTTTGTTGGGTGGTTTTGTGATCATACAATGAAAGTGAATGGGAGCCAGTGATGTTTGGTTACCAAATTGTTCAAAATATCTTTTTTTGTGTGTGTGTTCCAGAGAAGAAAGAAATTTTGAGTCGAGGAAATGATTAAAGAATTTTCATTTTGAGGTGAACTATTTGTTTAGGAAAAGCGGAATAACTAATAGGCCTAAGAAAAAAGCTAAAGATATTGCCATGCCAAAGAGGAAGCCATGAACAAAAAAAAATGTGTCCAGGAGTATTGAGTCAGTCCCATGAAAGCCTTTATGAATCCCCCTGATCCAATTTGCCAGAATTCACAAAAGCAATACCTCGATGATCAGAGCATGCTCATAAAACCTTTTTTTCAACAAGAACCTTTCCCAAGAAGAGCACGGCTGGCCTTAGTCTTTCTATCAGCTCAGGGCAACATCGTCCTAAAACCATCAGATATAAAATAACATCAAATTTAAAATCAACGAAAATCTATCTTACAAGATTTATTTAATGCAGGCCAAATCTTTTGGTGTTTAGACGGGATGTCCGAGAAAGGGAATATGTGGACATTCTGCATCGGTAGGTTGATCCTGTGTGTTTTCCATCACAGGACCTTGAAAGGAGTTGCTCGCTGATTTAATCAGCCGCCTTTTTGTTGACTTTTTCCAGAACAGGAGTTATTGATCGGTGATGTCACCGCGATAAGCAAAAATGCCAGATAAATGGCAGTGAAAGGCATGCAGTTCGCAGCTCCCTCACCTTCCTCTCCATCAAATACAGTGAGCGCTGAGAAACAGATGCAAGCTGTGAATGTCACTTTCATTCTCATTATCCCAGAAGAAATGCAGGATGACGCTAGTTAATATACAATCAACAACTGCCAGATAATAAACATCAATGTAATTCCTTGAATAACTGAAACCTCCCCTGATAGTTCTGCACATTAGGTGGTTAAATCTCACCTTATGACATCTCAATCGTGAGAAATGTCTCTTATGGCGCGAATTAAATGAAATATACTCTCACTTAAGTAAATCATTGTCTGTGAACTAAACACAAGATCAAGGTTCATTTGATAATGAATTAGTTACAGCTAATTGCACTTCATGCGAAAATTCACTACAAAACAAATGATGTAACGAGGCCACTATAATAAACCGATGGTGAACCAAAATGAAGACAAATGCTACGAAAATTGAACAGACAGGGACATTTTTGAAACACTAAAGGGCTATGACACGGGGGCATTTTTGAGAGTCTTCACTGATCAAGAATCTGAGTTTGAGACGCCAGGACGCCATGACATTTCTCTCACCATGAATTTAATTACTGGGGTTACCAGGGGCAATGGGGAAAAGAGAGGAAAAGATAGAAAGGAAGAAACTTGCCATTCAACAACTAGCCTAAGTGGCGCACTACTGCCCTCTATTGATGTAAAACAGTCACTGACAGGGGTTGATGTCAAATAAGATTTGAATGAATTAAATAATCTTGTAGTCTGGACGATTGCTCACGTAGGCTGTGTTAATTAAATAGAAAAACACAGGAGAGTATAGCGGCATTCTTGCTGTTGCACCGTATAGTGCGTTATCACAGAAAAAAGCATGCGCGTAGCACACACAGGCTCGTAATTACGTATGGCATATTTACGATTTATGGGAGATTGTTTTGCGCATGCGCTCTGCACAAATACATGACATCATTTAAAGGACGGCGATCATTTATGCCAGTTAATTTTCCTCTTCAGCGAGTAACGAGTGGGCAGAGTTCAATGAAACGCCAGCTGTTCGAACTTGGCAAGAATTTGTCATCTGAATAAATGGGTCAGATCTGGCGACTGTCTTCTGTCTGCTTCGTGTTGGTTATTTGTCTCCACAAATTAGGCTGCAAAATAAACATATATTTGCAGCAGATTTATTTTTATTTAATTTAGCTTCACAGTGCTGGGTCACAAAAATGATTTAGTTAAATGTTTAAGGTGTAAAGGGTTGAATATATTTTGCTCTCGTTGTCACTGTTTGGTCAAACTGTTTAGATGTCTCTGTATCATGCTCACAAATGTAAATGTTTAAGTACACCAGTACACTTGGGAGTTTCAGTCTATTAGTTGTTTTAACAAGTGCAGGACGGTACATTACTGCCACCTGTCGGAAACATGATGCATTCAAATCATGATTTAGCTTTTATGTGTTGGAAAAACAAAAGAAAAATGTTGCATTCGTTGTGTACAATGGAAACATAAGATATATTATACAAAGTTTAAATTATTCATAAAATAAATAAAAAAAACTAAAATGCACAATTAAAACACCCAAATACCAACAATACAATAACACCTTTGTTTTTTAAAACATTAGATAAGTAATAGGTCATATTAAAGGCAGAATTTAAAATAAAAATATTCATTACTATCGGAATTATTGCAAAACGTTAGACTAAAAATCTAAAAAATATCGTCGTATGACAATTCTTAAAACAAATGTAGGCCTATCTGTTTTGTACGTGTAGGCATTGTTACCTTTTTTAGGTAGGCCTGTGGAGTCTTCAGGCATCTCTTGTTTATAATCCCCGAGACAGACTTTGTTCATTAAGTAAAGCTATTTAGGGTCATTGAATGTTATTGTATGGGTGTCACTGCTGAATTGTTTGCTCAAAGGCATCTGGTGCATCGCGCCTCTCATTGTCCATATGCCGTCGTGACGTGTCTTGTACCGTGTTGCGGGTCAGGCAGCTTCTTTCAGACTACGATGACGTTTTACAATAACTTTAGGAAATGATGCCTTGAACAAAATACATTTCTTCAAAATAAGGCATGAATATTGTGGTTTTGGCATGATCATTTAAATATGAGTTTTACAAACAAAACTTTGTTTGCAAACAAAACAAAACAAAACTGCACGTATTGGTATGGACGCGTCGTCACTTTACCACGTGAACACCACATGAGAACGCTGGAGCGCGCCCCCCGTGGGTGGCAAAACACTCAGCAAAATGACAGCTTACAATATTAGGAAACGTAATTCCGCGCAACATTTCAGTGTCCAGGAACACCCGGTTCCTTTGTAAGTTGAAGTGAAGACATAAGGATCACCGTTGAGTCCGGCTGCTTGTAAATCCAGCAAATAATTGCGTGTTTTAGTCCCTGTTTCTTTGTTTCTCCTATTCTCCTCAGCCATTTGATGGGTGTTTTGCCACCCAGGAGAGTGTCCAGGGCGTGTCCCGACATGTTCACGTGGGAAAGTGACGTCAATGCATACTCTCTATAGGCTAAATGTAATTAATATTTTTAGTTTTAAATAATAAATATTTTGTGACTTTAAAGGTCCTTATTTGGCTAATGGAGTGTCCAACAACACGTTTGCGTACATACAAGGTGTAAAGTAAAAACACTCGTTATTACCTTACTTCTTGACTGACCCTCAAATGGAACGTAGGCGGGCATTACACGGAGTGACGAAAATCTGACGCGGAACTGAAATTAAAACGACAGACGACTCGTTCGAGAGTCGACTCCATTTTTTCTCGTGCCAATAACTTTTTTATTCGTTCACTTTCGGCTTTACAACTCGGCAGACTACTTACATTCATACGTGAGACATTACATACGTTTTAAAACTATATAGGCCTATTTAGTTTTGGGTCAGTTTATCTACTGATAAAACAGTAGATAATGCAGTGTATTTTAATACTATTTTAATAGATGATGCAGTGTAATTTAAACGCAATGTATTTTAATTAAGGTATATTTGTTTATTAAATTAATGGCGCAATTCTTGACCTCAAGACAAATGAAATGTTTGACCTTTTACAGCAAAGGTCCATTCAATAGCCTAGTCTTATTCAGTTAAATAAAACGGTAGCATACAAATTCATAATAGCCTAATAAATTGCTATACTGCAGGTTTAATGAGCCCTTGGGTTTAACGGAATATTACTTCCTTTCCAGAACTTAACGAAGCCGCTAATTTCCTTAATTTGCGGGTAAACCCTTAAATTAGATTCAGAGTGACAACTTTGTGTACAAAGAAGTACGTCCGTACCTCGGGCTGTATTGGAATAATTACATGGGGCTGAGATCAAGGGCTGTTTTCTGATAGGCAGAGCCATTTTCACTGTTTCTCTGTGATATTGTCTATTGTGTGAAAAGTGGAAGCGTTCGATCTCCGCGGGTCTTTAATTAACTAGAGCGAAAAACACAACCGATGCGTGCGCACCCCGGGTCAGATGTGGATCACTCACCCGCGCTTGAGTGAACTCTGAAGAATGGAGCCATCGTTTCAGCCTCTCCCACCACAACAAGAGCCCAACGGTTTATAAATGAACTGATATACTCATTAGCTGCAAAGTATTCTGTGTGCTATATATGGTTTTGTCATCACTACCTTATAGGCCTAGACAATTTTTTCTGGCAGAAAAGCGAGTGCGTCAATAATCATGACGCCATGAGGTCTCACAAAATGACCTTTGATATTCTTCTAACACCTTCCTCCGCCATCACAGTCTCAAGACCTACAGCAGATGGGGAGTGTGTCCCTGCCTTCTCAGGGCTGCAGGCTGTTGCGCTGGCGAGAATTAAATATTCATGTACAGAAATGAATGGAGAACCCCTGGACGGAGAGCGTGCCCGTTTATTCAACTCAAGCAAGCCTCATTAACCCGATGACTGCATAGCAGGTCACGCTGATTTTCTTACCAACATTTAACATCTACCGCCTGTCTCCAAACACATACAGCAACAACAGAGAGAGAGAGAGAGAGAGAGAGAGAGAGAGGGAGATCAGACTTTCACTTTAAGTTTAAAAAATAATTGGGTTATATCCAAATTTTTATATAGGCAAGTTTTTTTTACCTTGCATCGGCCTTTTTTGCACAGACACGAAAAACTATTTATTTTTTTATTGAAAAAATATGTAGTTGTCCATTTTTTGGTACATGTTATTTACTTCCACCGTAACAATTAACGAAAAATGTATCGGTTATTTGCTTAAGTTATTTTTAGTTTTTTGCATTTACTTTTAAGCAGTTAATTTTAATTTTAAATGATTGATTTAATTTGTTTAATTTATTTCCTATTTAAATTATATCGTTAATTAAAATGGCAAGTTACTCTTTGAAAAAACATTGCGTGTACAAATAGCCACAAAATAATTTTGGCCTATAAGAATTTTGGCAGAAAGGTTACCAGTAAACCGAAGTGATGATGTTGTTGATGCTCAGTGATTAACTCTGTCACGGCTGAGGGTAAAAAAGTGCGAAAGTTAAACTATCCCTGGACGCGTCGCGGCATATGGGAAACGCAAGCGTGGGCCCCTGACTGCGAGACGGGTGCCAGGGGACAACAGCTGACCGGGCTGAAGTTTGGTACTCTATTCAACCTTCATTAGGAGTAGTCTCAAAGGGGCCGCCACTGTCATAATACTCTCTCTCCTCCTCACCCCCTTTGAGCAGCAGTCTCGTGTCCAAAACACGTTGACGTGTTCTTGTTGTGGAGTAACTGAAAAGAAGTAAAAAAACGGAATGGAAAACATAGATCACTGATGTTCCCATAGGCCTGCTGTTCAAACCATGCATGCAGTTTACAGACAGTACTTTAGTATTTAAGGGAGGGCTTTAAATGCATCCCTCAATTTGATAAATTGGATCTGATGTAGAATAAAGACTTTAACAAAAATATTTAACTTTGACGTTATTTAAGTTGACAGAAATTACTGCATTTCATACAACAGAAGTTAAAAATCGAATTAATTTACGCAGCCTATTCAACATTACAAATGCATAGACTAAAAACGATTAAACTTAAACTGGTTAATTTAGATTATAATAATACAAACACCTCTTCTAATAATGATGATAATAAAATTAAAGATCACGATTAAACAGCAGAAGCAATTTAAGAAGAAGAAATAACTTTGTGTTTAGCAGGAAGGTTCCCTTGTATCGTTTCTCCGTGAATGTCTCCACGTCTGATTTGACCAAATATTGTTTTGCTGAATTGCTAAATGATTTATGACAACAGTGAAGACACTTATCAGTTTCCTGGACCTTTCTGGCGACAGGTGCGACCTAAGACGGGCTTTCCACCTGCTCGTTTTATTGCGGCTGATTTTACAGTTTATTTGAGAAGAAATATGACGCTGCTGTAAGTCTCTTGCTAGATTTTATTGGTCCGCAATTCCGTTGCTTATCTCGAATAAAGTGGTTAAGGATGTTGGATAAAATCCTCAGATGTTTGAGATTTGAATTTTTCACCACGGGTTTAAAATAGTAGAGTCGTCATTTATGATTCAAGACCACAATAATGCATTATAGTTTATGTTCTTTATTGTGCAATAAAAAAATCGAAATAATCACAACTGAATAAAAAATTAAAAACAACTTAAATTGCCACTCTCACAAACTTTTTGTATATTCGTAGTGATATATAAGTATTATCATTTTTTTTTTTTGCTGTTAAACGTTAAAACAAATGGGTGAATCTTAATCTGCGTTTTCATCATTCAAAAGGAGCATCCATCACTCAGGACAGAGATATCAGGAAGAAAATAGAGCCCACAACTCTTTCTTTCTTCTCTCGGAGTTTGAGGGAGATGTTCTATTGGCTGTGAGCATTGAGGGGAGGAGATAGAAGAGAGGTGAAGCCACTATAAGGTCGAGAAGGATCCAGAATGAAGTAAAGGAGCAAAACAAGACAACCAGGTCTACTATAAATTTCTTCACAAAGCTGGATCAGGGACATTAGCCAACTTTTAAACTTTATATGTTTTTATTCTTATTTTGTGTTGCTTCACATAAATACTGTCTGACAGCAATGGCAGCCAAAACAAAAATATTGCACTGGCCAGATGTAAAATTTCGGGAACGACTGGAGGATTTTACTCTCTCTGAACATCCGAGGTTGACCCGCAGTGACCCACGGGCCTGGATGACCTCTGCGACCCCCGCGTACCCATCCACAGGTGACCATTACACCCAGGCGTCGGTGGATGTCGCCATGGGCAAATACATCTCTGGAATCAGTCCTCAAACAGCGGAATCCGAACTGGGAATATCTATAGAACACGGTGGGACCCAGCAAAACCCCCCCGGTCCTCAAAAACACAGACGCGTGGCCGCCAACGCGAGGGAAAGACGCCGGATGCACGGACTAAACCGAGCGTTTGACAAACTGAGGAGTGTCATTCCCTCCATGGAGAACGAGAAAAAACTCTCCAAATATGACACCCTCCAGATGGCGCAGATATACATAACAGAACTGTCCGAGTTGTTGGAAGGTGTTGTGCAGTCGGAGTGCAGAGGTTTGAGGGAAGGATGCTGTCCGGCCGGTAGCCATGGTAACCACGGCCAGAGGACTGGTTCTCAGTCGTTGAGGACCAGCGCATCTTACGCTATGGACGCAACAACTTCTAACTTTGTTTCGGAGAAAAACGACGTGACTTCTAACGCCAGCGATGGTGAATCGTCGCATTTCAGTGACATTGATGACGGACAGACTGGAGGACGCTGATGGTGACGTGAGCTGGACTGTGGCACTAAAGCGATTATTAATCCTAATTTATTTGTCTGTGTTTTAGTAGACACTAAAGGAACCAAATAGATAGGCCTTGTGGATAATGGTTAGTTTTCTAGATGATGCTTAGTTACAACTTGATTGGCAAAATTTATGACAGCTCACGAAAAGGGAAAGAAAGAACGAAATGATACAAGCCCTTTAGTTGCACTTTATTGACAGATCCTTGCCTGACATGTAGTAACAGACGTTGTGCATCAACATTTTTAATAAAGATGTTTTTCATACATTTCTTTGATTGGTTCTTTGGCTCAAAATAATCGAAAAACTTTTAAAAATGATCTAGTTCAGTTCAGCACTGGATCATTGCTGTTCTTATGAGAATAATATATGGAGATGCTTTCAAGAATAGACAACTTGCAAAGCATGCACAATAATTTACATAATAAAAAACATTATCTGTGTATTAAAGAATCTTTTTTTTAAATGTATTATTATGTACAAATGTATAACCGGCTAAAGGAAAAAGAATCAAGGTTTAAAATGTACATCCATGAATTCAACCGAAGCCCCGCCCACGACAGCAGTTACAAGTTAATCAGTCATCTGTCTGTCTGTTCTTTCTAAATGATCTGAACTTCCTCCGTGTGATCTGGGAAAAGAAGGTGATATTTTAGAGAGATCTTTAAACAAGATGTTAGAGAGAGTCTGTTTAAAGTCAGAAGGGATTTCTGTGGAAATCTGCTGGTCAATATTTGGCGGCTCTTGACCACCATCCTCCTCACTTTGGTTATTCTCAATTTTGGTTGCAAAATGTAATGTGCTGTATACAACTTCAGCAGTGGTTTTGACCTGTTCAGGACTGGTCTCAACCATCCAGTTTATGTAGGGATTGTCCTCCTCTTTGTTCTCAGAAGGTTCTTGTAATGAATTCTTCTCTTGATCCATTCTCACATCTGTATAGTCATTGATGTGAACTAGGCTAGGAGGTGTTGGAACTCTTGGGAGATTCATTCTTGATCTATGCTTTGGTTCTAGGCTGGCGTACAAGACATCATCTGGGATGCTCGGCGGCCTTCTGATGGATGGAAGATCTGGTAAAGAGATGTTTTGGCGTGATACTATCAAACGGGGTGGAGGTGTAGGGACTGGTGGAGTAGTAGGGCTGGAACGTACCGTTTCCCTGTTTGTCGGTTGCCTGTGTGTCAAACTGACCGGAGGAGGATTATTTACCTTAGGCCTGTCCTTAGGTCTATCTTGTGTTTTGGGTTTGGGAGGTGGGGGCTGAGAATCTTTTTGAAGAGGAATGGATGGTGCCAGCAGATCTGGAGCACTGTGATGCACGAGAACTTCCTCAATGGCTTTGTGTATCTGCTGGCCGTGTTTGCGCTGCACCGCCAGGCGGGGGCGGTCTTGAGTCATTTTAATTGGAGGAGGGTTTTTCCCCTTAGATCTGTTTTGTGTTTGACTATCAGAGGAGAGGGGCTGGGATGCAAACTCTTGTGGTTGAGAAGTGGCTTCTGCCAGCAAGTCCTGGACGCTCTGGTGCATGATGGCCTCTTCAATGGCCCGGTGTATTTGCGCACCCTGATTGGACAAAAAAAATGAAATGACCCTCGCCTGTGTGACAGCGACGACCTGCCTCGAACATAATCCCTCCCTGGAAAGATATCAAAAGTGAATAAATTGAGCACTTATTATATTCTATCATGAGAATGAATCACCTATACCTTAAAGGGACAGTTCACCCCGAAATAGAATGATTTAATTATTTATGTGGAACACAAAGGAAGATATTTTTAAAAATGTCTCAGTGGTTTTGTGTTCATACAATGGAAGTCAATGGGGGCCGATGTTGTTTGGTTTCCAACATCCTTCTAAATGTCTTTTGCCGAAAAAAAGAAAGCCATACAGGTTTGGAATGACACAAGGTGAATAAATGATTTCTGGCCGAACTATCCCTTTAATAATTCACAATTCATCAAAAGGATTTCCATTACCCCAATAATACACGCAATAATACTTTTCAACCCTCTTTCTGTATAATTCAATATTTGATCAAAAAATTGTTTTATATTAATATATTATAATATTTTAATATATTCTATCACATTATATTCATATTTTAATTTAGCATATTATTAATTCCTCAGGGAATCACCTTGACTTGACCAAATTTTCTGAGGAGTCTATAGGGCCAGTGATAGATGGTTTGTCCTGTCTTGAGGTCCAGCAGAGCAATAGAATCTTTCTTAACAGAAAACAGGTACGGGCCAGACATCCTGCACCTCTTAGACGCGTCTGTGCTCTGTACCGTTACCTGGAACTGACCTGAGGGTAGAATTAACAAAACCGTTAAACCAGATTCTCTGAAACAAGCATCGGTCCGTAAGGTTAGATCTATTGAATTTTACCTGAGACAGGAGTGTCACAATATCAGATTTTCATTACACGTACTTAGATTTCACTATGGACTGTCTTGCACGTAGCCTCGTGACGTACTTCAACGTGCATTTGTTTTCAATAAAATTGATTTAAGACTTAAAACTAATTTTTATTCATAAAGTTTAGGTTCAGGTTAGGGGTAGGTGTGGGGATTTAATATTTCAAAAAGTTGCCATCCTTTTTATATATATATTTTTTAATTATAATGTTTACACTCTGTTATTATTGCATACTGTTTTATGCACAACAATACTGAGGTGCAAATAGTAACGTTAACTGCCACTATTTATAAGTAAATACAAATAGCATCTACTATTTCTACTTATTCTAAAAAATAAAGAAAAACAGCCATTTTCGGTTCGTGTGAATAGCATATCGCTATGAAATGCTGCTATTTTCACTTAGTGTAAACAGAACCTACTGCTATTTAAACGTAGTGTAAATAATCTACAATTATTTCTACATAAATAAAAATATACAAAAAAATCAAACTAAATAATGCGTATAATTAATAGTAAATTGTTTTCTTAAAATGTTTACAATAACTGGGGGATATGATTTTAGAAAAATCTCTTAAAAAAATGACATCTTTTGCCTACATTGCAAAAACCTTAGCTGAATATTAAGAAATATTCAGTGGTTATTCTTGATTTCTGCTTTACATATTTCTTTTTTAAATTAGGCAATGTTTCTATTTCCTGCATGACTGACCACATTGGCTGCGCATCAACTTTGTCGGCTTTGAAAACTTTTGTAAGTTTAAGCCTAAACTTTCTTACCTGCCCATCAAGCAAATGTATTATGTCTAAATAAAAAACAATATGGCTGGGTTTCACAGACAAGGCTTATCTTAAACCAGGACTATGCCCTAGTTAAATTAGGATATTTAAGTCACTTTTTGAATAATGCTTTATAAAAAACACTACTAATATGCATCTTGAGACAAAACAATGGCACTGACGTATTTTAAGATATGTTAGGGAAAGTGATTTTCAGTTAAGACTCGGACATTCATTTTAGTCTGGGACTAGCTTCAAGCATTGTCTGTGAAATCAGCCATATAAGGCCTAAACATGCGCATTAGTCTTTTGATTTGATTGACAGCCCTGAAGATCAGCCATAGGAAAGCATAAGACATTATGGGTATCATCCAACTGTACAACAGAGTGACTGTTGTGTAATCTCATTTAGGGCGTGAAGCAACACAAACATTTCTGATGGTAATAAAAAAAGAGTAATGGAAATATATGCACATTAGCACATATCCTTTGACGCAACTTGGACAAACATTTGGTAACACCAATTTTAACAGCAGATCACCTTTATCAGACCCCTAGAATGTGATGTGTTAGCTGTGATGAGTATATTCAAGCATTTTTCTGAAACAGTCTCACCTACGCCCCAAGTTGAGTACAGTTCATTGTCAGCCAGATGTGTGAATTTATCCCTCTGGAGTTTTCCTGTATCTTTATCTCCACTGGCCTTCTAAATATAAATATAAGACCATTGATAAAAGTTAAACGAGCCATTTCTCTTTATAATGTCAGCTGTCTTCGAAAAAAGATTAGCATGTCTTGTGTAATATTGTTGTTATCAGCACTTCCTCTGTCAAGACGAGTGTGTTTCATCGAAAATGAAGTTGAACCTCACAAAAAACAAATGTGTCAGGTTAAGGTCAGGTTTAGATCTGGGGATAAAAGCCTGAACAACATTCTCATCAGCCACTTATGTCAAACCTACAATGCAAAATCAGTCCTACCTGGAATGCCAGCTGGCACAGAACAGACATCCAGTCCTCACGGGTGGGAGCAGCGATGGTGTAGGTGCAAGTTAAGGTGTTTAAAAAGAAGGCGGAGCAATCCGTAGGACAGCTCTCTCCAGGAGCCGGGGTAATGCTCAGACAGTCCGACAGACGGATCACCCGTTTGTCCATCTTCTTGAGCCCGGAAGGCCTGGCAGTGATCGAACCCAGCAGCCCCCGTCCATCACGCATGTCGTACAACTCCATCCGACCGATTCCTATAGGGCTGGGCTCAAAGACAATCAACCAGGTCATCCTCCATATCTTCTGCAGGAACAAGAGGAAAATTAATCAAACTGTGGGAGGATATTAATATCAAACTGTCTGGTTTTGTATGCCTCCACTGGGACTGGTTAGAAATCTAGAAGTGCATGATGGAGGGGGCAGAAGTTCTGAAACCTGCCGTCGATTTATCTCTCATGCATGTTTTATGGCTGTTAAACATTTCTATGAAAACGGAAGCACCTCAGGTGGTTAACCAACAGCCGCTTTTCTTCTTAGAGTATATTAATAATGTACAGCAGAGGTTGTCCGACTGTAATTCTCAAGGCGGGACGTTACTCATTTTGGAAGACTTTCATGCTGTTATAACTATGATTATCAACAGTATGTCTGTATAGATCTCTGAATGTGACGATTTTAACACAAGCACGCTGAGAAATTTTTCACATAAAAGGCTCTTATTTAAAAAGAACAAAACGTAAACCAAACATGAAACTCACCTTCCCAAACTTGACACCTTGCATGAAAAGTGGCCCCTCTTTAATTATCACATCCATTGTGCTTGCTTGTTTCTGAGAGCAGACTAAACTAGTTCCTCTGTTTAAAAGTAGAGACAGAGGGGGTGGAGACATTGTATGATGCTAATCCTTATATTAGATAAGAGCTTCCTTTGCAGTGGTTGTCATTTGACTAAAAATGAACTTTGTTTTCCACAAACCCAGAATACTTCAAAACGGATACTTTTATGTATCCTTCAGCTTGTTCATAAATTGAATTGTATGATCAGACATATAATCTCAGACAAGATATTTATTGTGGTTGAAATAAAAAAAAAACATGCACAGGAGATTATGTTCACCGTCACATTTATTTACACGAGATCTGTTGCAAAGAAATGTTATTAAAACACGCACGAGTTGGGTGTAGTCAAACATTGTTTTACTTAAGCTGTCTTTAAAACAACCGCTACAATCGTACCTTGAAACCTTTATTTACTTTCATAAAGCAGTACTTCTTACTGCATTTTGTAACAACAACCATCAAAAAACAATTTCACTGAAATCAATGCAAATAGAGTTTCAAGAATAATAAACTTTGTACAAAATAATGAGATGACAGTAGGTAAGAACAGGGATGTAGACAGCATTAGAAATCCATCGAGCTGTTGGCCAAGTAGTCTTTGCGTCCAATGTTGGTAACCTGTTTCGTCTGCATGGCCTCCAACTTGGGACAATCTGTGATCCTGTGACCCAAACCACCACAGAACGTACAGCCTCTCTCTCCTGATGTGAAAACAGAGAACAAAAAAGAACATAGGTTCAACACTTTTCTAAAGGCACTGCAGAGAAGTCTCACACAACCAGGAAAATTCTGCAACGCGTTCGAGACCGTGTTTACTTGTGTAGAAACATTTATGTCATTCGTACCTCCAATATCCAGCATCGTCTCATCGCCCGTTTGGAGGACCTGCAGTACAGGAGGAACCTTCTGCTTGGCTTCCACCAACAAAGCTTTGAGATCCATCAGCACAGACTCATCTGTGGAGAAATCACAGCCATTTAGACCTTCACTTAGATGTACATGTATTCTGAAAAAATGTATGTTGACAAAAAATTGCTTGAAAAATACAGATAAATATATGAGAAAATTAAAAGAAGACGAATCAGTAAATTAACCAATTAAAACACTTACCACATCCTTTGTTGATAAAAGTTGTGGCTATTCCAGTCTTTCCTGATCGACCCGTTCTGCCTATTCTGTGGACTGTGGAGCAACATTAATGTTATACACACTGTCAGCATGCCTAAAAACTGATACACATGAAATATTATGACATTGGGATGCACTGAAAAGTCCCCTTTAAGTTTGATATCCACAAATCTGATCCCATACCGTAGTTCTCGATCTCCTCTGGCATGTCGTAATTGACCACGTGTTGTATAGCTGGGAAATCCAGACCTTTCGAAGCGACATCAGTAGCTACCAAAACATCCTTCTTTCCCCCTTTGAATGCCTCAATGGCTTTGGTTCGCTCCTCTTGGTCTGAAAAGCACACCTGGAGTTTAGTATCGTTGTAACACAACAGAAGGCTACAGTCAGAGCAGCATCTCAAACTGACACCCAGTGGGAATTGTGTGTAGCTGCAGGGGCTCAGCTCGTATGAGGCTGATTGATGACGTTTGTACTACAAACTGAGACAGAGATGAATGAGGAAGTACCTTTTCCTCCATGTATAGCCACGGCCTCCACCCCTTTAAGCAGCAGATACTCATGTATGGCATCCACATCTGCTTTCTTCTCTGCAAATAGTAAAACCTGAGACGCAACGGTGAAAACGTGAGAAATGACGATTTTTTTCAAAGAGAGATGCAACTGGAATTAAACGAGGGGTCTACGCACTGGAGGTGTAGTCTTCTGGAGACACTCGAGCAGATACACCATTTTGGCCTCTTCTTTGACGTACTCCACTTCCTAAGAACACACAAATTTAAATGAAATTCGATTCAATTGCAGCATTTATAAGAGCATCAAATTCATCATTGTTTTCTTACTGAAGCATTTGAGGATTGTTTTCTAAAAGCAATAAGGCATTTAAGGCAGTGTTCATTTGGACAGTAATAGTCACATGAATCTTTTACCTGAATGACGTCCAAGCTCGCAGCTCCAGCGCGGCCCACGTTGATAGTGATAGGCTTAACTAAAGCACTTTTGGCAAAGTTCTGGATCTTCTTGGGCATAGTGGCACTGAAGAGCAGTGTTTGTCTCTGACCCTAAACACAAACATAACCCTGAAAATCTAACTTGAAATCCCTTCTAATACCTAAATTCATAACGATCAAGTTCATCCAATTGTTGATAAAAGGGGCCATCAAAGATTTAAACTATATTTAAGGATGCAATCCGTAACGTTTCTTCTCCATTTCTATCTGATACATACAATTGTAGGTTCATTGAATCATTTAACTTTTCATAAATTGAAGTCAAATGACATCAGACTGGCATTTCTGTACCCGACAGATTAAACTATTATTATTGATCAGGGTTGATATATCATGTCAATCAAAAGAGAAAAATGCAATGAATTTGTCTTCTGTATATAGAAAATGTTAAGAAACATCACTAGTTTGACATTCAATATTAATAAACATTATTTGAATTCATCACATTCAGAAAGTTAAGAAATACTCATTTTATCTTCAGAATCGGTATTAGCAGATATCATTCTGAATAATCGTCTATCGTATCGGAAGTGAAATTTAGTATCTATGCATCTCTATTCATTATTATAGTGAAGCGATAGTATTCTTGAACACTACATTTTTAGGCTAATGTTTATTTTTAACCAAAAAATGTACAGATTGCAGCTTTAAAGTTATAGTTTACCCAAAAATTTAAATTCTGTCATGATTTTCACTCTCTTGTCAAAGGTGTTCTGCCAAAGAAAGTCATATACAGGTTTGAATGTGAGTAAGTAAATGATGACAGAATTTGTATTTTTGGGGGAACTATAACTTTAATATTCATCCCGTAATAATACATAACAGAATCATGAGGAGGATTGCAAGAAAAATAACCTTAAAGTAAGAGAAGATGGTCCTGATGTCCTCTTCAAAACCCATATCAATCATCCTGTCGGCTTCATCCAGGGCCAGATACCGACAGATGTCCAGACTCACCATCTTTTTGTTCAGTAGATCCATCAGTCTGCCTGGAGTGGCCACCATCATATGAACCCCACTGCAGTTACACAGTCACAGTATGAGGGACTATCACATGCAGTAAACATCCTAATGTTTTGTTAAAGACAACCGGCAAATGTAAATCTTTTTTTTTCTGACTTACCGTTTGACCACCTCCATCTGTTCTTTCACAGACATGCCTCCAATACACAAGGCACATCGCAACTGAGGAGCTCCCTCATCTTCCAGCAACTTACAGTAGTACTCAATTATACTATGAGTCTGCCTCGCCAGCTCCCTCTACAGACGGAAAGAGACCAGAATTTTACAGGCTGTTTGGTGCATAACAAGCTATAAAACCATTAAGCAGCATGTGAGAGTGAGAGAGTGGGCTTACAGAAGGGCAGATGATGAGGCCGTACGGTCCCTCGTTCTTACAGAAAGGCAATCTTTTCTCCTGCTCCAGACAGAACATGGTGATCGGGAGCGTGAACACGAGGGTCTTTCCTGAGCCGGTGAAGGCGATACCAATCATATCTCGGCCTGAGAGACTAGACAGACCATAAAGCCAGTTATTCCAGTAATATTTCTATTCTGTGCATTTTATTTAAAACGCAAAAAACACAACATTAAAACAACTTAAAAGCCCCTGGCACTGCATATCACAGGGGTTAAAAAAAATTCAGAGAGTAGACACATACGCAGGGTTATTTGTCAAAAAAAAAAGGACATTTTTAGTAAATTATTTCCCTTGAATCTAAATAGTAACATTTTTGAGCTTCTCAGACAGACGTTTCTTAAACTTCGATGCTATGTCATGTGTGTATGGATCACAGAATGACTCGAAAGAAGTGGGGGCATAATAATAAATTGTTTTATACAATTATGGTATATAAAAAGATAGCTTAACATACCAAATTCAACCGAATACATCATAATAAAAATCCTACTTTTTAAAAAGAAAACAAATAAGACTCACATTTTTTGTCCTATTGAGGGTGGCATTTCGAGAGTAAAATAAAGTGACTAGATCTATGATGAATTTTGTTCTCTAGTAGTAATTTAATCCTTAGTTTCATATGTAGTCATGGTGATGACATGGCACAAGTCACATCCTCAACACATAGAAATGAGATCTTAGTTTTTCAAAGCAGGTTAGCATAAATGAGCCCTCAAAAAAGCAAAAGTGGTCACCTTTTTGAGCTCGTAGATTTTTTTTATAATAATTAGTGGAGGCAGATTTATTAGGCTTTTTTAAAACTCATACTGGCAAATTTTGCACTACAAACTGTGAAACGAAAACAATATAAATTCCTATTAAAGCTACAAAGGTTATGGAGTCAGCAGTGAGTGCTTCTCTATTCATTTGTCAGGAATATTAGGCTGCTGTCACCTAGCTGCTGATTTCTTTCTCAACTTTTTACGCTCACTTCAGAGAAAAACGACCGTGTTTATGACATAATTCTGTGAAATAGGTGCAATAAACTGTGAAGAAGTTTGAAAACGATTTAGACGCTTTAGAAATCCGATCCTTGAGATCTCGATCGCATGAGCGCAGAAGTGGAAGCGGAGGTCTGATTAAATGATTTGCCGAGGCAACACAATGTCATCGATCTTTATGTCCCCGTCTCCAATTTGTGTATGTCATATTTGTAATGGACTTAAAAGCTGCCCCACGCTTCAGACTTTATAAACTTACTCTCCATCCTGCCGACTGTTTGCTTGCTACTCACCAACGTGACGTCTCCACTCAAGCAACCAAGACCCGCCCCATTTTGATTCTGATTGGCTTGTAATGTTTGTGTTCCTCTCATACCTTTGGTAGGCGAACTTATGAACTTGAACTGATATCAAGAAGCTTTTTTAAAGTAAATATTTTTTTCCACAGTCAAACGCCGCAAGCCAGAGATCCGGCACGGTGCCGGAAAACTTTAAAGCCACAAGCTTAAACAGCCCCACATGCTGACTTACATGGTTGGTATTCCCTGAATCTGAATGGGTGTCGGGTGAATGATTCCTTTCTTCTTCAGACCTTTCAGAATGGCTGCAAAAGACCATTAAGAGGAGGAAATTAGCGCAAGGCTGTGAATGAGATGTCGCATGTAAAGTAGGCAAAATGGATCTTACCCTGAGGAAGCTTCATCTCTCTAAAGGTCTTGATGGGAGGTGGAATGCCGTCACCCTCCACAAGAATATGGTACTTCTTCCGAACTCGATCGTGGCGTGCCGGTTGCATGGTCAGAATGTAACGTGGTGGTTTCCAACTGAAGAGAAGACCGAAGTTTGTTTATACCGAAAAACAAACTAGCAAGAGCTTAGACTAACTGACAGGCATTGCAAGTCCCTTACCTTGTTTTAATAGGGTCTTCGTATGTGATACCTTTGGCCATTTCCTTCACAGACATCAAGGCTGATAAATATAAAAAAGGTGTTATAAATGTTGTGGTTTTGTAAAAACACGTAGTACTTGTTAAATACATACAAAAACTTGGTGAATACATACCTCTGCCTTCAGCCACGCTCTCCAGAATCTTTTCTTCTTCTTTCAACTGCTTCTCCTTAGCTGACTCCTTACGGGCTATTATATAAATAAAAATATGCCATTTTTATTTTTCAATATTTGGACAAGAAGGGATAAGAGAAAATGAATAGTTGGGAAGGCACCACGGCTCCATCGCAACCACTAAACACTACACCATAGCGCTGACATAGATGATTTATTTAAATACTGTGCAAACCACGACACATTGCACACAGTGTAAAGACCTTCAGCTTTTTCCTTGAGGTGTTGATGCTGGTCCAGCAGACTGACGTTTGATCGTGGACCAAGACCTTCATCCTCATCTTTCTGCTCTCCCCCGCTGTCTTTCTGTTCCTCCTCCGTGAGCCCTTTTCCACGCAGTCGCATCACCTTCTGTAACTGTTGTGGGTCACATCATACAATAAGTCTTTATTTCAATATCAAGGTAGAAAAAACAACAGTCAGTTTGCCTAGAATAACTGTGTACAGCAGCAAGCCACCGAGACGTAACAGGAACCAAAACCACAATCTTGAGTGAACACAAACGTTGAAATTTTAGAAGAGGTTACCTACCACATGCTGTTTTCGGATCTTCACGGGGACATATGGCACATAGTCATCATCCTCAGATCCAGACCTGCCCTCGTATAGCTTCTCTGAGAATTTGAATAGAAGCATTAACATTTAAACAATCTCCATGAAGTAATACAACATTACAATGCGCATAAAGGCCATATTAGATAGGTATAAATTTAAAGTTTACCAGTTAAGCTACAGGACCACAACACGTTTACAATCACTAGTTCATTTGATCATATAGTGAGAAAATACATTTTGTAAATAGAAACATGCCCGACCTATTCGGAACTTTTCCGTTAAAAAAAGCAAGTTCGCTGAACTCATACACGTTACACTTATTAACGTTACACCTTAACTCCAAACATACACGTTTATAATAAATATAAAACACACAGCACAAGTAAACACCGAGTACTATTCTAAATACAGTAAATACGTAGTAAACACGTCGCTTGAATATGTTTATTTCCAAATTAAAATGAAACTCACCTTATTCGCGTCCATGATTGTCGAGTCAATTAAAAAACTTCCTGGGTTATAATTGTGGGATGATGTTTAGTACTAAAGTGTCACAAATAAGGATTAAACTATATTTAAAGTAGCATTGTTTATACTAGCTAGCATGCGACGCTGCTACTGCACGACGGAAGCACAACGCGCTGATCACGTACAAGTTACGTAAGTACGGTGGGCCCAAAAGGACGAAACCGAACGAAGTGTTTTGCGAGTATTTAACCTTGAAAACAAGGCAAACTTTCTGGGTCTCTTTTCGTCTCAGTTTCTCCTTGAAATGTCTTTAAGGCGATACACATATATATACATTTTGGTGTAATGAAATACATAATACGTGTACGTTTACAAAGCAAACAAAACACGTTTTTTCCAAAACTGTCATGTTTTAATCTTTCGTCCATGAAAGATTTTCACAGTATCAAAAGTGAATAGTAATAATAATTATAATAATAATACAAAACAAAATAAAACAGAAAGCCAACATACACTGGCCAATAATGGTATAGTATAAATCTACATTCCAATGTTTAATAATGTTTCTGGTTTAATATAACCTGGATAGAGTCAAAGATGTTGAAAAATATGAAAACAAAACAGGTTAAAAACTATCATAATTTTCATCTCAATCCTTCAAAGGAAATGTACTTTCAATCACATATCCAGACCCTAATTATTATAGTTTGGATTTTTACCAGAAGTGGCCTGAAATTCAGGGATACACATGTAGGAGAAAAAAACAAATGAAACACAAATACAAATACAAAGCAATGCTAAGGGAAAAGACAAAGCATCACGAGTGCTTGTAGTACCACTGTGGTATATCTTAAAGCCTCTCAAATCAAAAAAAGAAAAAATGATTGCAAATGTAACAGACATTGAGGGGGAAGATGAAGACAGGTCTGAACATGTTACACACCAGTGGAATCAAAAGACACAAGCAAAACAACTGCGAGTGTCTGGACGTATAAAATCAGGTCTGATACCATCATGCATCCGAAACAAGAGTGATGCTGTTCTGAGGTGCACTGCTGGAAAACCAACCACGAACTAAAACTTACAACAACAGCATTGAGAACGTGGTCACAGCACAGAACTATATCCAAACCACCACATGGGAGGATCAGCAGGAATATTACCATCAAATTTCAGTCAAGGGAATTTCGCCAACAGCATTCCATACAAAGTGAGAGAACATGGGAGATTTGTATATTCGTCAGTTTTAGGCATCATGCAATGAAAATCGCAGCTCTTCAAATTTCTTATAGAAAAGTGACACAGTCAACGGATACAGGTCTTTAAAATCAGTTCATTTTAGTGTTGATTCTTTTCTCCAAAATAACAAAGATTCTTTCCACAAGTCATACAGTGTAAGTACCGATCTTGTTCTTGCACATGTGCACAGTTCACTTTTTGTGCATCTAAACTGTCAGAAGTGCAACCTTACACAGTCGACTGTGATCTTTTCCCCAAATCTGCGTAGCTCACAAAGACGGTTGACAGTTCTACAAACTAAAACACAACAGTCTCTGGTTTTACCTCCGTTATGAATATCAGACGTAATACAGCAATTAGAATTTTTGTTTAAAAATGCTTTTTTGCATCTATTCTAAAACTACAGTATATTTGCAGGGTGAGTGATGATGAATTAAAGTGAATTTAAAACCACAGAAATGCCCTCAAAAGCACATTTAAAAAAAGGTTAATATTCACTGTTGTGAATAAAAACATTTTTATTGTAAAATAACTGTTTACATACTACATATAAAGCATCAAGATGGATTGGATCAGTACCCAAACGTGTTATGCCGTAACAGGATGCAGATTTTAGGACTGAGGTCAGGACGCTGTGTGATCCCTCACAAATGAACAGGTTTGACGATCGGTGGTCGAAATCAAGTTCCCGTGGCTTAGAGGCAAGAAATGGATATGAGAGGAACAACCTTTGAGTCTTAAGTACAGTAACCAAAGGCCAAACTGGTTTTTAGTACAGTCTTGCTGGGGGGGTCTGTTTACCATAACCCATCTGTTACTGAGCTGCATTAGAGGGCATCTTTTTGAGGCTGAAGTTGGACCAGTTCACAGCCACCTTCTGTCGGGTCTGTTTAGCAGAGTCGAGGCAAAACCTAAGGAGACGGAGAAAATAAGAAGATTAAGCCACGATCTACATTATTCAAACGCAAGCCTTTATTTTTACATGCACATGTATTATAAATGGAAATAAAGAACAGATGACTGAGCCTTACCTCTTGAAATATTCAACCTCACGATCGATCTCATCCATTTCCGTCGGGTCGAGGTCTTTGGGAAGGAACACATCATCTATCAAGGGCGAATCAAAAACACAGTGTGAGACACTGTCAAGATAAAGATCGGGAAACAGATTTACGACCAACAAGACACAACATCACATCACTTACCAATTGCATTATTTGACTTTTCCGACTTGTTTCTGTTTTTATTTTTAGACTTTCCCTTTGGTTGCTGTGCTTGCTGCTGTGAATTGGGAGTGTTTGTGGTTTTAGTGTCTACGTCATGCTCTGGCCTGTTACCCCGTGTGTCCGAGAGCTCATTCTTTCCCCTATGCGTGTTGGATCCTGTGTTATGGTGACCGTTAGAGGCTCCATTAGAGGACTGCTTGCACGCTTTACTCTCTTCCGCTCTTTTATTTACCATTTTCTGTGAATCCGCCTGTTGTTGAGTCTGTTGGTTCTGTTTCAATCCACCCTTCGACCTCTTGTCTACCTCGGGCTCCCTCGTTTCCTGCGTTTTTTGCGTCTCGGGTGCATTTTTCGTGCTTTTCGTACCGACCGCCTGATCTGAAGTCAACTGTTCTTGCTGCCTCTGATTTTGCTGTTTCTTAGCCTTCTTCGTCTTGGACGCAGTTCCACTTGAGGTCTTGGTTTCAGGGATCTCATCCAAGGGCTTGGCCGAAAAAGCGGGGCTGGACGGAGCGGACTCTGAACCCGCGGCCGGGCATCTCTCCGGGGAGCGCACGCGGATGAGCTTGGACAGGCTGGGCGTGGAGTGGAGCCTTTGGATGTCTTTGGCTGCAGTGGTGGTATCTTCCCAGCCGTTGATTATATCCAAATCTCTCTTGAAGTTCTTCAACGAGAGCGGCGCCAGGTCCAAGTCTATCTGCTGCAGATCCGATGAGCCGTTGAGGTGAGACAGCAGGTGGTTTCCTTCGAGCGTGGCCGCCTTCTTGGGGAAGTCATTGACGTCAAGATTGAGGTCGTACATGCTGAAGGAGGCACGGATGGAGTCTTTTATGGTGTTTTTGATCTCCTCCAGACGGCTGGTCAGGAAACTGTTCACCCTCTCCAGCTCGAGCTGAGGCCACTCCAAAAGTCTGTTCGCTTCTCCGTCCGGTACGGAGTCTTCTACGAGGTCGGGAGGAGACGCAGAGCGGGGATCGCAGTTGGCTACGTCCACACCGCCCTGAAGAGCCTTCTCCTGATGAAGAGATCAGAGAAGAAATCAGCCACTGTTATGTTGTTTATAGAAACTAAAATGGATAATGCTGACAGGACTATGACAGGCAATTTCAACACAAACTATTTCTGGAAATCAAACAAGACAGAGCTTGAAAAGGTACAATGTGTGTACAGGAGCAAAATGCTAAACGTTTTCAAATGTTTTATCCATTTTCATAAAGCTGAAAATTTTTTCATTTTTACATTTTATTTTGGAAATGTATTAAACATCTCTTACACCTAAACAGCGTAAGGTGGTAAGGTGTGTTGGACACAGAAACTATCACAAAAATAGATGAAAAAACATCTGCTGTAGCTTCCAAGACATCTATAATTTGTTGAAACAGTAATGTTACCATCACACTTACAAGGCAAATGTATTTATTATTGTTTCTGGGTCATAGCTGGCTGTTAGGTTTGTGGATCATAAAGCTGTAATTGACTTAAAAGTTCAAAATGTTGGGTTGAATAATGGTACTTAAATAATTTTACAAAGTTAAACATTTAGTCACTTACTCATACTTTTTTTTCATCTCAATTTATAATAATAAACCCATCCAAACTAAGGAATAACAGAAATGTAAATCTGGAAATTATGTTGTAACAAAAAACAAAACTAAGTTATGTTCTAGTATCTTTAAAGTTGTCATCATTAGCCTATAATGTGTTCAAATGTACTCTTTTTATTGTATTAACCTGTTTTACCTAAATTACAAATAAGGGAAAAACAATTACATAATCGGCAAAAGCCTCAATTAATTTTTAGAATAATTTTTGTGCGTTTAGGCAGTGTGTTTGAATGGGACCTTAAAATTGAGTGTCCTATGTTTTTTATTTTAACCACAGAACTCACATACATTTTTTTTTTAGTTTTGGATGTTTATAGAAAGTATATGGCGTGCAGAAATGTTATAAAACATTTCAAAGCTTCAATATAAATTCCATTAATGGAAAATAATAATCGCACAATACCGAAGTGATAAATTGACAATAAAGATTTTTGCCATAATCGTGCAGCCCTGCTTTAAACAGTATTAGAGTTTCTGAGCTCTTATTGGCTGTGTGTTCTTTATTATTAAGTCCAAATCATCCATTACAAGACACCCTAAAATATAAATTTCACTTCATTTTAATTTAAGCGAAAAAATATGTTGGCACAACTTCGCCCTATAACTCAGTCAAGAGACCCTAATATTCTACAGTCTATATTTTCTTGTATGCATAAATACTTGGATGAGCCAAACAGTTGCTAAAATGTGCAGTATCATGTTTCAAGCAACTTAAAACTATTATATAACAAACTTCTAGAAGAGCAGAAGGCATTACCTTTTTCTTCTGTTTGTGGCGGGCACGTTTGGCAGCCTTGGCACTGTTGACGGGTTTGGGTTCTGTGCTGTTGATAAAGTCCAGAAGCTCATCCACGTCTCGATTATCTATGGCACTCGGCATTGCCGGGGTCCAGGTCCTGTCTCTGAGGAAGCTCTTCTTTACGCCGAGTCAATCTGGACCGAAGCTTCTCCCTAATCTCAGCATAGTTTCGACTGGTGGGCGCAGCTGGGGGCTAAAAATGTACAGAACAATATTACTTACAATAGACAAGAGGACCAACATGCGCAGATATGAATGGCAGTAAGCAATGTTTGCACGTTAAAACTGAAGCGCAAAGACAATTGTACCGCGTTATGGCCGAAGAACTCGCAGTAGCAACAGTCACAGTATTTCCCGTCCTTCTGATTGGTGGATGAGGATGCACAGGAGCTACGTTCTGAGCTGCTGTCCTCGTCCTCTCCCTCTTCAAGCTCACAGGGCGGGGCGTGGCACAATGACCCGTTGGACATTTTGTGACCTTTACAAGCCTGGTCCCTGCTCATACAAAACAACACAAACAACTTAGTCGTTAGGAAATTAAAAAAAACGAAATTGAAACCCATCCCCAGCATGCATACGTGTACTTTAAGTGATGCTAACCTGCACGCCCCAGACGTTACGTGTCCAGCATTGGAGGATGCTACAGAATTGCCATTACTGTGCCCGTTGCAGGGGTGACTGCAGCTTACGAGCGAGTTGCCGATTTTGCCGTGTTGCGTGTTTACAGCAGGAATGTGGGAGTTCTTGCATGCGCTGGGTTTGTGAAGGGCCACCGGACTGTCAGCCCCGCTTGAGTGCTTAACTGTGGGAGATTGAATGTTTGGTACCAGCGGGGAGAGGGGAGCGTGTGACGCTAGGCCCGGACTAGATGTGTTGACGTGAACGTGTTGACTGGAGTTTTGCTTGGGAGGCAGCAGCGAGGAATGCTGGGAGGAGAGACCGGTGGGACTGTTGGGCGGCACGGACAGGTCTGCAGCTTGGTGGTGGTCGCCTGGGTGGAAAGCTTCACCTGTGGAAAAACAAAAATATTAATGTGATGGTTGTTTTGAAGAGATGTGCACTCATGTTTACATCCTATCTCCAGTTACTTAAGTGAACTGTTTTTCAAACAAAAGTTCTGACTGAATGCGGTTGTGATTTTGCTAGCATTTCCTTTATAGTAAGGACAGAAAGATGAAAGAAAACTGGTTGTGTTGTGGGTTTAAAGCTATGTGTCTCACGTCCATTAATTCATGCAGTGCAATATGAGCACACGAAAATGTGTGATGTGTAAGACGTCCTGGAATAGAAAATGCGTAAATATTGTTCACATTAATGAGACATCACAGACTAATCTTACAGTTAAAACCATCTCCTTCAGCTATTTATCCACCAAAAGTTGTGTTTCTAAATTAGACCAAGCGCTTTGCAAACAAACAAGCTGAACATCAATAGAAAATTGAAAATAAAAAACATCTAATGCTTCTGTTAACTGACACTATTTCCACACATCTAAAAAACTAATTTCACATGGCCTTCTCACCTGGAGGAGTTGGTCGTCGACACATTGTTTTGAAGTGCTTTGGGTTGGTCTTACATAGATCAGAGGAAGCAGAAAGTGTCCCAGAAGACGCCGCACTAGAATTCTGGGATGCGGGATGACTGTAGGGACAGACTTTGGTCCCGAACGTTTTGGCAGCCTTCCCAGGAGCATCATGAGAGGATCTCTTCTCATGGCAAGATGGTCCCAAGGTTCCGCCTGCCGGGATGAGAAACATAATTTTTACCGTTTAATTACCTGTTACAGAACTGCATCCTGTATCCCTCACGAATAGCTTACAAAAACAAAAGCTATAAATAACCGACCAATCTAAATCAGGTATTCCAGAGAAGAAAACAGGCAAGAGGTGCGTACCCTGTGAAAGCGTGGATGTGCTGTGGTTGCAGTGAGACCCTCCATTAGAATGAGCGGAGTTCCACAAGCCCGAGAGTTTGCGTGCAGACAGGAAGGAGCTGGGATCCCAATCCACCGAGCTATGCTCTGGATAACCATTCCCACAGCTCTGAGACTTACACGAGGAGGAGTGCGACAGCGGTACCTGGATGACAACACAAATCCACCTTGTGAGATGTCAATCAAATGAGCTTATGAAATTGTAAACAACGACATTCAGAAAGAAAAACATTACAACAACATTAACACAACGTAATGCTGGCTGTACTGGACGTGTCAGTGGTATCAGACTGTATTGTGTGTAGTGTATACAGGTTTGTCCTCAATGACGCACCGAGGTGAGATCTGGGTCTAAAAATAAGAGGAGAGTTTCGTCCACAAGCACTGTCGGTGAAATCGTGTCATTTGTCCATTCATAGATCACGAACTTTGCACTGATCCCAAAAAAAGACCAACTTCATTTTGTACAAGATAATCCTCAAATCTTGCACCTCTATGCATGTCAGGTGGCCCCGAAAATGATATAAGTAAACAAAAAAACAGACATGGCAAGCTCATGACAAGCACACATAACAAGATATTCATGTCCTAAACAAAATAATACATGGATATAGTTGCATAGCTCTGCCTTCTCTGCTAGGACACTTGTGTGAGTTGGTTGGTTTGCCACTTGGCTTGGCAGTTTCTTAATGCACTTTCATTCATACATTTTGAATTGTGGTCTAAACACTTTTGCAGACACCCCGTTTACAAATTTGTTTTTGACAGAATTTTTTACATTTAAAACTAAATAATTTGAATAAATATGCAGAGAACCTTAGAGGCCCTAGAACTCATGAAGCGTATCATTTCAGATCAACCTGTTTCCACAAACGCTCCTTTTTATTTATGCATTTACATGTATGCATTTGGCAGACACATTTATCCAAGTTCATTACAAAGTATACAGTAAGTTTGTTCCCAGTAGATCAAACCTATGACCTTTGCGCCGCTAATACAACACTCTAAAATTCAGCTACAGAAGCTGTAATGTTTTCTAACAGTGTTTGTCCCGCTCACCTGTGTGGTTTGCTCTTGAACCGTTCTCCTCTCCTCCTCCTCCACGCTCTTCCTGCAGCTTTGACAGATCCACAGCGGCACCTCGCCCAACAGCGACTGGGACAGCGAAGGCACGGCGTCTGCCAGCTTGCGGCCCGGAACCTCCCTCAGCAGGGCTTGGGAAAGCGCGGGCACGGCCTCTGCCAGCTTGGAGCCGTGACTGGGGAGCCCGTTCACCTGGCCTGCCCCCCAGTCCTTGAATTCCCGATGGCACAGCAAGCAGCAGGTGTGCATGGACTGCGAGAAAAGAGCAAATGAGGTATGTTAAAAAGATTAAGTGTGTTATGTCTGTGCCTCTGGCGTTACCAAACTCAAACATAAACAACATTTAGAAACAGGATGGCAGGCCAAACAAAATGTCCTGATATTAAAGCTGTGCAGTTTGGGCCTATAAACAGAAGACGCTGATTTGCTTGGTGTCAGATCCAAAACTGAAAACTGCTTTGTCAATTTGTTTTCATTATTTTAAGCAATGCGGCATGATATATCGAAATATTGTGCATGCTCTTGATGATACTAATACTTGCAAGTTATGTAGTCAAAGTTTTAGATTTAGGATATTTTAATTTGTTATATTTCAATTATTAAAATGAATGGTCAGATTTGTTTGTATGTAGTGTGACAGTTAAACATGGCTGTCCTAAGTTGTATTAATTCTTTCTTTTCCCAAAAAATGAAATATTGTTCAGTTCGTAAGTATATTTTACATTGATTTTAAGTCGTTGCATTTCACACTTCTCACCAACATCAGCCATCATTTTGAACAAATAAAAAACAAAACTGAAGCTGGCAAAATGGTTTTATTCGCACCTAAAATATTTTTGTTTACATTGGTATAGTTGTTTAAAATGATTACAGAAAGTATTTAATTCATATAGAATGTGTTGAGACTAGTTCCAGTTTACCAACACAAAACATTGAATCCATTGAGTCAAAAAGCAGTGTTGTTATAGTTATAGTTGTCTGCACGTATTCAAACTGCGAAATGCACCAATTAAAACAATTCAACAGTATACATGACACTGTATATGTCACATAAAAAAAGATAAACAATATTAGCAAGTGGGCAACCAGGCATTAACCCAACCAATGACAAAACGCGTTTAAACATCCCGAGGTGCACAGACGGATGCTACCCACATCTGTGCAATGTGCACACGGGCAGAAACTCTCTAGTTGGGTCAATCATGGGAGTCCAGACAGCCCAGCAATAATTTAGTAGCCACAGCTTAACACTCGTTAGCTTTGTGCTCGCCAATGGACTTTTCGTTTCGTTTTCCGTAAATCTGAGCGATCAGTGACACGAAAACGTCCAAATGTGACACAGCACCCTGCAATGGGCTGTGTTAAAATGCTTTAAGGGAAATACATGTATTTATTTATAGGGTACTGGTGGCATAGGTGGATAGCAAACTGGTGCTGCTCCGCCCGTACATCGATGGCATACGTTAGACACAAAAAACGCGTGATCAAAACGTAAATAAGCGCGAAAACACAAATAATCGAACGCGAAATATAATCCAGATGGAATCGACCGTTGAAACAGCGATAAATCAAACCGCCGATGGCGAGAAACGGGTCCAGGACGCGATCTCGGATGGAGCGTTAGCATTAGCTACCTGATTGGTCCTGCTCGCTCCTGCATCTCCTCCACCGCCAGCGTTACCGCCGCCTGCCGCCGCCGCTGCAGCTGCTGCTCCCGTATCGCCGGGCTTCTTCGACAGGCTCTGCTGCTGCTGTCCCGACGCTAAATCCTTGGCCCCGACGCCCTGCTGCTTGCTTTTTTTCCTCGCCATCGTTTTAGTCCGTGTAATGCCCGTCGGCTGGTCACCAGGTTGTGTGCAAACCCGTTTCGGTTCTCGCGGGCAGTCGCGAACGCTCCGTGCTCGTTCTCAAGGCAAGACAACAGTGAATATGGCGGAGTACTGGCGCACGCACACGCACACACACACACAGTCGAGCAGCAGGTTCAGGGGTCACGTACTGATGGCAAACGGCTTCAGGAAGGTTGAGATACACACATGGCTCCATGTTTAGTGAGGGCAAGATTTCCAGGTAACAGAGTGCAGTCGGTCAAACTACAGTACTGCAGGATTGAAGGAGAAATATCAACATAGTAAACACGTGGAAGTTGAATACATAATGGTACGTATTAATGGTAAAGCGTGTCATTTCTTCACTGTTTTGAAAAACTGCCATGGTTTATGTGCTTGTTTTAATTTGAGGTCTTTTTATAATTTAACATTGGAAATCAAATATTTAATACATTAAAACCATCAACGTTTCTTGTTCTGTAGACTATGTTCATGTTTACACAATATTAAATCGTGTATACACTTGAAGACAAAAATAAGAGGCTATTCCACATTTGGGTTTTAATCTAGATGTATTGTGGCCATTCCAGTCCAGTGTCTGTTGACCTTCAACAAAATCAAACCTCCGGAGTGACAAAGTCCTCCAACAGCAATGCCAACGCATACTAGACACATACAAATTGTGATAATAATCACATAAAAAGAATTGTTGAACTTTTCCTAAATACAAGTAGAAATATTACTGTTGTGTTGCTTAAAAGTGAACGTGAACATGTTTTATTTGCAGTTTTTGAGGTCTGAAAAAATACAGGGCATGTTCTCTGTTATTTTTACCTGTTTCTCCAGTTATTTTCTGCAGTTAAATGCAAATAGAAACAATATTTTTATTTGAAATTTGGGAGAAATACGGTAAACGTTTCACAGAATATAACAAAAATAACCATTCGACCTAAACGCATATCTATAGTAAATTACTAATTATTAATAATTCTACACCATCCACACTGACAACAATAATTCACATACAGATGTACCCTAAATTTCATTTTTGAAGGAAAAAGACACCTCAATATTTAGATTTTTTATTTATTTTAGAGTGGAGAAATATGAATAGCTCATGATGAATACAGTGAACACAAATATTTCAGTCTTGATTGTTTTTTTGGCAGTGATTAGGAAGGGAGAAAGATATAAGGCATGATTTTGAAAGAACAGAATGTGTATTTTGTTCATGTATTTCTTGCCATCAGCGCCTGACCTGTAATACCAATGCCTGAAGATTTAAGAACTGGAAATGTCAGACTTTATCAGCTCTAAAACAAGATGACAATGCCATGTCAGAAATGCACTATTTTATAAAAACAGGACAATTTTGCTCTTGTCTTGATTTTCTTTAAAAATTACATTGTGCTCCAAAATTGATGACGTTTGTGAAACAAACCCATGGATTGCAACGGTTGTAATCCGTTCAGGAAATACACAACGGTTAAAAATATCAATACATCTTGGTGCTAGCACATTAATTTAACCTATAATTCAAAACACAGTATTTTTTCAGAAAACCTTAATGTATTGAGTGAATTAATTTTTGGAGGCACATCTTTGTCTCATGTTCAGTCTCGATCATGATACACATAATCAAAGGCATTAAGGTCAGGAAGACGAGGGTTTGTATGGGTTGTGTACAAGTGTACAATGGCTTGTACTGAGCTGAAACCAGATATACAAACACTGCCCGTTGCCTTTCTTTGTTAACACCAGGATTTAAGTTTGAGTTGCTGCATAAAAATCAAGGCCATCATATTTATCATTTCTTGTCTCCACCTTTGTCATCATACTTTCAAAATGCCACAATTCATGCCCTTGGCTTTTAGCTGGAATACTTCTGAAGAAACCGGTCGTAGGCATCGTAAATTGCTTGCCTGCGGGTCGACAATCAAATGTTAATTTCATGTTAATACATTCACAATTTATTTATTTGACTATAATATAATAAGTGAACAGCATGAGACTAAAGAATCTGGGCTTACCGAAACAATCGTTGTTTGAAAAGATAAGCGCTAATGTGGCCACCGTTGAGGTAGCGAACCTCACATCCAGGCCAGATTTCCTGTAAACTCCGAACACCAGTGCGGGGAACGTAAGCATCTTCCTTCGCCTGGACTATAATGATCAGACTGGGATCAACAGGCACTGGAAGTACAAGAAATAATCAAGCCGTTTCTGGAATAAAAAACGTATTTCTAAGATTCAAGATTCTCACCTGAAAAATTAGCAATGTGTGTACATTCATCCATGACTCCCTTCATGAAGCACAGTGATTCTCTCTGCAGCGAATGCCGCTGGCCCGATCCGAACGTGATGCTCTTAACATGTAGCATGTCTAAATGAGGCCCGCTGCTGCTCACAGCAGACAGCATCTGATCGAATCCATCTCTGTCTTTCCGACCTATCAGCAGGGTCGAGTCTGAGGTGTGACGTCCAGAACACGAGGCTGAGGAGCGTAGCATCTGGTCCCTCTCTGGTGAGCGGAGGTTAAATAGGTCATGGGTGAGATCCAGGTCTGAGAGGTTGTCGAAGCTGCCTGGGGCATTTTTTACGAATTCCTGGCCCATCCGGAAAGAGTCTGTCTGAAATTCAAAGGTGTGACGGCGAGCTGTGAGTTACAGTATATGTCAAAAATTTTGAATTTCATTTATTAATTTATCAAGTTTAAAGAAACAATATGATTTCTGCAAACCTACCCCGCAATACTCCAGCATGTTAATGATTTCTTCCTCGTACACCGTATGTGCAGCATACTGCTTTTCAAGTTCTCTCCAATTCACAGCTCTACTTAAAACACCCTGTGGACAAGCAGATATTTACATTTTCTTGGATTTGTAAACAGGTTGAAGTTATTAATATGAGGTTGAGACACATGAGGCAGTCACGAGTGAACAATAGCTTTTGTATTGACGTGTTTTGACGGCTCTCAGTCAACTGACAAAGGAATGAAGATATTGTGGTTAAAGGTATTCATAGCTCAGTGGTTAATCGTAACTGATGCTGTCTTCAAGTCCTGCTGGGTTCCTGGTTAAGTTTCTGTTTATGGGTTTGGATGTCATAGTTGTGATGTAATGAGCATAATTGTGATGACATCTCAAATGTGAAGTAATTTAAAACATTTCAAACTTAAACGTGACCAATATTAATTTTCTTCCCATGTAATTTTCATTTATTCACAGTCCCTCAACTCTTACTGTAGACTTACTGTAGTATTAAAGGAACAGTTCACCCAAAAATAAAAATTCTGTCCTCATTTACTCACACTCGAGTTGTTACATATCTCTATAAATTGTGTTGTCCCGATGAACACAGAGAAAGATATTTGGAAGTATGCTTGCAACCAAACAGTTCTTGGCCACCATTGACCACCATAGTAGGAAAAATTACAATGGTAGTCAAAAGTCCCCAAGACCTGTTTGCTTTTGTGTTCAACAGGACAAATTTATTTTTCCTACTATGGGAGTCAATGGTGGACAAGAACTATTTGGTTACAAGCATTCTTCCAAATATCTTTCTCTGTGTTCATCACAACAAAGACATTTTTACAGATTTGGAACTACTCGAGGGTAAATAAAGACAGAATTTTCATTTTAGGATGAACTGTCCCTTTAACAAATTCAACCTTAATGTAAAGTGTAACCGAAATATGTCTGACTGCTAAAATGAAAACATTGAAATCTTACGGTGGTAAAAACACTTGAGGCGGTAGTCCACGACAAACACGGAATCAGTGGAATGGGTTTGGGCCAGTTAGTTACAGCTAATGATGCCATCTGAAAGTCAATAGACAAGTAAATCAACAATAGATTCAGACTGGGATCTTCCACAGGTTTTCATGGCCTGGAAAGACACAGAGTCAAATGGAACCTACATGTCCTCCCATTGAGATGCCAGTCATGCCCAGAGGCCAGAAACCCTCTCTCTCCAGCCAGTGTAACAGGACGGCAGATTCCAGGATAAGAGCCCCGCCCATCACAAACAAGTCTGATACATTCTTCAAACTGGAGCGTCTAAATGAAAGCATGTATCATACAGTAAACACGTGCTGCTCGTAGTAAAGCTTTATTGCTTTGTTCACAAGGTGTCAAGATATAATTATGAGAGGACACTTACAGTTGGTCCTTAGGTTTCCTGTATCCGTGTGCGGCTCAGAGTCAAGGTGGTGTCAAATGAGATCTGTAAGTGTGTAAGTCACCAGCTTAAACTAATATACCTGTAGTTTAGCATTTGCAAGGATATAATATGGATTTTCCAACAGAAGTGAAGCCATCCCAGATTCCTTTACCATTGGTCTAGCCATAAGTGTTCGTCTTCTCCAGAAAAACTGGAAAAATCAATGGAACAATAAAACAATGATGGCGACATGCTGATTCTTTATTCTGACATCTTGGCACACTTACGTGATCTCCTGTTCCAGCCAGGTGGATACAGACAGGCCTGTGCTTCTTCCATTTCTTAGGTACAATGAACTGGAATCTAAGGGGGGAAATTACAACCAAATTCATCATTCAGACCATTCGAAAGTACTTTGAATACAAGTTACTCAATAAGCCATAATAATCCTTTGCATTTGCATGAGGTGTTTGTGGGTGATGATTGTGGTTACCGGGCTTTGATGGACTCTGTCGGCAGGACGCCTGGGAGGAGGTGCTCCAGCGGTGATATGAAATGACCGTTGTGAATTTTGCAATCAGTCTGATCTTCTACCTGCAAATGCAGTTGTTATATAGGATTATTCTAGACTAGAGTGTTAAATAATAATATTGAACAGCATTTGCATTATTTTTTTCTTGTTCGTCTAAAGTTTATTATAGATGTATCAACTGTAGTTACTGTTAACAATAAGCGGCACACAGGTGTCTCTTACTTTGTCAATAAATATCGGGTAATCCTTGGGTACCAGAGCCCCGCATCTCTCCCTGTTACCAATGAGTTTCCGGAACTCAAAAATCCTGTAATAATTAGTCATTCAAATAAATATAAATATGCAAATATTTAATAATGAGCCATTCCAATCACAGTTTTTATTGTAGAATTTACCTTTTCAGGTCTTCTGGCTTTCCCCACCCTTGGATAAAGAGTTTGGTGAGGAGAAGCCTCCTGTAAAGAACATCAAGCCGGCTCACACCCATTGACAATAACCATTCTTCTGCAACAAAAAACCCCAGATCTGATCACAAGTAAATGACTATTTAAACTTGATAAACCTTTTGTTTAGCCAATTGTATTGCTTTCCACATAAAAACAAGCCTCTAAAAGTAAACTAAAGGGTTTTTGTGTGGATCTCTAATAAATGCAATGGAAAGGAAAATGACTATACCCCTCACACAAGATTCTAGGCATTACAACGTCATGATTTGGATGATTTATGAGCAAAGACGATTTGAAGTTTTTGACATGTTTCAAACATGACTGATAACATATGAAACTGACGTAGAACAGTAACAGCTAACTTGTACAGAACTAACTGTACACCTGCTGTAAAACGCAAATGAGGTCTCTGCTGATATGAGACTTTAGAGGGCGCATTTCACCTTAAAAACATGATAGCTAACAGTTTTGAATTTAGTAAACAATTACATTTCAATGCGTTTACAGTGCACATCTAGTTCTTGTCAATGACCTCAACATTATCAATTAGCTTGTCACTTCCTGAACACGAACGGCTTCTAAACATCCCACATTCATTGTGTGTAGCACATCTCATCGGCTGTCAGTGGTGATGGGGTTGCATTAAGCTTTCCAAACTGCACGACTCTGTCAATCTTTAAAAAACATTACAACAACATCCGGATGAATGAACGTAAAGAAATAAGTTTATACCTCAGGCTAAATGGACGTAGATTTGTGTGTCTTTGAAGGAAGTGGATCCGCACACATGTCAGAGGGCAAATTCCATCTGCTGGTTCAGCGCCATCCCAGCGTTCACTGCCCGGAAGGGACTCTTCTTCTACGGTTGTGGTCGGTTGGGCTATACACGCCTGCGTCAGCAGGTGGCAGTGTTGGACAAGTTAGTGCTATTTAGTGATATACAAAAATCATTTAACCAATCATCAAATTAAATTCGTGTCATTAATTATTTAACGTCCTTGTACAAACATATTTAGTAACATCTAAGCAGACAAAATGTAATTTTCAACATAATAAAGCCGGCTTGTATTACACTGATCATCTGTTTCAGGAGTCAGCTTGAATGTGTTCTGTCATATACAAATCAATCGATACATTGTTAAACTAATTCAAAACATGGAAAATAATATACATATATACGTTTAACTGCATTGCTTATTTTACAAGGTTAAATTTATAGTTTTTAGAAAATTGTACTTTCATTCCTCGCGGTTGTTGTTGGACTTATTTGAAGTTTATTCTGTTATGATTAAAGTTTTCCATTTATTGTCACTGAAACTGAAAACAATGAAAGCTGAAATAAATGAAAACAAGCATTGTCATTGTATGCAGACTCCGCCCCTTTAAAAAAATAAAAATAATTTACATTTGTTTATAGTAGTAAGGATTCAGTATTGCAAACCACATATAAATCGACATATACGCCCCGATTCTTAGTTTTTCGTCACGTGGGAAGTTAGTCGACTTCATCATAACCTGAATAAACTTTTGTAAAATAAAAATAAAGGTCTTTTGCGCTACAATAAAAGCAACACAAATTGTTTGGTCGTCTTCAGTTTCAGTTCACTGCCATTTTTCGGCAATGCTGGAGTGTTTTTTTACGTGAAATTATTTGTTTGTTTTGTGGCTGAAAGCAAGCGGAGGTGAGTGTGGGCTGAATGCCAATGGAGGCGCGATATTAGCTAGGTCATCTCGGACACTAATACTAAAGCAATTATTAACCGTTTCTTATCGTTCTTTCCTTAAGATGAGCCTTTCCTTGTGGATATATTGTATTAGGAGTCCCGTGGCGTCCTGCGCTGTTTCTGAGATCTTGATAATCTCGTGACGGGGCTTTAAAACTTTCTCCTGTTTCTGCTTCACTTGGGGTCTCTTGCGATAGAGACGTGTGGTCTGTAAGCATGGCAGACATTCTCAAATCCTTTACTCGTGTGCTTACACTTTTACTAGCAACTGTAATCTCAGGAATGAGAGCCAGGTCGCTCCAGAAGTATTTCCTCAAGGATATTCTAGCGGTTTACGGAGAAAACGGTTCGCTGGATCTCAATGACATTAACAGTTTATTGAATGCAATCTTACACGTGAAGCCAGTGGATTTAAACATTCCTGTGCACGCTCAGGTAATCTCTTCACAACTTGTTTTACAAACATATACGTGATGATTTTATATGATTGAACTTCAATTGGATATTAGGCTATTCTGTGTCACACATGGAGAGCAACGACCCCGGTCCATCTTCTGACTGTCTGTTTAAACCGTGTGTTGTAGTGTATGTCCGGAGAACAGATCCTGCTCCACTATGGACTCCAGAACCTCACTTATTTAACACAAGATCACTTGGTCAGTATCTGTCCGGCTCTGCTTAACCAGGCGGTATTGCCACCATGTCCCACAGAAAGTCCAGGACTCAGTGATTCCATTCCACCTCATGGTGGGTCTGTAATACATTTGGTGGATCTTCATGATCTTGCAATGTTCAATGAACTTTCTCCTTATTTAAACAGCACATTTCAGACTTTGTCCCCTCTCTCCGTGGTCATGAATGGGGTTGTACTTAACAAATAACAACTGATTTGATTTGTTAATAAAAATAATAATATGGCATTTATGTTTACAATTGAAATACGTTACTTAGACAATGATTTTAAAGCAAACCCTAAATCATCACACAAAAAAATTAAACACGGTTTTGGTCTGATATTAGGTATATTATAAAAGTCTTTTGGGAGGTTGACATGTTCTGTGTGACATTATATTTCATTCCATGGACATCTTTTTAAATTATTATATAATTATTTATAATAATGCAATATAATAATGATATGCTATTGCAATTATTTTAGAATAAACATTTGTATTATTTATTTGATTTCACATTATGCATGCGGTTTTTTAACACAAATCATTAATTCCTTGAAAGGCCACATAAAACATTTATTGGAATTAATTTGTCACACAACAGTGTTATATTTCTGTATTATTGATTTTATTATATTATCATGCATGCCGTTTTTGAGGACATAATTAATTCATTGAAAGATCACATACAACTTGTATTATTATTCAGCTGTCACACAACAGTGTTATAAATATTTTAAATGAACTAGTAAAGGCAAAAAGGTGATTTAACTTTTTTTAACACTAAAGGTGAGTTATCCATACAGTCCTTTTATTACAAAAAATATTTAAAAAAAAAATTCAGTGATATTTTGTCTTATGTAAAATGATTCGTTTTAACTAATGTTGTGTATGGTTTTATGTATCATTGTATGTATAATCTCTGTTTTTCTACATACAGTATGGGGATATGGCTTCCTGGCTGTTACGGTTATTAACCTGGCTTCACTGCTGGGTCTGGCTCTCGTTCCCTTCACTAAAAAAACATACTTTCCCAAAGTGCTCACATATTTCATTGGTCTGGCTATTGGCACGCTCTTCTCCAATTCTGCTCTACAACTTATACCCGAGGTGAAATATTTCTTTCATATCTCCGTTTGTTCATATTGTTCTACTGTTCATTTAGGTCATGCTAGGAACATTCCTGTAGACAACCTTGTAGGTCACTTTGGTGATAGTTCACAACTGTGACTCACTAACTTACTCCGACACATTTACGTATCATTCATTCATAATCCAATAGAACTCAAGGATTAGTTCTTAAAGTGATAGTTCAACAAAAATGAAAATGCTGTTATAATTACTCACCATCAGATTGTTCCAAGCCTGTATACATTTATTTGTTCTGCTAAACACAAAGGAAGATATTTGGAAGAATGTCAGTAACCAAGCAGATCTCATCCCCAATTTACTGCCATAGTACGGAAAATAAATACTATGGGAGTCAATGGGGGATCTGCTTGGTAATGGACATTCTTCCAAATATCTTCCTTTGTGTTAACAGAATAAATACATTTATACTGGTTTGGAACAATCTGGGCATGAGTAAATTGAGACAGAATTTTGGGTGAATTATCCCATTAACCTGCATGTCATTGGTGCAGATAATTATAATGTCATGAAATGCAAAAACCCCATGCAGAGAGATTTGATATTCTGAGGAGTTTGAATACTTCAGGCTGCGCTTGTTGTATATGTGATGGTCTGTATGGTTTGTGTGTGATACGCAGTGTTTGTTAACCTAACATGAACTCCTATCGTGCATGTGTGCACGGGTTATCAGCGAGCCTCCCACGAAAGCATCATTACATGACTATGACTTTTGTAAATAAACAGGCACTCGGGTTTGACCCAAAAGTGGACAAATACGTTCCTCAAGCCGTTGGGATTTTCGGTGGATTCTACCTGCTGTACTTCACCGAGAAGATTCTGAAGATAATTCTGAAAGTTGAGCACGAGGTGGGATTTAAACATCGTAATGTCTTTCAGATATATAACACCCTGTAGATTATACCTATAGGTTTCCATGGTGTTAAAAATATACTACAATATATATCACAAGATCATTTTAATCCTGTCCACTTTAGCACAGTCACTTCCACCCCACAGAGAATGTTCAACACAATGGTGTTACTAGTGTGGCAGATCACAACTTCAAGTTTAACAGCGAGAAGAACAGCGTATCATCCGACTCTCAAGTAGAACAGGTACAACTGCTCAGATCCAACATAAACTACAAATACTACAATCTGACAAACAACTGAGGTACAGTCCAGATAAAGTTATCATTTAGAGTACACATGGTATAAGTACAACCAACCGCTCAACATTAAATACTAATTCAATTACTTATTTCTATATATTTATTAGGGCTGTCAAAAAATTAATTGCGATAAATCGCATCCAGAATAAAAGTTTGTATTTACATAATATACGTATTATGTAGTGTGCATATAAATTATGTTTTTATAAATACAAACACATACACATGGATACATATTTAGGAAATATTTACATGTATTTATCTATATTTACCAACAATTGAAATTTTACACACCCGCTGTGTATGTAGATAGAAATAGCTCATTAATAAAAACATAAGGCTTCACTATGTAAGGTCTTTATACACCTCTAAAGACATAGTTACTGTTTGTGTATTATGTTGCATTTCTGTCAATAGATCCTCCTAAAAAAATGACACATTGGACCTTTAAGTAAAGGTAAACGCTTTGTACAACATCAGATGAATAGTCAATGGTTAAACTAAAATGATAAAAACTGACCAATTATATTCCTTCTAATGCTTTTAATATGCCAATTTCAACCTGCTGTTAAAGGAATATTAGGCAACATGATAAGGGTTTGTGTGATTGAAATATAACGCCTCAGTCCAACAGGGTTCCTAATGGGTACTGTAAAACACGTTTTCAGTTCAAAGTGAAGCACATAGTGTACATGTCAGTGGAACGTACAGTCGTACACAGCTGTGTTTACTTACATCTGTCACAGCTTCCAGCAGCGACAAGATTGTCTTCTGACCTTTGACCTAAATCACAAGCACCGTCCAATCGGTTTGTCTTCTCATCCCTGTAACAATAAAATTTGGCCCTTGGCGCTTAAAATAAATAAATGAAATGTGGATCCCAGCGTTGGGATCAAGGAGAGGGTAGTTCGGCCAAAAATGAAAATCCCGTCATCATTTACTCACCCTCTTGACATTTTAAACGCGTATGACTTTCTTCTGCAGAACACAAAAGAAGATATTGTGAAGAATGTTGGTAACCCAACAACGGCGGTACCCATTCAATTCTATTGTAGGGTCACAAAACCAATGTTACTCAATGCGTACCGCCGTTGTTCGGTTACCAACATTCTTCCCTTTAAGTTGTGTAGTTGAATAGGTTTTAACAAGGTGATTTGTATCTTTGGGAAGTCTCGCTTGTGTTAAAAGACCATGTTGTTGCAGGTGTCCTGCAGATGGCTCCGAGGAAGACAGCTGTCCAGCGTCAGGACGGTGGCATGGATGATCTCACTGAGTGACGGTCTACACAACTTTATAGACGGGCTGGCAATCGGAGCCTCGTTCACAGTGTCCATTCTCAATGGCTTTAGCACCTCTATAGCAATCGTCTCTGTGAGGAGTTCCCCCATGAGCTGGGTAAGAGAAATTCAGCCAATGAGTCTCAATCCAAAAACGGGTGGTAGGTTTATGGTTTTGCATAGTTGGGTTTGCAAAATAATATGGTTTGTTAACTTTGAAAGGGTTGAAAAAATGCTGGGAAAGAACTGTCACCACATGCATTTTGCTTGAGGCCTTCTGTGCTCTCTCTCCCCATGTAGGTGACTTTGTTATCCTGCTGAACGCGGGCTTGAGCATTCCACAGGCCATCTTCTTCAATCTGCTGTCTGCAATGGCCTGTTATATGGGTCTGGTTCTGGGAATCCTGCTGGGCAGCACTTTTGCCCCCAATGTGATCTTCGCCATCGCCGGTGGCATGTTCCTCTACATTTCCTTAGCTGACATGGTAAGATAACCGTCAACGATTTTGCTCATCCATTTTTGCCTTATTATTAATATTACAGCTAGCTATAAGTGAGCAATTTCTTAGCAAAACTTGTATTTTTACAGCTAAAATGATTGGTGCACTCCCATTTAGGGAGTCAAAACTGACCTCTCTCTTTCTCTCTTAGTTTCCTGAAATGAACACGATTGCCCGAGAACACGCAAAGAGCACCAGGACAGAAGTTGTTTTCTTCATAATTCAGAACGCTGGACTGCTCACAGGATTTTCCATCATTCTGCTCATCACCATGTTTGCTGGAGAAATAACCCTGGACTGATTCTCTCTGTTCGTTTTCTTTACATCAGTGGTTCTCAACTGGCTATGCATTAGGATCTGAAGCGACACATGAGTGTTGAGAAGCGACCCAGCACCAAAATCATTATTCCTCGAAAAGTACATCAAAATGTACTATTATTTAAAAATAAATTGAAAGTAACAAGATGCAAAGTTAAACATAGAAAGTGATTTTATGTAAGCATAAATATGAAAAATAAAGAAGTCTAGCAAAAAAAAAACCACTTACGGGAATAAAGCTGTATCGTATCAATGAATTTGGGCCAAAATACAGTCGGGTGCACAGCCAAGACGCCAGCGGCAGAATATATGGAACGTCTCCGTTTTAAAAGTAGCGCGATTATTTATTTTACTATCCTCATGGTTATATGATTAATGCATTTTAATATTTGAATTTAGCATCAAAGCCCAGTCCTGTGGCCCATTTTTGTGGTCACGACCCACCAGTTGAGAACCCTTTTAAAATATTCCAGATTGTGCCTTTCCCATTCCAGAAGAGACTCTCATATAAGTTATTTATTTGAGACAAGATCTACTTTGTTGCTTTTTCAAATCATTTGTATGGAAGAAGCTTGACGAAATCATTAGGTGTAACGTTGATGATTTATAAAAGTCGATTCTGAATTCTTTTGAACTGTTGTAAATAAACTGCTCAGACCTGCTAACCAGGTTTTGTAGACGGCAAAGTCTGTTGTATTTATGGCTCACAGTTGCTGCTAACTGAGGGGGATCATGATTATATGTATTATTTTTACCATTAGAAACCTCGTGCAAAATAAAAAGAAACCAGACCTCGATTAAAAATTCCAAATTTATGTTTTTTTTCTATTGGACACATCCATCTGTTGATATACATTTAGTTTTATTATATTCATTGAACATATAATGTACACTTAAATGCGTCTTGGAAACGGTTCAGTCAGTGCGAGATTCTTTACAGTCTAAATTAAAAACAACATTTTCTCTTCAAAAATATACATCTATATAGTTCTCAGAACATTAATCATAAACTTTTAAAGTAAATATAAAACTTCAATTACGCCAGGAGATAAAATAACTTTCAATAGTTTTGATCAAATAAAGCTATTGGTTGAATCTCACAAAACCTCAATATCATGTCTTAGTCGTATTTCACCCCAAAAGCACTGCATTTTGTTTGGCATGGCAACTGTTTCGTGAAACAACTATGCATTTAAATAAAAATATTTTATGTATTAAAAATAAAAAATGTATATCGTCCTAAAGCCAACGTCCGTTTTAATTGATGTAAAATAAAATATTTTCTTTGATGTTAGGGTGAAATCAGACCCGGTCATGCTCTTGAGCGATTCACTCTATTAGTAGGCACATAAACGATCTAGAACAGCACAGTTCTACTTCACAGCCACTGAATCAGCAGACGAACAGAACGGAATGGACGGAGATACCGCAGAAGATCCAGAAGCACTTATATGAGGCACTAACACCACGTCAGTTCTAGGGGTTGTCACGGCAACAGGCACAACCGATGCAGAAAGTCACTACCGTACACATTGCTGGCAACAAATAAAGCAACAATGACATGGACAGAAGATACCTTGAAGAACCAAAGCACAATGACAGTCAACCATCAAATGGCCCACATTTGTTCTTAAAATTCAAACTGGGTACATCTTTTGGGTCTTTTTTGTTAACCCTCCGTAGTTCAACATTCTTGGCAGTGATGTGTTCAGGTGAAGAGGTAGATGAGCCGCCTCATAGGTTACCGTAGTAAAAGCCAGGCAAAAACAACTCCCCGACAGGAATGGAGAGTGATCCTATATACAAATCTAAGGCCAGCCTCGCAAATCCATATTGCTGAAGCAGGGCTGACCAGTCACTGTACATAAAGGACATATATGCTATTTTAGATGATTTACTATAGCTAAATATTACAGCACGATGCTCGTCTCTAGGACGAGTAGCTTTACACGACTGTCAGATAAAAACAAACATATTCATCTATTTCCAAATCATGAGGAGTTATGATTGATGCTGCGCTTGATCTACAGGATCTTGTAAACATGACGAATCAATGAAGATAAATGATGAATGCCATAAGAGAGACAAACAGGCACCATCAATAACCTTTGACAGCGATAAATACTGCGGCTGCCTATATGATCACGTGTGGAATGTTTTATCGGCTGTCTTATAATATAGGGTCTTATATTATATACATGAAAACACAAAGTGGTTAATGTGCCAATACACATCGCCATTTACAAACATTCATCTTTTGTGAATTGTGTTAAAATCCACATCTGTTTGTAAATGTTTTCACAGTTTTTCGGTACCTCTTTCAAAAACACGTTCTCTGCTCAACTTGCGCATTTTAAATGTGTTCATTATGAATACAAACTCGAACATTTGACTTGTATTCGCATACTGCATTGTTTTGGTTTTGATACCTAAAAGCTACTGAGGGACTGACGTTTGCAAACAAACGTGGATAAATAATGCTAACCGTCAAGTTAAGACGGTTGATGATAACTAGACCACAAACTAGATGATACTCCTATCAGGGCAGGTTTTTGATGGACAAAGTCAATCGAGTAAATACTGGTTGCTACGGATATTTGCGTCTGATATTACAGTGATGGACTACTTTAAGACAAAGTTCATTGAAATGAAAAAACCGGCAACAAAAATAAAAATCTATACCAGCAAGATTCTAAGGCAAAAAACAGGCCACACGGCCGCGGGCAGCTGAAGTCCTGAGAAACTGCAGTGCTGTTATCTCACAGGGCTTTTTAACACTACAGACTCTGAAATGTTGGAGATGACAAACCTTCACAAGTAAACATTCACGTTTCATTCTACCTGTAACATGATAACAGTTTTAAAGGGATAGTTTACCCCAAAATCTGACTCATTTTATTTTTACTCACCCAGAAGTTTTTCCTGTTTCCTATTTAAATGTCTTTGTTGAACACAAAGAAAGATATTTGGAAGAATGTTAGCAATTTTCAGTTATGGTACGTCAGTCAATACCATTATAGAAAAGAAATTGTATATGTTTCGTTCTGTTGAACACAAAATGAGATATTTTGAAGACTGCAGGAAGTCTTCCATCTACCATTTTCATTTTTCCAACTATGGTAGTCAATGATGTCCCAGAACTAAAAATCCTTCCAAATATCTTCCTTCCTGTTCAGCAGAACAAAGACATTTATACAGGTTTGAAACAACAGGGTAAATAAATGATGAAGGAACTTTCATTTTTGGGTGAACTGTCCCTTTAACTCCACTGGAGAACCTGTCGAGACGACGTTTGTGAGTGTTTGTGCTGGCATTGTCACTGGCCTCCATCGCTGGGAGCCGGACTTTTCAGATCGGACTTCCTTTAAACTGCCCGATTGTTTCTTTTGCTTGGTTTTGGCTTTTCTCAGCATGCACACCTAACACAGGAAACAAAACCAACGTAAGCGTACGGAACACAGCACTGAATAAATAACAGGTGCATGCATGGTAACACTCGCGGAACATCTGTATTCTTTAACTGCACCCATCCAGTTAAACATGAATAAGAAAAACGATGTTTATAAATCGTAATGTAGAAAAGGCTTAGCCCGAGAATATAACTGAGGTTGGGTTAACACCGTATTGCACCCTTTCTGGGATCTGGGACATTCCAAGGCACAATGTTATGGTACGGCATCATTGCAGGTAGCAGCACATGATACGATCACGCGCATTTGTGTGTGTGTGAGACCTTTGGTCCTGCGGCTGAGATGATGATCTGTCCTGGTGATTGTATCCAAGGTTCTCCGTCCACCCTGCACTGGAATGGGTTTGGTCACAGTGATGCGAATGTAGCTGCCCTGAGCGATACGAATCCCAGAACGCAGCCCACTTTGAACCTGACCCTGAAACAGAAGAAAGTGAAATTTGAACCACCAATCAAAGGTTTGGGGCACTTACTCTATATTTATTAATAATATCTATTTTAGAATCATTAAAATGGAATGATTTAAAACTCATCAAATTATGCTATGATAATGATGTAATGACAAAATTATGTAATTGTTTTCTAAATAAATCAATCAATGCTGTATTTTAACATCTTCACTGTAGTCTCCCATTGTCTAGAATTTGTCCAAATGTTCTCTCAGCATTTTATCAGCTGCAGCCAACTTGAGGTCTCACCCTAAGATGCTTTTCAGATAGTATTGACAGTTTCCAGCTGTGCTGGGCTTTCATTGAGTGCTTTTTCTTCATTTTTAGGTCCATGTCATTCATTTCAAAAACATTTGTGACACTGCCTTTGAGAACCCAACTAAAAGCTTTTGTTGTGTGTTGTACTGTTTTCTACATAAAATCATCCAACATGATGTAAAAACAGTCTGTGATAATATAACCTTGAAATCCTTTATATTGACTGAATGTCATGTTAAAGATTGACATCATAGTGAAATAAATGACTGAAATCATACTTTGATGCTCATCATCTCATAATAAGTTTATAAGATATTAGTCTGGTTTTCATAGACAGTGCTTGTTTTGTTTTCAATGAAATGATATGATATTTTTCTCCACATAATTGAATTGAAACATTCAGACATATACCCTTCGATCATGTTACCCTAAACCCGTTAAAAGTACAGTGTGCATATATTATTTTGCATATACCCGTACATCTACAGAATGTAGAAAATAAATCGTGATAAATGATCCAGAAACACTGTAATTGGCCAAGGTTTCTTTGAGAAATGACAGATAAAAATGCATTGCTATCTCACACTTTATTCCAGTGCATGTAAAAATACTTTCCGTTCATTACCATTGTTCATGAACAGCTCTGACCAAAAGAAACTAAAGTGGGTGGAGCTTAGCAAAGGTTCAATTATCATGTTGGCACAGTTCAGTGAATCGAGAACAAAGATGTTAGATAAAAGATAAACAGATAAAGAGAGTTTATCAGGGCTCACCATGTGCACCACACCCGTCACACCCACAACCTCCAGCATCCCGTCATCGATCCTGGGCCGCCCGAAACGAGAGTCACTGTCAGAGCCCCACAGATCAGCGCCAGAACCCCAGCTGGACACACACGCACATACACACACACACACACACACACACACGCACGCACACACACAAAAGAACTGAACTTAATGGTCGAAACAAAGATATGACTGAATCAAATTTCTTCTGTAGTACATCACTTATCAAAACACATCAATCTCTCTGTTTATCTCTATATACACTTTTATAAATACAGTATCTGATATTTTTATATCAAAAATTTGTATCTAAAATTAAAAAGAATGTATATATCTATATAAAGACATTCAGCACTACACTACATGGACACCTAAATCACAAATACGTGCTTGTTGAACATTTCATTCCACAATTATTTGGTCACACATCTGGAGTTTGAGTGACGTGTTTACCTGGGAATGTTAAGAAATATCAGTCCCTCTATACTGGGAAGTTCTATGTCTTGTTTGTCCACCTGCAGTCTGATGTCTTTATGAAGATTTCTCGTGTGACTCAGCTTCTGAAGGCCCACCTTCACATACACGCCTTTGTTGTGAAACCTGAGAGAGAAATGACACAAATTCACCTTCCGCTGCATCCGGTGATGTTGGCGCTCACAACGAGACCGATGCTGCTCACCTGCTGTTAAACTTATCGGGTTCCTCCTCACGCGCGTGATGAAAGTCCAGACTCAGCTCAGCGTCGATGCCCAGGCCAAAATAGTTATTCATCTGCACAATCTCCACACGGACACATATATACAAACCATGAATTTTAATTTTTTTATATACCGAGCGACTTCATTTTTTATGCTATGGTGATTCAGATGCTTGCTAAGAAGAACGTGCAGAAGTATAATACTCTGCTTTTATCACAGATTAAAGTCATCTGAAGATGTACCTTGGGTGGCTCTAGAAAGCCGTTCTCTTTGCCATCCTCTGTCATTTCCTGTGCATCCAGGAGAATCGTCCAGCGGTCCATGTGTACCTCCTCTGCCTCATCCACTGATATCAGAATGTTGTAGGGATCTTCTCCGCTGTAGCCCGCCCCCCACCGCAAAACCCGGGCCAGATCATTCCCCTGACAACATAAACAAACAACATAAGAAAAAAAAACCATCAGTGGCTGTAAGTGGTTGTAATGGAGTCTGTGGTAACAGCAAATACAATAGTGCTTGTTTTCCCATCACTCACCGGTGCCCAGCGGGACGATGCTGATCGCTGGCTCAGGACAGGCGATTTTGTGTCGGATGGACTCCAGAACCCCCAGCACCCATCCCACTGTGCCATCACCTCCACAGACAAGAATACGAAACCGAGGAACATCCCTGAACGTGTGTAGCCTGAACAATATAATGCCCGGATGTAAACTATCAGTTAAATATCAAAGTGAAACCAAAACAGAGAAAACGAGAATGATGCAGAAATAAAAATGTATGGTTTGATAGGAGAGTTTGTCTAACCCGGGTAAAGGTCCTCCACTGCTGAGTTCAAACACTTGGTGCGGGTTTAGAAGTTTGCGGAAACTGTATAAGATCTCTCTGCCCTTCAGTCCACCACTTTTGGGGTTGACAAAGACCAACAGTGGGCAACTTCCTTTGGGCAACTTGCTTTGCTGTAAAATCAAAAATGAACATCAGTTACAATGAACATTTGTAGAATTTGTGATGTAGTTACTTTCTTGACCACTAGAGGTCAGTGCATTCTAACGCTTGTGCACCAGGCTTGAGCCTTTTACTGAATTGTTAAAGGGACAGTTTACCCAAAAAAAGAAAATTCTTGCATCAGTAACTCACCGTTATGTCGTCCCAAACCTGTATGACTTTCTTTCTCGTGCAGAAAACAAAAGAAGATATTTTGTGACCAAACAAAACCACCGAGACATTTCTCAAAATATCTTAATTTGTGTTCTACCTAAGAAAGACTCATATACAGGTTAGCATATTAGTCAATTACAGGTCAAATGTCAATATGACCCAATTTCCTCAAAGCCCCGTGTGTGATGCTCATTGATATGGTGCTGTACCGTGATGTCAGGTATGACCAGTGAGCAGAGCGGTTTGCCGCTGATGCTGATATCTTTAGCCAGCATGTAAATCCTCTCTGCCTCTGAAAAACAGCTGATCTGCAGAACAACGGCACCTAAAAACAACACACCAAATGAATAACACACACCTGTACACCCATGGGACCCACTTATCATCATCTCACACAATAATAGTTTTTCGCCTGTAACAAGGTGTACAATTTTTTTTTATTTACAGTGCTGTAGACGAGGACATGATATGATGACAGAATAGTGAAAATGGGATTGATAAATGCGAGTCAGATTTAAATAGCCCATGTGATTCCCACACCTCAATCTTTGACCGGTGCTTTAAAGGGATGTTTTTCATACCCAATAACAGCGTGGAATTATAAAAGCATCAAGGTGAAAGAGCCAGTGGGCATGTTGCGGATGACTGAGAACAACAGCCGTTCATGAGCGTGGGACAATGGCTCTCATTTACAGAACCCTGAGGGTGGGCCAGACTTCAGCGGCTGGGCACACAGCGAGGGGTTTGTTCCTTTAGCATTATCAAATAAAGTCCTGCAGTTTGATGATGCCCTCAGAACAAAAGCTTTGGCATTGTAGTTCTTACCTTGACCGGCATATACATGAGTCATCGTAACCAGGTGACCTGAAGCAGGGAGAGAGAGAAAGAGAGAGAGAGAGAGAGAGAGAGAAAGAGGTTATTAGTGTTTGGTATTCAATCACTCACAGTCATTGTATCACCTGCTGTGATCCATCCCCGCAGAACGATGATAAGCGCATTTATCTTCAGTCTCCAATGAATTATGTCACACTTACACATCACTGCTTTAAAGGAGGATTTCTCGGAAATATTAAAATAAAAAAACAGCTTGATGGGATAAACGGTCAAAATCAGATAAATCTTGTTCGTGCTCACTCTTTATAGCCAGATGTTCTGATAGCAGTTGTGTGTATTCCTCTTTGTCGAGTTGTGTAGGAAGACCTCCCAGCAGCAGATTGACCTGCACCACACCATTCCTCCGCTCCTCGATGTAATAGCGTGTTTGGTTCATTTGCCGCAATGAGATCTGAAACATACAGCCAGAATTGTGAGCAAGATAAACGTTAACTATTTACACAGTGCGGGTGCACCTGAAAATTAACATAAAACTAAGTAAATTATCTTTTGTAAAAATGTTATTATTTATTTGCATAGAGAATATTATTCATATTTTAGGAACACATTTGTTTTCACATAAAGATTATATATAACGTACGATTTTTTATTATTGATTTTAATTTTGATATTCTCATTCCAGTAATACACTTTCTAATCCAGTAGGCTACTTTCTGCTTTCCAGGTTTTTCATTTTTTAGCATGAATGCAAAACAGCTAGACTTCTCTTGCGTGTGCTCTGCTTGTAAAGGCACGTCACCTTGAGCGTCTTCCAAATACCAAGAACTAACAGCACGACCCCACATACCTTCCGTATCTCCTGCAGTTTGTCCAGCAGAAGCTCCTGACCATTAAGAACTTGCCGTTGAACTACAGAAACACGAGACGAATTCGGAGATCAGGATTTCACACAAATTTCTAAATGATCAGATCAGGTTTACAGTAGCACATGGTATGAATTTATTTAGCCTATGTATTTTCTGGGACAAATGAACTCATCGATTAAAACCCCATGCTGACAGTTATGTGATCAAATGAAAACCCTATGATGTGAATTCATACCAAGATAACTTATAAGATGTCAGGACGGAAACTGCAGCATGTCAGCAAGGCCAAAGCTAAAGCTAATCTCACCTTGTTTGCTGCTCATTAAAACTTCCACTAGGTTAAAATTTTCAGGACTTTCATTCTAAAAAGAAAACAGAAAACAGGAGGATTGGCACCATCCCCACAGTGTAGACAAATACAGTGCAGGATTTAAGCTACAGTGACAGAATGCCAGTGTTTATCTATGATGCTTTGATATGTGTACAATAAGTTTCTCTCCATTTACAAAGCCATTTAAATGTTTGTTTATTGTTCCAAGTCTCTGTGATATCATGGGTCTAAAAGAAGACTCAGATTGCTCGTTCAATGTAAGTCTAGGGGACTTTTTACAGCTCTGTTATCGTTCTTCAGATAAAAATCTAAGCAAAAGTCTGATCCTTCAAAATCTTTTCAAACCCATTAATTGTTAATTCTCAGTGACCTTGGCAAACCACACTAACATCCCTCGATTGTGTCTGGAGAAGTGAATTCCCGCTCACCTGTTTTCCAAGCAGTGAAAGCACCTCCTTTATGACTGAATCTACCGTAGTGCTTTTCCCAGCAGTAACCGAGACGTGATTGACTCCAACCCTAAAGACACACATACAAGAAACCTTCTTATTATAGCTTCATTATCCCATACCAGGATTCGCAACATTCGTCCTTACATTTAATTAATGGATTAATGGACAGCACCTGTAATTCTGACTGATTTACAACTGCGATACGATTTTGTCTCCAAAACGTCTTCTAAACAATCGCAAAGATGACACAACGTTGTCTGCGTTTTTCTTCTACCCTACAGGTGTCATGGCAAGTTTCGGCAGGAGACGAGACGCCATCAGCGTTTGTGATCTATTTCCTGTTGCCATGGCAACAACATATAAGGTAAACCGTGGATGCTGTGTCGTTATCTCTGTGGCAACCGGACACACAATAGCAAGTCTGTCATCAGAGTCAAGTGTGTTTTGATGGGTTTTATATACACATGATCCGCATCGTGTGGCACACAACGGAACTACTGTCCGTCCCTTACGATGTTTGGAAATGATATACGATTTGTTCGGAGAAGTTGGAGAGCAGATATATTTTTTAATCGTTCGCTAGGTAAACATGGAGCTCACACTCCCGTGTGGCCATTAAAGGGATAGGTGACCTAAACATGAGAATTCTTTCAGCATTTACTCACCCTCGAGTCATTTCAAACCTGTATGACTTTCTTTCTTCTGCAGAACACAGAAGAAGATATTCTGAAGACCGCTGGTAACCAAACAACACGGGAGTCCATTGACCTCCATTGAATTAACACAAATGCGCATTTTTCAAAATATCTTCCTTTGTGTTCCATAGAAAAAAAGTAAAGAGACACTTTAGACAGCAAAACTTGACAGGGTAGAAGCAAAATAAATCTCACTTCTGCCAGCCGGCGTATATATTCAACACCTCCGTTTCTCTGGGTTTGGCTCTGAGAAGCCAGGATTCGGATGCACTGTCCTTAAACACGGGTTTGTTGTCGGGCGTGCCGTTGCGGTTGATGATGTCATCTGTAAACAGTCCCTGTTGGCCGTAACTCTGAAGCTCGTAATCCTGCGGCTCGTCTGGGATATACAAGGCTCTCAGTGCTGCTTCCTGTCGGTACAGGAAGTAGAATTCACCATAATGAGGTTTGAGCTCATGCAACATTTCTATATAGTTGCTATAAACCCTTTTGAGACACCCAGCGTGCAGGTGAAACCTAATCAGGGAACAACATCTCACCACTACTTCCTCATTCTTGATTATTCGAGGGATCGCAACCAGACGAAACTGATTCCGCTTGGCTGCGTCATCGCCATCGAACACTTTGAGCATCTGTTTCCCTGTAATGCAAGAATTGTGAGATTATTGTGGCACCGGGGGTGATAACAATCAGCCGTGATGTTATTTTTGGTCAGCTTTGTACCTGTGTCAGGTGATCCCGAGGTTTCCTTTGCCGTGACTGTACTCTGAGTATCGACATCATCCAGAGTATCTAGAGAAAACACGCTTCTCTATGTGAATACAGCCGTCATGTGATCTTTGTGATATCCAGTATCACATTGAATTAAAAGCTGAATCAAGAATGTATTATTCTTAAACTTCTTTTTCATCTCATTTTTAGTTTACGCCGTTTGATTATCTACGTTAGAATCATGAAGATCGTTTACATCAAAGAAATGTTCTGGTTTCAACACAAGTTCAATGCATTTGCAACAAACAGTTTGTGAAAACAAGCAAAAAACATTCCCTTTAACTGTAGGGTGTGACAAAATGAGCCAAAGAGACGAAGTCTCAATAATCTTGCAGTAAGCATGCATCTATTTTCTCAAAAATGAACAACTCATCAGTGTTATGACGCGTGTGCAGGGATTACCCATCTCTCCATGCTGGGAATTCTCCGAGATTCTGTAACAGTGCATTTTGCTGAAGTTTCGCGAGCAGATCCTCACGCAGCTGGGGTGAAGAATCATGTTCTGCAGACGCCCCAGGCTGCACTCCGGGGAAATGATTATATAACATGACGCATGTGCCTGCAAACACATAAACACAGATAAGCAGTCAAACCAAGAACTTATGAGATGCCGCACAGCTTTATGACTAACACTAATTTTCAGCGAATAATCTCAGTATTACAAAGTAGTTCAGCTCAGGGAATGCACTTTAAATATAAACACATTACCACAGAGAGATCAGGAGCGCCCGACGACCCAGGGTCAGTGTGTATTTGGGGTCATTTGAGCAATACATTCGATGTAGCACTTTCACAACATTTTATCGTCATCAAACTTAAAGGCAGGGTGTGATGTACTTAGCCATGTTGATGTTCAAATCACCAAAATAAACACACCCCTACCCGTCTTTCGCTTTCGTCAGCGTTTGGCTAATGTCCGTCCTGGTTGGCTACAAGGTTGTTTTGGTACTCGGCCTGACTCAGTTGTCTAAACCGTAAATCGGTTACCCCGCCTTTAAAGGTATAGATTTCTACTAAAAATGAAAATTCTGTCTTCATTTACTCACTCTCGAGTTGTGCCAAATCTGAATACATTTATTTTTTCTGATGTACACATAGAAAGATATTTGAAAGAATGTTTGTAACCAAACAGTTCTTGGCCACCATTGACTACAATAGTAGGAAAAATGGCTTTGTTGAAAAACAGTTCTGGGGCACTTTTGACTAGCATTGTAATTTTTCCCACTCAATGGTGGCCAAGAACATTTTGGTTTTCAAGCATTCTTCCAAATATCTTTCTCCGTGTTCATCAGAAAAAAGAAGTTAATGATGACAGATTTTTTATTTGTGGGTGAAACGTCCCTTTAACAACAAGCTTTTATGCATTGCAAAATCAAACACAGGATCTCTGTTGAAACTGCAAGGGTTGAAAACGGTCAACAAATCAGGTCAACAAACTGGTCATTGTCAGCAGGATTAAAATCTGAAATAGCAGAATATTAGTATTTTAATCGTGATAACCTCATCGTGATAAGCTCAGAAATTCTTCATTTCTGGGGCTGAGTGTCCAAATGATGCGCTTTGAAATGGTGTCTCGGAAGTTCAACAGCAGCAGATTCTAACATGTATTAGTGGTGAGCTACTTGAGAAAGAGATCCGAAATCTGCCGTTCATAAAGAGTGTATTACTGCATCCAACATTAACCCAATACAATTCTGACTTTGAAAGATGTTTCATCCTATCCTGCGCTTGATAAATAATTGATCCCTTCGATGTGAGACACGACAGCATGAGAGCCCATTTACCTTCATTCTTATCATTTAGTAATGAAGGTGATTTTGTGATGAATGCAGCTGACAACACTCAAACTGCAAGCGCTGAATTCGAGGTTGGGTGCACGGAAAAAACAACACACTTACCGTAACGCCGCACCACTCGCATCTCATGCCAGCCAGGACGTCCGAGGAGCTGCAGGTGCGCCGGCAGACCTCACAGCGGGCACCTGAGGACACGTTGCCCTCCCGCCAGTGGTGCTGATACGTGTCCTATCAGAGCAGCATGGGGTGATGCGTTAGGACAATCCACGTGACGGATAAATGATACGGAGATCAGTCAGGTTATGGCTTTATTCTATGGTTTTGATGTTTTAAATGTCATTAGATGCCATACTCACAATGTCTTGACCTCCATCTTTGTGGCAGAAACGGCAGTCGCTGATGCTGAACGGAGCGCAGTCGCTGTGGACGTGCAGCTCACACACTGTAACACACACGTGAGTAACAATGATGATGCGATTATCAGCTGCGTAATGTCACAACTGAGCATGTATCATTTAAAAGAAAACAGTCAGTGTGTTCATTCCTGTTTTCCGAACAGAAGGCACGTGATGACGCAGTGATACTGAAAAAAAGTCAGATCAGTAGAAAAGCAATTCAATTCTTGTTATTGTGACAAAGGAGGGTGTGAGAAATTAAATACGGGCTCCGGTTGCAAGAAACCCCTTAAGTTAAAGAAACCTTTCATTCTAATTGTAACAGTATTGTCACTGAGGGTTTTCTTGCAACTGGGCCAGCTTTACTTCAGAGCTTCATTTGCACCTTGTGTAAGAGAGAGTGAGCGTGAGAGAGAGTGTGAATTTTCTTTTAGCTCTGTTCCTGGAAGCCTGCTGTAAAAGGCCATTCTGCTATTACCATGGCGACAGCTGCTTCCCAAACATGAACGTCCAGCGCACATAAATGAGCAACAACACAACATTAAAAATATGTGAGATGAGAGGTGGGAAACTGAGGGAACAGATTGGGTTTAGGGAGAACGATGAGACCTGAATGTATAAAAATAAAACATTTTGTCATTGATCATTCATGAATGAGGAATGACACGAGGGTGAGTATTTATGAGTCACTGCTTTAAAACAAGGAAGGCAGAAGATGTTGAAAACCGTGGAGAAGTGTAAGATATCACACCGAAGTTGTCAGAACCTATTCTGCACTTTATCATTTTATTTTTCTTAGCTATTATGTTACATAATAGCAAAAGCACTTTCCACGCTCTGGCCCTTAAAAGTCTCAGAAGACTCGGTTAGGGGTTTTTAATCATTTATGTTTAAGTTTCATCATTAAGTTTTTAAACAAAAATATAACAGTGCACAGTGTTAACGCCATTTTTACCAATACCTCAACGTCCCCTTTCTTGCTTTACAAACACACACACACACACACCTTCACAGCGCAGGGCCGAGCTTCCTTCTAGATGCTTCCGACACACACAACAGAACCTCTTCTTCAGACCGGCTGGACCGAAGCAATGTGCTACAGGACCCTACAGTAGAACACAAACATAGAGATGAGCAATTCATATGACTAAAACCACCGCTGTAGTACTTGAGTCCGGACTCAAGACGTTTTTCTGTAGTCTCCGACTCGTCTTGGACTCGTGGGTATCTGCGCTCGGACTTGGTCATTGGACTCGCCAAATGTTCTAGACGGTCTCGACCAAGTCCGATGATTTTTTTCTCCTTCCAAACAAAACCATTGATGAAGCATATATGTTTGCATCAGTTGCAAACGTAACATTAGTTGCGGAACTTCTACCATAGTAGGAAAATATATTGTATATATGTATTCTGTTGAACAAAAAGTGAGATTTTAGAAGAATTTAGGAACACAAACGGTTCGGGGGCACCTTTGACTACCATTACAGTTTCCTACTATGGACTCTTGACTTTCATTTAGTTAATTCTCTTTCCTCTTGGAGTAGGTTACTTTTTGTGGTGGGTGTCAAGCTGTAAAAAAGAGGATAAATAATACTAAATGAAGTTGATGGCTGATTTGAGTGTTCTGGTTCTGGAGAATTGTTTCAAACCTATATAAATGTCTTTGTTCTGTTAAACACAATGAAAGATATTTGTAAGAATGTTTTCACGTTTTCGTTTGTTTGCCGTAGGAGATAACGTATTTATGAAATGCGCTCTGTAGAGCAGTTTGTCCGTTTAGGGCTACTGTAGAAACAACTATATTACTATATGTAAGATAGAAATAGCTCATTACATAATGCTTCATTATGTAAGGTCTTTATACACTCCTGAAGACATAGGTATGTATATCATCTTGCATTTATTTCAATACATGCTCCAAATAATTAATCAAAGCACCTTTAAAACACGGTGTTAACCTCAAACTGCTGAGTCAATACTTTCATAAGATACACCCGATGTGACATCACTTCCTGTCTTTGTGGTGTGAATGGTGGGAATGAGTCGTGAGATGCGCATACTCTCTTCCTGTTGGAGAGGGTAAGTTGTAGAGTTCTGGAGGGTACTTTAAATAGCCATATAACGTCTTTCCCTTTGACCTCCTGTACCAGCACAAAACTGAAGATACAGACAAACCGCCAACATCCAGTTTCAGATGAAACCCCCCCCAGGAAATGCATAATTGATCTATGTGTCACACAGTGATGTCTTGCATTATCTGACAACTATTTTTGCTCATTTAGTACTTCACAAACTAGATGGTGTGTTAAATCACAATATACATTTCAGATGTCTAAAATATGGAACGACAACACGGTGAGCCTTTCATGTTTTATACACCTCTCACGCTCTGTCGTAATACTTGTACAAACAATATGAAGAGTGACGCGTTACACATGAGCCACTCTCAGATCTCAGATATACGGAAACCAAGTATAAATCACATTCTGATAAAAGCCTCACACAACACCGCACTGAAACCTAATCCGTCCACACGGATAAGAGCTAAAGTGCACTTATGGTTTAGATTCAAACCTGCTGACCTAAAACATACCACTGTCTGCACTTGACAAAAGTCTAGATGACCTGCGAGCGGTTCTTCCACACTTCTGCTTCCTACTGATTTACTAGTGGCATTCTCAAGCAAACTGGATCATGATGTGACCCCGAGCCTTCAAAAACCCACAGCAACATGTTCAAATATATCCAGTGAAGAAGAAACGCAGTGAGAAATCCCAGCCGGGCTGTCACGAGGCGTGCGTGCATCTGTAACTGATTTTATGAGAATAAGTTGTGCATCAAAGCAGCTTGTAAAAGGAAAAGGAGCTGTCTGTCTTATATATATATATATATACACATCTCCAGATACTTGGCTGCTTGATGTGCACGGCTACAAACGGGTCAGTTCTGTACTTAAAGGTCTGTTCTGTTATTAGAATGGAACGATGTTGGAGACGAGGCATTCTGGCTAAGGAGTAAGGCACATCTGGGTACAAGCAACATCTGAACTTCCATCTTGCCCTTGAGCTGATTCTTAAGGATGGTCTCCATTTGCTTACTGCATGTCCCGCAGCATTTAAGCATCCTTTAAAAAAAAAATCCCACACACAGGAAAAACCCCCTTTCTTCAAGGACAAACTCCCTTTAGGGTATGTTTGTTGCAACAACTCGCTGCTGCTGACAATTTCCCAACTGTTTGTAAAAAAACTTTTTCAAGTTGTTACACGTTACCAAACTGTTTTCAAGGAGGCAGCAACCCATTCTTCTTTTTTGTTTCAGTTAATAGTAAAAGCCATTTACACGTCATAAGAAACTGTAATGGTATAATAGTGATTTATAAGTTGAGCTGTCAGGTGCATTTACAAGCAAAATGTCACTCGACTAAAGTAAACATGAGTAACCTGCAATTTGATATTTCAAACAGAGATGGCCATATGGAGGCAAAAGTTACAAACGGCATCTATCATTTTAATGCTACACGAGTACAATAAAAGTTATGGTAACATAAACTTGTTACTGCACTGCTAGGCAGAGTCAACTTTCATATGACCCTTAATGACAAACGTTTAATCGCAGTGCAAAGTATTGTGCCAGATACATGACAGATTAGTTCTGTCACTCAAGATTTGGATATATGGCCTGGGAACACACAGAAAAATCGCTTGACATTTGCTCAGGCAAATTAGGATATTTAGGTGCCAGAAATCGAACTCGCTGATGTTTGCGAGCTCATAGGCATGAGACAGCTGCTAAGAGACTTGGACTGCATTCGTTTTCATAATGTTGTGAATTGTCAGAGGCCCAAATAAATCCAGTCCACAGAAAAGATCAAAACTTTACTCCCTTATACAGGTTGCATACATTAAAGTAACAGTACATTTATAAATTATGTTACTGTGCACTCACGTTTGGCTTTTGAAACCTGTGACTTTCATTTGTAATACACAAATAGAATGGTTCCCATTCAACTTCATAAGACAGCACATCTGATATTCTGCTACACATAGGGCTGTGACGATAACCGCATCGCAGTAATGAGATGCCGACCGCGGTGTTGATGTCATCACCGCACGTTTTTTGTATTGTAGCGCACAGAAATGGATACGTAATGTTGATTTGGTGCATTGAGTGTTTTTTCCCTGTGCCGCTGGAAGTAGAGAGGTTACGGTAATTTGGATACCCGGAAAAAAGGATGAGCAGTTTTAGTTCAGACGGGCGCGTATGTGTTCTACATTATTCCGAGTAACCTAAAATGAGTCAGTTGACAACATTATGCAAAAAATGGCCATGAAACGAGTGTTTAAGCCACATTTTGTGTCTCCTATTTTGGCACATTTTGGTTTTGAACCAGAAGACAAGAGGCAGCCAGTAATTGCCAATCCATCGAGCGTGTATTCAGTGCTGCTGGGAACATTGTCCCTCCGTTGAGAGTAGGGATGGGCATTTTTTTTTATAATTTCATATCCGAATATTTGAGCTAATAAAAACGAATATTCGAATATTTGAGCCAATAAAAACGAATAGTTCGCCAATTGAGCTAACAAAGGCGAATATTCGAACATTTGAGTCAATAAAAACGAATATTTGAGCTAATAAAAACGAATATTTCGAAAATCGAGCTAATGAAAGCGAATATTCGAATATGTGAGCCAATAAAGAGACTGTCCGAACACATGCGTTAATAAAACGAATAATCGAACATGTGAAGTAATTAGGGACGAATATTCGAATATTTGAGCTAATAAAAACGAATAATCGATAATTTAATTTAAGTGGATAAAGACGTAATTTTTAAAGGTTTTATTTAGTCACAATTTCACATCAAGCCTATTATTATCTTTAAATATTCATAACGCGTTAATATTATATCCTCCTGTATATAGGCTTTTTAACGTTTTCAAAGTTTAAATAAGCAACGTTGGAAAAAAGAAATATTTTTTTTATAAATGGTGGAATGGTATAACACAAAAAGAAAACATACAAAACAAAACGAACAAAATGTGTGAGAGTCTGTGATAAATAATTAATGAGGTGTTTATTAACTAGTTAACTGAGGAATCACAGCGCGTTTTAAAACAAAGAAAATAGCATTCGTTCGAATTTATTTACAGGCTGTAACTTGAAAGCGATGACCCATTTGAACTTCTTTAAAGGAAAATTCAGGCGTTTAGGTAATTCAGGAACAAGGTACCAGTCTTATGCTGAGGCCAAATTCATTAACATTCGTTGCAGTGAAATATACATTTTCATGTTTAAAGTTGTTCAAATTAGCATAACTCAATATATTTTTAACGAACGAATTAATCAAAGAACAAACGATCTGACGTTATGGTAATAAATGGATTATTGTTAATCATTATTCAATATCACGTTGGTATTTTTATACCTAGTGCAAGTAAGGTTAACGAATTCCGTGGCTCACCAGTTTTGAAACATTTTAATGTGATGTGAGTGAGCTGAGCATAACACGCGATCCGCACTTAAAATACTTGAACTAGCTTGCGATCTGTGTGAACAAAGATTTAGGAACACATAGAATTTTTTTACATTTTCGGTATATCATAAAATCATCCCAGATAAAGTGAAGAAGCGTTAAATAAGAAGTGACACCTCAGGGTCTTCTGCAGAGGTAACTTAACCCGAATATTAGGGATAACGAATAATCGAAAAACATTTTTAACTTTCTAGTAGTTATCGCGTATCCAATATTTAAACATTCGTACACATCCCTAGTTAAGAGACTCGCTGAAACCAGTCAAAGTGAACATATAAGTTTTCCTCGCACGAAACATGAAGACCAAAAAATAAGGCAGCACTACTTGCCGATTCATAAAGCGGCCCAGTTGTACAACAGACCAACACTTGTACTATAGGCCGATATTCCATTTTTATGTTGCACTTTGAAAAATTTAGTTTTTATAAATGTAGCCTTATATTAATAGTTAAATAATATTAATGATAATTTGCTGTTACAAACGATTAATTATTAAAAGTTTCAACAAGTTGCGTTTGGACAAGTGCGTTTATGTTACCCTGTTGTTCTCTCTGCAGCTTCTGAGGAGAAAAAGCATTTTTTATGTTGCATTTGAAAAAAAATATTATATATGATGTATTTGTGGAGGTGTGTGGTTGGGTGCGATTAACTGCCAAACCGCATGATTTGTTGCGTCTTCACCGCGGTAAGAAACAAAACCTTGCAGTCACAGCCCTAGCTACACCTCAACTTTGGTGATCCATGAAGGAAATTAAGTCAAACGAGAAATAAATAAAACACACCAGACAGTTGCGGCCCATAACTCCCTGCTGCGGTCAATTATGTCCTGTCCAAAGAGAGGACACTTCCTCGCTGACCCTACAGAGCATCCTACAGGACGTGACCTCATTTCCTGCCGTCAGCCGCCATCACTCTGATCCCAAACGTGATTTACTCCTGTAAACGTCTTCTACCCCATAAGGATGTCACACTGGGTTGGAATGGTACAAAGGTGAGCAAATGAAGACAGAATTTCATCCACCTGAGGCTATACATAAACAAACAGAATTCTCACTGCCACATTGTCTCAACTTTAATAATGTTTCAAACGGCTGTTTCAGTTGTGTTTGCATTTCCTCAAAGACAGTTCAAAAAGATTGTTGAGTTGAAGATAATGGAGCAGTTGGCTGATTCACGCCTACAGACATTCATCCACCTACCAACCCACCCTTCCACCCACACACATACATAAAAAGCACATCTCCATTTCCTTTCAAAACCATACAATTAACTTTTACCCCAAAAAATAATAAACCAAATTATAAAAAAATAAAACACTTAATTATGCAATGCATTTATTAAAATGCATTACGTACATAAACTTCTAGAGGAGTATTTAAGGGACAACTTTTTCGTTCACCAAACTACCTATTGGTCTAAATGTGCATGTGTTACTGTGGTTTGGCGCTCTGGGCTGCTGTTGTCACGTCCTGCGGCTTCTCTGATACGTCTGGCTGATCGACATCAATGCCCAAGGCTAACGCAAACAGCGTTTTCTGCGAACTCACCAACAGGCGCGGCATCAACACATTTTGAGAGAATGCAGCGAGCATTTTCTGTGGGTTTTTTCATGAGCTGTGAAGTTTGTCAGGCTACACATACAGTACATCCTGTTTTTAGAAACACTATAGCAGGTTTGCTTAGGCAGATGATGCATTTTAAGGTGCCATCCTAACCATCATGGACCCTGACAGCTTTGGTCTATATACACTGCAATAATGAACATTTATAGAAAAAAAAGTCATAAAATAGTTCAACTGTGCAAATGCATTTATGAAAAATGTAGTGATTTGGAAAATGAACAGAATGTAAACAGGGTAGAAGAATTGAATACACAGCAAACACAAACATTAAGCTAATCAAATTCATTAGAAAGAAACTTCCTGTTTGGGTGGTTATAGCTAAATCAGTTTCTATAAAGGGCACAAAGGACGGTTGACACGTGGCCTTCACAAAACTCCACAGCACCATCAGTAATTCATTATGGAGGATGGACAAAGGGCGACAGAGACGGCTGTGCTACTGAGCAAAATGGGTCCGGTCGATACATGAGAGCTAAATTATTTATTGTGGATTCAGGGAATAACTTCCTGTTTGTAAGGTCGTAAACAGATAATAATGACCTCTATTGTATGATCATGCTCCGTCGACCTTCATTATGTTCAAAATTGTTCAAGACTTTATGTTCTGTTTATTAGAGCATCCTTTCAATATTGGAACATTAGCGAGTGGTATATAAAGACGCTTGTCCGGCATATCAAGTGTGGTTCACTTACCCGAACCTGTGTGGGAGCCATGCATGAACACACGGCCCTGATGTGCTTTATACACTTCTCATGGGACATGAAGTTACACACTGTAGACAAAGAGAGAGAAAAGTCATTCAGGTACATTTTATCAGTATCTATCTACATTTACGTTTATGCATTTGGAAGATTGAATCCAAAGCGACTAATTAAACCCACAACCAAAGCAATGTTCTACTATTTGAGCTTTAGGAACAGTCCATAAGAACAATAAACCTGACGGAGTATTTTAAAGGCCCAGTGAATTAAATTTAGCACCATCTAGCGGTGAGGCTGCGAATTGCAACCAACGGCTCACTCCACCCTCCCCGTCGATGCACTACAGTGGCTGACACAGGACTGAGATACCGTCACATTTTGGCTTCTTTGCCGAAGGAGATAACATATTTACGATACGTGCTCTGTAGAGCACTTTGTCCGTTCAGGGCTACAGTAGAACCAACATGGTGATTTTCCTGCAAGGGCAGTGTATGTAGATAAAACATAACACTTCATTATGTTAGGTCTATAGACACCTCTGAAGATATAGTTGTGTATATATTATATTGCATTTCTGCTAATAGGTAATCCAAAAAATTCAGGACTGTACCTTTTATTCAAACATTCAGAAAGAGGATAGAAACGAAAGCTATAACTGTTTGTGCAAAATATAGAACTATAAAGTGCACTTTTTGAAAATAATATTTTGTAAAATAAATTGCTAAAGAGAGAAGTTTGCACCAAAGACAAGAGAACTGATATGCAAGCTATGACAACAGTAGTAATTGAATCCTGTAATCGAGTCCTTTGTCAATCTCAGTACAAGATGAACATGATTAACGCATTAGCTGGTTCTGCATGCTGCTCAACAGAGACAGGAAGTGATCTCGCTGGTCAGGCTGAGCCCCTTTCACTACCACAACCACAAGAAGATAATGTTCTAAAAGGTAACTGAAAGGGACTGAGAAATCAACATGTTCTCAACGTAAAAACAAACTACGCTTGTGAAATCGGAAAAAGATAAAAACCAATTAAAATTGATAAAAGACATCAAACTGATGTTCTGTCATATCAACCTTTGCAATTGGTTCTTCAGTCTTTTTCATCAAACACATCTTAACAGGATAGTTGGCCCAAAAATAGCTGTCATCATTTATTTACCATCATGTCATTCACAACCTGTATGACTTTTTTCTTTTGTCTTTATGTCTTTGTGTCCAATACAATGGAAGTCAATAGGGGTCGATGTTGTTTGTTTACTAACGTACTTCAAAATATATTCTTTTGTAATCTGCAGAAGAATAAAAGTAATACAAGTTTGTATTTTTTGGGGGTGGGGTAAGTATCCCTTCTTTATACAAAAAATGATCAAGAAGGCCTTTAAGCCTATTTCACACCCATACTTGTTTATTTCAACATAAAACTTAACAGGCGATAACCATGCCTGTTTGGATTAAAGAAACATTACATTATTGTAATGTACTTTGTCAACTAAACATGATTCAATGGCTTTCCTGTAGCTCAGCAGTAAAGCATGGCTCTAGCAAAGCCAATGTTATGGGTTTGATTCCTGATAAATTCTATAGCTTGACTCCACTGTCCACTTCAGATAAAAGCATCTCCCGATTGCATTGATCTAAGACTTCCAGGCTACTAGACTCCTAACTGATGCATTAAGCAGACTCGAGGTACAACGACACGCGTGCCTGTTTATGTTCTACTCTCATTCGATCCAGTTAGAGCATCCAGCCTGCCTTGACACTTCATTGGACTATGTGTTGCTATGCCAACCTAGAGGAGTCGATCTCGACTTCACTGCAGCGCGTTACGTAAGAGAAACGTCTCATTTCTGCCTAAGTCTGCCTGGTAACATCCATGTTGTCAATCAACATCTGCTTTCACACCCTCCCATTCTTAATGGACAACATAAATCTGATACAAGTTGTATTATAGATAAATTGAGCCTGTGAATCGCATCACGGTGTGAATTTATCTCTGTCTGAAAATCATTAACAGGTATTAAAAGTCTAGAGAAGCTGTAGTTCACGTACACTCGGGAATCATTTATGCATTTTGGAGATGCCTTTTTTCCTAAGCACATTTTTAAGTAGGTTGCGGAAATCAAACCCACAATCTTTGCAATGCTAACACACAACGTGCAACCCAACCAAATGTTCATATTTTGAAAATCTAGTCGGTGGATTGACTGAACAACCAGACGGCCTAAAGAAGCTGTGTAAATCTAGGCTTGTTTCGGTTAAACCGATCTGGTCCATTTCTTTCCAGGCATTTACATAAAATGCGTTCTTGCATGCAAAAACAGTTGGACAAAATGGACGGCAACACAAACATTCCTTACACCGTTTTACTAACCACTTATTGACCCACCAACCACATATGGTTAGGGTGATTCATGTTATTGAGAAACTGCTGGAGAACTGGTTCAAGAAACGATTGAGTTGTGCTATAGAGATATATTTATGCATTTTTGGCAGACCCTTTTATGCAAAGCTTTTCCCGAGTAACGGCTTTTTCAGATGATATTAAAAAGTTTCAATTCAGTAAAGGACACAAAATTGAAATAACCCTGACGTAAGCTAAAATGCCGAACAACTTCTCACTATTTACTCAAATGTGACAACTGTGGCTCTGTTCACATCTTAAGCGACAGAAGTGAAAACAGTACAGATCTTCTCACACTGTCACAGACCTCCATCAATTAGATGGATCACATCAAAGTGTCTCCAGCACAAGATCGGATAATTACAGCCCCCTGTCCAACAAGAGAAGGGTGATGGATCGATATGGATCAATCTGTCTTCTCCAGTTAAAAGACAACATATTCAATCATTCTGCAGAAAGGGAGATGTGGATGAGAGAGAGAGAGAGAGAGAGAGAGAGATCTACATGGGCTGCACATCCTCATCTATATTTCTAACATCACATTCTGGCACGTGCATAGATAATAAACTGTCAATCAATCAAAGCAGGCTGCACATCAAAACATGACTTTAAAGGACATGATTAAATGATCCAATTTTTATAATAATACATTTCATTTAAGTTGTTCATGAGGTAAACAAACACAAAGCCGATACATGTTATCTTCCAGTACCGTGCTATCGCCTACATCACGGTACCACAGCATTGACATCTGACAGCATCTCTTAACACTTTTGTTGTCAATGTTCTGCATCTTACCTTCACAAACAAACCCGACGATGCCCCATATAAAGTCGCTGCAGTGATGGCAGAAGGTCGGTTTGGTCAGGGTGACTTTCCGAAAGCAGTGTCCGGGAGCATTGACCGAATACCGCGTCTTTGAAGCGGGCGACTGGTGAGCCTTCTTCCTCCCGGGACTCGGGCTCGAGCTCGGGCTGTCGTGCTTCACCCGACCGCCGTCTGCCATCTCATTCACTCCCAATAGAAATCCAGCGCAAAACGAGATTCGTTGTCGTGGACGAACGTGACTTAACAGCTCCAGCTATGTTGAACCGAGCCGAGTCATCACTGAATAAAGTCAATGTGTCTCTTCTCCTCTCTTGTATCAACAAGAATCGGAAATCGTGTGTAAAGCTAGAACCGATACATAACAGAAAACCGATTCAATCAAAGCGCGTCTCTGTTTCTGTATGACCGTCATCTAACGATACCCGGACCGCCGTGAAATCAAATCAATTTCCCAAATATATAAAAGGAAATATCAGTTACGGAAACTAGCGGTCCACACATCCAGAGAAGCTTTGACAACGAGAGGCACCGCGTTCACATGCGTACAGCGCGGTGATGGTTTAATCCGCGTAAACCGGGGCTCGTCTGCGGCGGTTTTCACTTTTTTTAGAGAAGCCGAGAATAACCGTAACTTCCGCTTGTAGTGGAGCTCCGGTCAGACGGAGCGAGGGCGCGCGCACACACACGCGACCTCCACAGGCTGTTTTTAGAATGCGGAATTCCGTATTGACGTGATATTCTTTGGAGAGGGTTCCACGCAAAACACACGCGCCCAAGTCCTCGCGCACATACAGTGATACATACAGTACGTACAGATCTCTACTATAGATTAAATGTGAATTCAACATTGTAAAGGCTGTGATCGCAGAGACTTTTAGGGTTTCCCCTATATAACGTTACATGTATATTTTCTCCACGGGGACTTTTAAATGTAATGTTTAATTGTTGAGGACTGTCCCAAATAGGTGCTATCAGATTTGGGTGATTATAATATAGTTTGACAAAGAGAGAGATAGAAAATAGATAATCTGACAGACGGTTATGAGAAAATGACGAGTTTGCTTTATAAAGTGTTTTTACAAATGCTGTGCGCCATCTGCTGGCGTGTTTTCACAACGCAACGAATTGAAAGTGTATTTTCCAGTTACTGGCTAAGTATAAACAACATGCGAAGGATTAAAGATTACATGGGAAAAACAAATCTGTAAAGCAGAAGAATACAATGAATGATTTTATTATAAAAGGTCTCACTTTTTTTCCCCCACAAGGTCCAGACATAAATAGCTACCAATTTACAGCCAAACATTCATCATAGTGCCTATCAAACCTGTGTTTTGGGGTTCTGTGGGATTTGTTTATGGTATTTAATATGGAATTTTACATAGCACATGAACATCTTGAATCAGTTCTACAACGTTGTAAATGTATATGTTGTGGTGCAATACATAGCTTTCTATTGTGTTCTATACAGCCTGAGATTACACACAGCAGAAGGGAATGAGATTAATCATTTAACATACCAAATGGTACTAGTACAGTTAACAAAGGGCTGCCGGGATAGAAACACATTACAAGAAACACATTCCATCCAGCTCCTGAGAGTCTGTATAAATCACACACAAATAACACACACATTCGTATCATAATCTAGTGAAACACACTCAAAATCGCTTATAACACGGAGGAATCACTGCACCTGACTAAAGCTGCTTATATGTGAAGAAATCAAAGAGAATAATCTCTCGAAGCTTATGACCTTGTTGGTTTCGACAGAACCTTTCAGCTGACAGTAGGAATCGCAGGTAGCACCACTAAACAAATAAAGAAGCTCAATTCCCAGCCCAAATAATGCTGTACATCACAGCAGAACAATGTTGATATCTGGTTGCTTATTAAGGGGTTAAGGTATTTATGAAAGACCTTTAAATCATAAAACAGATCTGAATGGTCTAGACCACCTGTACCGATCTTGATCAGTCGATCGTGTTCTTTAGGACTGCTTGACAGTTACAGGAGCAGGACTGGACACCCCCGATCTAGAAGGTAATAGACCTAGTAGATCTCCTCTGCTTTTGGGATAATATTTAGATCCATCCAACTGACTTGAACGTCTTGCATTATTCATACCTACTAGAAAAGACTTTGTCTGCACTTGAATATATAAAGAACATTGCATTAAAACGTTGAAGATATGGTCAAGTGTGCTGTTCTTGAAAAAGAAAAAACTATTAGAGAACACTGTAGACTGATCAAACTGGGAGCTGAAAATGCACCCAAACTCTTTTCAACTTTGTCAAATTGTTTCTCATGCAATACATGTTAGCAAACCAGAACTGAGAAGGTATAAAATTGTATATCACCTAAATATGACGTTTCCTGAAAGAAGTGTGAAATATACATTTGCACAGGATTTTGTAGACGTAAAATCTGGGCTCAGTCAAAACATCACTCAACCACAAATAAAAACACAGCTACTTGGGAATATAAAAAACAACAAAGACATCATCTCTTATATAAAACAATTCATATAAGAGCTTTTTAGTTATTAAAAGCTAAAATAAATCCCTTAAAGGACGCCTCAGAATTCCCTCATTTGGATTTTAGATGTGACCGAGGAGAACCCACGACAGGCAGTGGCCAATCAAAGAGTTTGGAGGCGTGTCTTGAGGTTGTGTGGCAATGCTGATGTAGTGAGGAGGGAGAAGCTGGTCTTAAGGGTCAAGCCTCGGTTTGTATGGTTGCCCAGGACCAGAATCAGACACACAATGAGTCAGCAAAACCTCGGCTAGGGTTCTAGAAAGAGGTCTCCACCCCGCTGTCACATATCCCCCCCTCCTCCTGCTGGCGGCCCAACGTCAAACCTTGAATGGCCTTATAGAGCTCTGCACCTGACAAATGATTTTGGAAGAAAAGACAGACAAAGATTAATACAATAATACTTTTTTTCACTAAACAAAAACAATTGTTTTTAAACTGTCTAAAATCAGATTAAATTTGATTTCTATTTGTGGTATTTATTTATTTATTTACAGTGGGGTACAAATACCACTAGTGAAAATTATATTTAGCATTTTTTATTTAATGCACTTGTCAATAAAGGAATGCTCAAGGAAGGCAAAATGCTCAATAAGGATGCTTAACTACAATATATATACAGTATAAATATATATATGTATATATCACAGCTATTAAAGTTCACAAGTAGACAAAATATTTATTTCATATTTCATACAGTACTAATCCAATTTTGATCCTACTTTTAATGCATTTTTTCATAGCAAATAATCTTAGCAGCATATTTACCAGACAGAGTAAAAGGCCAACCTGAAATACTAAGAGCAAAACCTATTCATCCATGTTAAGCCAGCATGAATTTCAAATATATATATTGTTTCTGATTCAATGGAAGAAAGAAAATCTTCCAAGGTAAAATCCACTCATGGCTAACTGTTTCAGTGAAACAAGATTAGTTGGCTACAGTTTAACAATCATTTAGTTATTTCTCTTCCATCAATTCCAGCGACCACAAGAAAGAAAACCTTCCCCCTGTGGGCTCATGCACACTCACTCGACCGTGCGGATGACTAAGGCAACGCTTTAACACAGACAGCAAGGTGGAAATATTATTTAAAAGAAACTGCTCTAGTGTTGGAGACAAAAACCTGAATTTCATTATCTTCCTTTCAGTTCTCTTTCCTGGGAATCCCCTTCAAGTGTCCATTTCCCCAGAAACAACAAAATACGCAAACCACCACAGCGTGACGGGTCACCCTGAGATCACGGGGAACTCCCTCACAGTGCAGTGGAAGTGGCTGTTATTGTTGACATCACAGTTAAGTTCACTTAAGGCAATGCGAGAGGACAGCAACGTGTGATGCTATTGTAAGGAAACAGGGGAACTTCACAAGAGATGAGTACAGTAATAAAACGTGTCTCACTCGAAATATAAAATGTACTCATGTAAAACATTTCAAATGTGCTTGATGATGTCATCCAAAAAATTATGTTTTTTAAGATACAGAAAACGTTTTATGTCTCGGTCAGACTTGACTTTTCGTTCCATTTACATCCATTCATATGCATGCGAATGCGTCAGAAGTTTGGTGATTCTCTTTTGTTGTAAATGTGCGTCACGTAAGACCAATAGAAGGATCCGCTCCAGCCCATTATCATACCATCGTCCGTACGAATTTCGACTGCTCAAAGTCAAGTCTGACCACGGCATTAGTATGATGAAAGATTTGATTTTCTTTGAAATAGCGTGCAATGAATTGATCGCAAGGCCATAAAGGTGCATCAAGAAAGTAAAAAAGGCAGGCATTCCAGGATTTACCTAGAATCAAAGGTGCAAAAGTGATGTTTCATGAACCATGAGCCCTGATCTTTAACCCCTAGGTCATATCATCCTATAGAAACACATGTACAGTATAGACAATACGAGTTTCTGTGACGTACCTGCGAGCTGAGGCGGTGCTTGTGCGGCTTCAGTCTCCTTACACACAGACTGCAATAAACTTAAAGCACAGCTGTTCCCAACCTGCTTCAGTCCCTCGATCAGATCATGCACCATTCCCCCAGAAACCTGCCGAGGAGAGAGACCACCAGCAAATAACATGAAGATATTGTGAGACTTAGAGGTCTAGTTTTGAATGAAAATGAAATCTGTTTAAGGAAAGCAAATGTGTTTTTAGGAATGTTACTGTAACATCTGCAAACTGCTGCTCAGGTGCAGACTAATATCAGTTTAATATAAGCGTTGTTTTGAGTTCACCTCATAGCTGTCCAGCAGCTTTTCAGCCGGGCAGGAGCTGAGTCTGAATGCACTGGTCAGTATACCGAGTCCCAAAGCACGAGCAAGACTCTCCCAGCCTCCCGTCTGCTCCTCCAACGCCTTACAGAGGTCCTGCTTCACCTCACAACTCAAACTGCCCATGTCACCTGCAATCACAAGCCATACAAATCACACAAAGACACAAACGAACCCACATTGGTATTTAAGGGGGCATGCAATGGTGTTTCATGCCTTCTGAGTCATTCACAATGTTAAACGTGCTGTCTTCTCATGCTCAAAGAGTTGGACGTATGACGTAGTATTTCTGTGCTCGATACACTACCCCAACATGAAAATCCGTTTCGTTACAACTTTTCTTAGTCCCTGATTGGGCAATTATCCCGGAAAAGCACGCCCACGGCAAGGCGTAAGAAATAGCCCGCCCACGCATCAACCATCGAGCGATAGGAAGACCCGCTCACCATCAAGATTGGCTGCGCTGCATCAAGATTGGCTGCACTGTGGGCCTGCAGCTGCAGCTCATTACTCTTGCGATAGTGAGAAGTTCAGCTGTTTGTTTGCTCACTGCATTTCAGTGATGGATGTTATATAAACGGTGGATATAACGCTGGATTTGTAGATCGTTTGAAACTGATAGATGGTAAAGATAAAGATGCCAGACATGAACCTCACGCTGTTAGTGAAACTAAGTCATATGTCTGTGTTTTGTTGGCAATGGGTGCACACATGCTTTTGTTCCGCCCCCCATCCCCTTGCACCCGTCGTATGTTTTCGGAAATAATCGTACAGCTGTATCTTTTATAAATGTGATCAAATTAAAGCCTCAACGGACATTTGAAGGGTGCGATACTATTCTGTAAGTACACAAGATTAACTTGAGATAGGCAGAAACTGTCTGAGTTATGGCCACTTTTAGATCAAGCGGAACATTTTTGTTTTATTTGTGTTATGTAAAGCTGCAACCGTATTTGTTGGTCAAAAAAAAGCTTATATTTAATGATTTATAATTTAAACAATCAGGCACAATTTCACAGTAAATGTCAGTTTGATGACATTTAACTTCAACTGACATAAAGATGAGTAAGCTTCGATTTTGGTACGAATGTGGTGATAAAGAGGCAGATTGAAGTTTTTTTGGACGAAATCACAAAGATGAAAATGCATTAAACTCTAGTTTAGGAGTTTATACCTTGTGGTGGTACAAAAACAGTAGTGGGTTGATACTCCTGTCCGTTAAGAATATCATACACCTGGAAAAATAAAACATCATGTATAAACTTTCAAAACCAAACCCAGCCGACAATACAATTATATAATAATACAACAATACAACAGTAATCCAAATGTGTAGCCCTATAACCCACCTCTGGGGATGATGCCACGTTCAGAGGGGTTGTCCCGGGAATATATCCTTCGTCTTCCTCCTCCTCATCACATGTAGCACACGTCTCATCATCTTCGAAGAAAAGTGGTTCAAAGTTCTCTTTATGTGGATCTGCACCTGAAAAGAGAATACAAACACTTCAGGAAACAGAAGAGAGAAAAACCACTGTTGGCACAAGATCCCTACTGTAACCGAAAGGTTGCTGGTTTAACTTTAATGCTGTGTTCACACCAAACGTGAAATAAGGGATTTGCGGGAGTAAATTACATACAAAGTCATAGACGAGGCCTTCGTACCGGGCGACGCGTCAATCACATCTTCTGCGGATGTTGAAAAATTCAGCTTGAACGATAAATTTGTGGTAAGAGTCATTGACACCTACTGTTTGACACGTGAAGACACTTCCTGTTCTTTTTTGAGTCACTCGCAAAATAACAAACTATTCCTGCGAGTAATAAAGAGTGAGGAATGCGATTCTTTTGCGTTTCGTGTGAACACAGCATAAGGATTAAACTTAAAAGTCGGTATGAATTGGAAGTCTTTTATTCCGTATCGTGACGTATACCCGAGTGAAACGACTTCTGAAATGAGAAAAAATGTAGGGCGGGACTTGATTTCATCCACAAGTGAAGTGATTGGATCGTTAAAAGGTGAAAGATTTGAACGCCAGTTTGCAATCTGCCAGTCATTGCAGCCCCGCCCTTGCACCATTGCTCGTGACCAGAAGTGAAGAGAGGTCGTTTCGAGAGGGGGAGGAGTTTAACGGTTTTGATGAAAGATTACAAGTGCAATGGATTTAAAAAAAAGAATGATGTGCATGGATAAATGATTTATAATAAATACTTCACCATTGTGTAAAACAATTAGAATGATCATTTTTTATTTCATGCCGACTTTAATGTGTGACAGACACTTCCTCACCTGCAGCCATTAGAAGTGCACTCAGTTTGGTTGAGCCCCGCCCTGCGGCTACGTGCAGAGGGGTGGATCCATTATACGTGACGCTGTCTACATTCGCATTACCCTGTGATGACAAAATGTTTTGTGTGTCATTCAACCTATAGGACTTAAGGGGAAAACGTAGCCGTACTCGAAAACTATGGCACATTTAGTATAACCACATTGAAAACAGCAACCAAACTATTCAAGACGTATATGCTGAACTGTACCTCAAGTAGGAGACAGCCTGAGAGAGAAAGGTTGTCCATCTCTATGGCCAGGTGAAGTGCCGTACGGCCACATGTGTGCTCCTGAACCTCCGCATCGGCCCTAAGCTCCAACAGAGCCCTCACACAGCTCAAACTGTTCGCCCGGACGGCCAGGTGGAGCGGGCAAAGACCTAAGAACATGACACACATACGTCAACACACCTGAGCTTCTGATCGAACCCCTAAAAACATCAGTGGATCTTAAAGTCCAGTGTACCCGCTGTGTTAGGGATCCCAGTTAACTGCAGCACCGATTTATGCTTTAGCAGCGATTGTAGCACGCTCGCCTCCTTGTGCTGAGCCGCCAGATGAAGAGCTGTGTTTCCATTGCGATCTGCTAGCGTGACGTCCGCTTCGGCCTCCATCAACGCCTCCACGACTTCTTTCTGCTGCGTCACCACCGCAAGGTGCAAAGGAGTCTGGGATAGATGAGAGAATGTTATAGGCTAATGTTGAACACTGAGAACTGCTACAAAATAGTGGTAAAAGATCTGGGTTTGTAAACGAAATAAAGCCGCTTCTGTTACAAACCTCGGGCTAGCATCATTGTGCCTTTGAGGGCAGCACTAATGTGAACATGATTTTGACTAGCGGCGATACATAAAGATTGTATTGTACTGTATTGCAAGTAGGTTTGTGGTATACCTGGTACAGATCATTTCTCATGTTAAGCACATCCGCTCCAGGAAGGGCAGAGATGATCTGAGCTAAATTTCTCACAGCATCAGTTTGACTGTGAATCACCCCTAGATGCAAACCTCTAAATCAGACAAGACAGACAGCGAAAGTCAAAACACAGAGAGCAGTTTTTTGGGGAGAGAGAAATGTTTCTTAAAGCACTGAAAGCTTCTTGAGAATTCTGAGCTTTGATAAGTCAGACGTACGTGTCTCCGTTCTCATCCTGGGTGGTCATGAGGGGGCGCTGTGGAGCCAGAAGCATTCTAGGATCACCACTAAGAGCGTACCGAAAGAGAGCTTCAGCCTGTTTTTTCGCTAGTTCTGCCAAATGTGGGTCAATCGCACACTCTGAAAGACCAAAACAAAAAGACAAGAAAAACGTAATAGTGTTATATACTGCCCACATTAAGTGTTATAACAGGGATGAAATGATGCCCGAGTCAGCATCACCCATGAATTATAATAACAATCATTCATGTTGCTTTACCTGTGCCATCTGACACTAGATCTTCTGTAGGCTCTATATTTTCACTCTCTACCCCGTGATCAGCAGGTTCAGGCTGGGCACAGATTCGCACCACGCCACCTGCTGCTGGACCATCATCATCATCACTGTTGCTGTCTTCATCGCTGTCTTCCACAGGTTCTTGAGATGCTACAATATCAGATTAGGAGGAATATTCAATGTTTGTCTTAAACTTAGTCCCAATCTTACCGGTGAAGAAAGAAAGAAAGAAGAACCACTTAAAGTTGATCAGAATGTGCTATATCAGCTATTTTCTCGTAGAAGATACATCTAAAGGTATATTTCTCCCCAAAATAAGAATATGACTTTCTTTCTTTCTTTGGTAAATCACAAAGGAAAACATTTCAAAGAATGTTGGTTACCAAACAACACTGGTCCCTCTTGACTTCCATTGTATAGACACAAAACCACTCATGCAAAATATATTTTTGGTTGTGTTTTTTTGTGAAAACGAAGGTGAATAAATGATGAGATTATGAGAGAATTCCTATTTTGGGGTGAACTATACCTTTAAGACCAGCGTATTAACTGACAGTATAGACAGACACTCACTATGTTTGATGCTTGTTCCGGCTCCACCCATTCCAGGAGAGAAGTTGTATCCAGACCCGTAATTGTTATAATTTTGATAACCCTGGAAGTAATGCCCTAGAAAATAAACCCATTACACATGTTAAACAAAAAAGAATCCAATAAAAATTAAATCATCCACTATAAAATGCTTCATGCAACATCGGCAACGTTCTATATATCAAGCTTCACTGAATCAAACTGGTGCATGGGATTTTAGGCTTTTAATGAAAAAAAACCTGTAAATGTTATATTGTACCTCCACTACCTCCTCCACTGGGACCGCCCCCTGCTGTAGACCCGCCTCCTCCTCCTCTAAACATGCCCCCAGCTCCGCCTCCTGCTCCACTGTAGTCCTGGAAGTGGGGAAGCGTCTTCTGTCTCTTTCTCTGCACTTCTTCCTTATCTAAACACAGTTTTAAAAGAGCGATTCAGGGGACCAGGATTTTGCTTATTACACCCCTATAATGACACAATGAGATAAATATAAACAAAATAGTACAGTGTGGCTTTAGACCGTACCTATGATCTGTGGATGGTAGGTAAACGGTTTGGGCTCGCTTGTTTCATTGTCCGATTTTCTCTTAAGCTGGACAAACACAGAAATGGGCTTCTGGAGGTTCTGGTCCCGATATTTAGGTGTCTTAAAGACGATGGCAAACTGAGGAAAGAAGCGGAGAAAGAAAAACAGAGCATTGATTTTAACAACATGAACATTCACGAATACTAAAGACACAATTCTGTCGCTTGATCTTACGCCGACCTGTCTGTGGACATCAGTGGGGGAGAAATCTCCGTAGGCTTCCCAGGTTAAACCCGAATCATCGTCCTCATAAAATCTCACCTGAATGTCATCTATTACAAACAAACAACAATGACATCATCAGACATAAGGAAAATGAGAATTACAAAGAACCAGCGGGGAAAGAAAGAGGAAGTACTGTTGCCACACACATGCGCAAAAGGCACACACAGATATAATGTTAGTATGAGACACCTTTTACTTCCGCAAAATCAATAAATTAACACATTAGAGAAAGTTCTTTAAGAATTGAATCCGATACTTCACAATACTGACACATGGTCAGAAACCATCACTGTAGAAACAAATATCCTATGGCCAATGCGGTCTAAGATTAAATTAAACCAACCATCACAAAGAATAATCCGAAAGGAGTTTTTAAAGTAGATTAAATATCCTAAAGACTTATTTTGTTTCGAGTCTTCTACAAGTAAGTTTTTCTGATGGAAATTTTTTGATAAAGATTATTTTGTATGACATTCTGTGCATCGATAAAGTTGTTGTTTTTCAGGTTCAACCTGACTGAACGGCAGATTATTTTTGTACATTAGTGCTAATAATGTGATTAAACAAGAAGAGAAATAAAGAGACCAGACCAGACCAGACGACACATTCATTAAGTGTAAAGACGTTGGTAAACAGACAGCTTTCTCTAGCCGTCCGTGTGCTAACTGATTTGCATACGAGATGGGGAATTCCCATCCAGCTGAAAACCTGCAGTAAAACCTTCCTTCATGAAAGGCACCAAGCGTCCAACAGGAAAGACGCTGCTTTATCGTCTGCAGGTGAAAAGCTAAAGCACTTTGAAAGTGGTCTGATTCAAACGCAGGTGGCTTCATTCAGAAGATCTGACATGTCTGATATGAGACCAAAAACATCACGTGTCATGCGAACATCACATTGGCATCCTTCATTTTTAATAAGATGTTTAATTGGTGTTCCATTTAATTATTGCCTATACAATATTTAATGTTAGTCAAGATTTCTCGCATTAAAATAGTAGCCGTTTAGATTTACATGACTTTCTTTTGAACGAATCAGGCTGATTTTACTACTGTTCTTTTTGACTTCTATATTAAAGTCACCTGTATGTTTGGATGTTAAATGATTAACAACTCGACCACCAAGTTGCTAGATAGGTTGTTGGTATCACGTTGGTAACAGAAAACAGTCGGTCCCCATTGACATGCATTGGTGTCATGTCCATACAATAGAAATCAAAGGGTACCAACGTTTTTTTTTATTACCAACATTTTTCAAATATCTTCAAAATATATCAAAAATAGTTAGCACGTTCGCCTCACACCTCCAGGGTTGGGGGTTCGATTCCCGCTTCCGACTTGTGTGTGTGGAGTTTGCATGTTCTCCCCGTGCCTCGGGGGTTTCCTCCGGGTACTCCGGTTTCCTCCCCTGGTCCAAAGACATGCAGGGTAGGTTGATTGGCATCTCTGGAAAAATTGTCCGTAGGGTGTGAGTGCGTGAGTGAATGAGTGAGTGTGTGTGCCCTGCGATGGGTTGGCACTCCATCCAGGGTGTATCCTGCCTTGATGCCCGATGACTCCTGAGATAGGCGGGCTCCCCGTGACCCGAGGTAGTTCGAACAAGCGGTAGAAAATGGATGGATGGATGGATATATCAAAAATAATTTAGGAGGGGTCAATTCATTTCTCATCAATTTGTTGATAGAGTTTTAAATGACCATTTCTGTTTTATTCTGTAGTATACTAGTAACAACATTCCTCACACATTGCAAATATTCTTTATTTGCATTTAATAGTAGATATTTGAAACCGGTCAAAACGATGCAATGTTTACAACTTGAACTGTAAAGAAAACAAGCTTACATTCATGTTTTAACAGCAAAATAAGAAATCAGCCAGATTTTTTTCTAAACCATCATGTGTGTTTGCATTCTCTCATGGGTCTGTTGGATGACTTTGTCATTCCTGAGGTTTGTTGTTGTTAGAATTCAACAGACACTGGACTGGGTTGCCACATTACATGCAGAAATGCTGATTAAATGCAAAACTGGAATGGCCTCTTATTTATTTCTGAGGCTAAATTTATCTCTGTATTTTTGTTTAGTAAAATGTTATGTGCTAAAACTGTAAACACATGCAAATGCTGCTTGAGGTGATGGAAAAAGATTTGTTGAGCTACCACACCTTACAAATGATGGTATTCTCATTTTACTGATGTGCATTTTTGGAGGACATATTTATCATCTACCCTGTGTCGTTTTTTAAGTTATGTTTTGTGCTACTTGTGAGGCGGCATATTCATCATTCCAAGCATTCTCAATAGATTCATTTTAGATTCATAAATAGTCTGTATGGACTGGGAACAGAGCTTTGTATGTATTTTAGCAAATTCTGTTTTCTTTTTAGCCCTTTAAAATCCTACCGGGCTTCTTAATTCTGCCCATGAGTTGCAGCGGTCAATGTGGTTCAGATGGACATTAATGTTTTCTAACCTTTCTGGACTTTATCACACAGCAGATAGACTTCCTCTCCTCCCGTGACACAGCCGGCGGTCCGATCCATTCGCACTATCTTCAGATTGGAGGCGTTTGGGGCCTCTGAGAAACCACAAGAGACAAAAGTGTTATTTGTTTATCTACTGCAGGGGTTCCTTTTGTTTCTCATTTCTTTTGAACCCTAGTGGTCTCATTTTATGAACATAGCAGCGCTGTAAAGAAATGAGAGAAAAATGAGAAAAGGGTGGGGAAATCGAAAGTGTGGGTAGAGTTTCAGTGCGAGAGAGGAAGCAAATACTTGCCTGCTCTTTCGGAGAGAGTGAGAGTAGAAGCGAGAGAGAAAGAGAGAACAAGATCGAGAGAGTGACGGAGAATCAGAGGAAAACGACACTCATTTATAACTCCAACTTTTACAGCGAGAACCAAAGACAGACCATGTGATTATTCAATAAAACCGCTAATCTAAGTTACCAGATTATAGAAATGAATCAGCCAATCAGAAGCATTGTTCTTCAACATGAATGATTATTTATCTCTTGATCGTGCAGATTCTCAATAATTTTGACCAAAAGCATCTCTTATAATGAAAACAATTTAAATTTTTATATATTTTTTACATTTTGTCATGGTTTCAATGCAGCTTTACAGTAAAAGTCACAACGCGATTATGAAATTAAATGCGTCTTAAAAGAAAAGGATGCGTGTTATAAAAATCTAGGTACAGCCAATAGCTGAAAGGTGTAAAAATGTCACCTGCTACAAAATCTACTACACTGTTTACACCACACCATTTACATTTGAATTTGTCTGCATTTGGCAGATGCTTTACTCCAAATCGATTTAGACCGCATTCAATCTATTTAAACATATTTTTAATCGGTTTGGTTGTCCTGTGGGGACATGTGACCTTTGCGCTGCTTTACAAACCGAGGTAGAGAAACATCAGATGTATTTGTGTGGCTATCAGTGGCCATGACCAATTTGCATTTCTTATTCGAGGATGATATGAAAAATATGGAGTAATGTGAAAATGCAGAGCAGGGCGTGGTCTCAAACAAGTCAAGACAAGGAAGAACTTGATTTTAAAGATGAGGTACAATAACACACACAGTTTCTGCCAATTCCATATTAAAGGTGGGGTGGTTGATTTGGAAAGGTGCTAACTTTAGCCTGCTAGCACTGAAATGATAAGCCACGCCTCCTCCAAACACATGAATGTATTTTGTGAATCCACGTAACGAATTACAAACAAAATACATTAAATTCTTCTCGAAGCATGTACATACCTGTCCAAAAGAAAGAGAGCAACCATGGTATCGTCTTTCAGACCCTTTGCCTGCCGGAGCTGTCTCCATCGTGTAAAAGCTGAACCGATGTTAATTCGGCGAAACAGCGTTCGGCCAGAACGTTTTGATTGGATGAACGTTTTTTGGTCCTACCCCTTTCACAGACGATATATAATTCTACAAATATTACTTTACCACTATACTTCTTGATTGCTATCAGGATGTTAAGAGATTTCCAACCAACATGACAAAAAATGTTTCTGGACAGGATCACCCACCCTACCTTTAATCTTGAGTACCTGCACAGTAGTATTGCATACTTCGTATCTTCGAAGAGTATTTTTTTTTAATCAAATTTATAAAAGACATACAGCTGTACGATTATTTCCAGAAAAAGACGATTTTTATCTTTTTACTAGCTACTGTTGATATGTTAAGCACTAACTTCACTTTAATAGGACCCCTAGTCAGTGTACTACTTCAGAAGGAGACTTTACTGCTGTCGAAGATGGGGTCTGATATGACCGGGTCCAGCCTGCGAGAGAACCCTCCATCACTGTCAGGCAGGAATGCCGTGAACATTAGGCGCACCACGCTCAGATCCATCTCCTTTGACTGTTGAGCCGCTGCAGTGCTTATCAGGTTCCTCTCGTGATCTAAAACACATTCACATTTATTGCTCCATATGTAGGAGGTGGTCTGAGGGTCAATTAGAGTTAAACGTGTCAAATAAGAGCACAAGGGAGATATTTTACGTACATTTCACAAACACACACACACACCTGTCAGTTCTCTGGGCATGCGGACCTCTCCCTGCAGGGTATCGATATCAGTATGGATGTATATGCCGTAGTTATATCCCATCCTGTAGGCCTCGATCATCCTCTCCTCCAGAATTTTACTCACATTCTTCTTTGTCACGTGCAAAATGCCCAGGTTGGGAAAACTGCAGAATGTTATTTATACAAAATGTATCTTTTTTAAGGATCAGAACAAGAGGCTTGACATGCTTTGAATGGATGGTGAGGAATCAATTCTGACCTGATGCTCAAGTCTTTGGGCTGCAGGTCAGCGATGCAGATTCCCTTTTCACACTGTTTGCCCACCAGACTGTGAGCGTGGAGATGTGGATCTTGATTGTTGGTCACCAGCTGAACGACCACTCGCGCCGCACCCTGGTAGTTACTGATCTATTGGGAAAAAAAACAAAGAAAACCACAGATCAGGGAAAAGAAGGACACATTGCAAGTTCAAGGCATTTTAAAAGCAGATACAGCTGCAGAAAAAATTAAGAGACAATTCCAAATGTTCATTTATTCAGCATTTCAATCCAGGCCATTCCAGTCCAGTCACATAAAGTTATTAAACAGCAATGTGAAAGACTGACGGCATGAGAAGACACATGAAAACTGTGAAAAAATGCCAGGTTTTCACACAAGATTTACCTACAGTAAATACGTATAGAAATATTAATGTTGTGTTGCTTAAAAGTGAATAAGAAACTTGTATTCTTTGCAGTATTTGAGGTCTGAACAAAATACAGAGCATATTTTCTGTTATTCTGACCCGTTTCTCCAGTTTTCCTTTACTGCATATAAATGCAAATAGAAACATTTTTTTTTATTTGAAATTTGGGAGAAATATTGCTAGTAATTTACAGAATGACACAGAAATTTCATTTTACCTAAACACACACCTATAAATAGTTATTCAGAAAACCATCCATCCATTTCAATTCATGAAAACTATAAAGTAGCGCAACTGTAACTGGGAAATAAAAAGCAGTTCAAAATAATCAAAATTGTTACATTTTAGCTACAAACTTGCCTTTGACAAGAATTTGATAAAATCTTCATCTTCAATAAAAAATATCTTCATTATTCGGTCAAACATTTAAAAATAAATGTGTTATTTTCTTATGAAAGAAACCGATACATTGGCACAATTATATTTTTGTCAACATAAGTAATTTCAAACATTTAAGCATACACCTTGAGTTAAGCATACACATTAATAATTATGAATGATATATTACATATTAGTTATGTTCACTAAATAATTATAGATTACAACAAACACAATTACCATTATTAGACATTTTCTGAAAAATGTTCTTAAAGTGATAGTTCACCCGAAAATGAAAATTCTATCATCATTTATTCACCCTCTTGTCATTTAAAACCTGTATGACTTTCTATCTTCCGCAGAACACAAAAGAAGATATTTTGAAAAATGATAAAAACAGTGATGGATTCACTTGCATTGGTTTTGTGTCCATACAATGGAAGTCAATGGGTGCCACCGCTGCTCGGTTGTCAACATTTTTCAAAATATCTTCTTTTGTGTTCTGCGGAAGACTAAGGTGTACTTATTTAAAGTACATTGTCCAGCAAAACGTTGACATGACTGCCTAAATATCTATTCAAACAAAAAAGTGCTGTCATTGTTAACACTACTACATCAATTGATGTAGATACACAGATATTGAGATCACAGTCTGAACCTTCACTGACTATACTGATTTCATCACTTGCATGGACAGTCAATCAGATCTGACTGATTTTGATCAGAACAGCAAGGAATGTCACAGGTATGGTAATGCCATTTCTGTGGGGGGATTCCCTGCATAAGTGTGAAAAGTGGGAGGATCATTTGTGGACTTTTCCACAACATCATTCAGCCATTTACATTAACATCATCATCCTTTAGAAAGCACGACAAACACAGAAAATAAAAACCAAAATCCCCAGCCTCAGAGTAAATCCTAAATTTACATTTATGCATTTGGCAGACGCTTTTATCCAAAGCAACTTACATTGCATTATCCTATACATCTATACATAGGTATTTGCAATTCCCTGGGATCGAACCCACATCCTTGCGTTGTTAACGCAATGCTCTTACCACTGAGCTACAGGAAAGCTTAAATATTATTAACGAAAAAAATTCTGTGTGGTTTGACAGTGGTGGTTTCTATAGGCAAAGTTCAAATGGAGCACAGAAGACACAATCTCTGGTGCGAAATGACTCACGTACATAACAATTTCAACCTCCAGAAAAAAAACCCCATCGAATATCAAAGAATATGGACAAGGGCACCCTAGAAAGATGAAAGTGTTTGATGACCTCATGAAAAGGTCTTGATGCAACATATGAAAACAAACACAAACACCCGTAAACTATTATCTCTTCCCTCTTCGATGGGACCATTAGTCAAACAAAGGTCAAAACAGCTGAAGTGCAGTATAGGTAACAGCTGAGCTAATTTCCTCTTGCAGTGAGCAATGATAGAAGTTCCTCACGCCGGAAATCTCTACAATAAACCTGTGTGGTGAACATATTAAAGCCGTCATATCACAAGGAACTGAGTTATGAGTGTATTATAAAAACACACTGTGACGTTTGCGATAAAAACGTAACACCCACTTGATAAAACGACTACAAAAAACACTGTTGTAGGAAACAACTGTATTTGTCACATTTCATAAACGAAGGGCTCGTATACTGAAGGCACATCAGCCAAAATCGTAAGTGAAACTCAAATATAAAAGCGATAAACTGAATGTCCTGATAAAAAATGTCAAACAACAACATAAACATCTGCATCATTTATCAACGTGCACATTTAAAACAACATCAATCAACTGGAATTTCAGCCAAGCCCACCAGCAGGTGTATGTGGAAAGCACGCAGAGTGTGTGTTGTGTACGTGTTGCACGTCAGTGTGTGTCGGAGTGGGCGAGTTGCTGCACACCTCTCACCGCGTCATACACTAAAATCTTCCCACTAACTACCCCGGTGACACATTGAGGAAATTCCCAAACGGACAAGGAGAACTCGGTAAAAGAACAGAAGCTCTCTGCCTTTTTTCTAGTTCCTTTCTCTTGCTTCCTGACCTACAGCCAATGACATTGAAAGTAACTGACCTAACACGGATAAGCAGCGAGATAGCAGAAGCTACTATTTTTAGCCGGGTGACCTAGCAAATATTGCATAAGCTTTATTTATTGGCTGATGAAAGAGCCGCTGCTGAGACGGCACTCGATATCAAGCTACTTTTACATTTTCTGAAGGAAATACCAATAACAGTCTATTCAATAGATTTTTTATTATATAATTTAAAAAAAAACAAAGACAGCAAACTGTAACAAGGTTATTTTTCTATAGGCCTTCACCCAATTAATCACATATGTAATACAATGGGGTTCATATCAGGGTATCAACAGAGATCTATCAGGATGAACTTACTTTCACTTGCGGGTAGGACTTCCTGTTCTTTTCGCTGGAGGCCCCTGGGAGTCCTCCATGGGAGGGGCCTTCACATCCATAACGGAACCTAAAGCCCCTCTGGAGGTGACAAAGTCAGATTTATTGCTGCGTTATGATGGAGTTTGTTGCTGAGCTACCGGTTTCTGCACAACAGTATGTTTGTTTGGAGCTTTTTAAAGATTGCTTTTTAAGTAGCGTGCTGTGTTGTGCATTACCTGTTTTGGTTGTTCGACGATTTCCAGATAAGGTGCGTCAACTGCATGAAAACAAATACAACAAATATTCAAGGAACTACACTCTATGAAACGGTTCACATGAAAATGAATTACTTGTAAGAAAGGTTAAAAACATTCCATGCAACATGAGTTAGGAATCCTGGCATCCAAAGGCAAAGCGCAGTGACAACACATTTGGTCAAAATTGAGTTAAGGTATATAACGGGCTTTGTGACATCTGCTCTACCTTGTGACAAAGTCTCCTGGTTCAATCTTATCCCGTTTCTGAGAAACAAGAGAGTTAAAATTGCAGTAACTACAAAATCTAAGCTAATACCAAGGCAAACCGCAGTAAGTGAAGTTACTGCATTGCTGGCTCCGGTAAAGTTTTTGTTATGCGCAACTAGCTAACAATAGCTGCGCCTCCACAGCAAAGTGACAACCCGACGTGCACCAGGCATCAACAGAAGTAGCTCTCAATCCACCTTTCTTCTTCTTCTTGTTTAATGACGAATACCTCCTCAGGGGCATTATCGCCACCTACTTCAGGCTACTGGATGTCAAATTAAACCTACATAGGCAATGAGTGTGAATTTTGAAATCAATCAATCCAAAATTTTCAAACCACGTTAGATCACATGATTGAGACAGAATTAGTCAGCCTTAATTACCAACTCAATAAAAAGATGGATGGAACCGCTTTTATGATTATAGATTTTATTTCATAATCAGAAAGTATAACAGAACTGATTCGTTTAATTAGTGTCCTGTCATAATTGTTCAATAATAATGATCTGCTTTCAACTGTCAGAGTACATCTTGCCAATCAATTTTTTTGGATTACACAGATAGCTATGAAAAACTTTGCGGTTAAAGGAGCATTACGATAAGATGACTCTTAATCTTGAAGCTTACTTTTGAGCAATTTTGACATTCCCAACGAGCAAACATCAATATACATAATAAAGTTATTTAAAACTATTAACATGTAGTAAGAAACACAAGAAAGCTGGAGGAACACATTTAGTTTGTAGATACTGCACTTTGCTTTTGCAATAGTGTTTTAGTTGTGTAGGTCATCCAAAGGCAGAGTGCAGTATCTGCATTTTGGTGGACAAAGGTCACACCAGTGGTCATGGCTTTTATCTATAAAAAATGTCTTCCTAATAAGGCATTACATAAATGCATTACCACTACTCTACCCACAACACGTTTGACTTGCTTGTGTAAAAACTTTAAAGGCATTTTTCTCAGTTTCAGTGTTTGCGTTGTTACTGCACTTTGCCTTTTGGATGCTTTCACGTGTTGTATTTGAACATACACTTCTGAGCTGGGGTGGATGCGACTATTAAGTCCTCATCTTTTGCATTCTGCAGTCCAAAGAAAGTCATACAGGGTTTACAATTATATAATAACTAAAATGTTTTTATTGGATCCTAAAAATAGTCATGCTTTACAAGAACCTGTTCTGCAGTTACTCTGGTTAAGTAATTCCATTTCTGATTCACAGAGACATTTACCTTGTAGAAACAACATGTTGAAGAAGTATGTTTTTCCATTGCCATACTTATCTGCAAGTAATTAATAATAGCAAACACAACCATCTTCCGAACAGGAAGGCCATACACCAAGTGTGGGAATATGAGTGAGATTAAAATTAATTTAAAGGAAACATATGTCAATTTGGACCCCTAGATGGTGCACTTTTGAAACATCATCAACAAAGGCGAAGCTTAATGGCGTTATGCAGGAGAGTGGAATAATGATTTGGCAGCGTAATGCTGCGCAGTTTTACGTTTAAAACAGTCATCGTTGAAAAAGTACATTTAAATGAACCCACAGAATTTACTAGTAACGTTACGAGCTACATATTTTTGTGCTGTATTTAATTACACAACCTTAGCGACACTGAAGTACAAATAAAGTGCAATATACCTGCATTTTTATCAGATTAATCGATACAGAAAGTTACCTATCTATTAAAACACATGCGAGAGCGGAGTCTCTGTTGAGTCCAGGCTGGTCGCGAAGCTCTCTCCATTTCGAAAACGCCACACCGATATTAATCCTTGATTTATTCCCACGATTGTCCACAAATCTGCTTGCCTCATTTGGCCTACGTTTACGTTTGTGGGGATTTTCTTTACTCGCCAACGAGTAATCGTGATCCATAACTGAACAACAAAATAGCTGCGTCCCAGATGCTGTATAACTGCCACTTCCGCATTTGGTAGGCCGTAGTTTCAACAACCGGAAACAGGATAGTGCAGATATCAGAAGTCACTGATATGCAACCGTTACAAGGAAGACAAGGGACGAGCCATTATTTAAAATAGGAATTTTTCAGGATTTGAGCATTCTTGGGAATATTTGGGATATTGTAAGTACACAACTGCATGAAAAAAAATGTTTGTGTAAAGTAGAAAGTAAGTCATACAAGTTGGAATGAAATGAGGACGAGTACATAATAGAATTTTCATTTTTGCATGAACCATCCCCTTTATCTCGTGGACTTTCTAGACATGAAGCAGATTTGCTGTGAGTTTTCTGTAGATATTTCAAGGCCAGAGTTCTCGTTGTACCACGTGTTTCCACAGAAGTGTAAGCCTCTTCCTCTTCCTGTGCTGTACAGAGACCACATCCTTCATCAAGCGAGGTTAAATCATTTAGCTGGCAAATATACAGAATTTAACCTTCTCCAGCCCAAACTCACTGTGTCCAACACTCTCAAGTTATAAGACTTAAAATCCTTTTTTTTGCATTTATGATGCAGAACTCGTACAGATGCTTCCTTAAAAAGATATTATGAATTCAACCCAATATTTTTAACACAATTCACCTGTTACAGTCTCGATGAAGTACTGTCTATAGCATACCTCAAAACCAAAATTTGCTGAACTCATGGAGCAATCGATGTATAATGTTAACGTATAAATCTCACAAAGAAAGTGAATCCAAAAATCTACACTACCCATAATCACTACAAGGCAGTTTACAAGCAAGCTCTGATAGATCAAGAGCGCTTGTCGATGGTGGCAGCCTCAAGACGGCACTTATCTCGAACAGGGTTTCTCAAGCAACCACACAGCGGTGAGGAGCGGTTCAAGGTCGACAGACATCTGTGTCTCTGCAATCCAATGAGGAGGCAAAGACCGGAGAAGAAAACCCAGATCTGCTCCTGTACCACCTGCCCACTCGATATTCAAACAAGAATCTGTGTTGCCCCAAAAATGATACGCATCATACCACATCAGTAGGACTATTTTACTTAAGAAAGGGACAGAACAAGAAGAAAAGGGAACTGAGAGCTAGTCTTTCCTCATCCGTTGCGTGAAGTTTAGCATGTTAACTCGTCCCACCTTGATCGACAGACAAATCTGAAATCTCAGTCGTAAGAGACTCTTACCTGCCCTCAGAGAATTATTGAGCTGCATGGGCTGATATGCGGGGTCCATCGGGATCCATACTTGGTCCTCTCTGAACTGGTCTAACTGGTCCAAGTACTTTAAAGATAATATAAAACCAAACATTGAGACCTTAAAAGATGTACATGTCTCTAAGCAACAATATAGATCATAAACAGCTCTGACTTCATTTCAGTGTTGCACAGGCTATCAGAGCAGGCATGAATTTGGAAGATGGGTTTGAGGTGAATAACTAATAGGCAATATAACAAACTATTCAGTTTTATTAAAAAGACTAAACCAAAACGACAATTTAATGTGTTGAAGACGCAACCACAAAAGCAGGAAAAGGTGAAAGCCTCTCAGCTTTCTAAGAGACGCTTCCTGTCTGCTCGTGTGGTATTTACACAAATTAATGTTCTTTTTCAAAATCAATCACTTACTATAAAGCTCACTGAACATCAAAGGTTTATATCTGTCATAAACAACACTGAAGGTGTAGCACAGAGATCTGAGGTTCGCTTTTAATCCTCAGAAGTGAAATCACAAGGCATAAGAGGTTCATGCTGTGATTCACATATGCTGCAAATGACAGTCAAACATTCATTTAACAGAATAAAATGACAGAAAAACATTGCAGGAAAAACCGCTCACCCCTGCAGACGGGAGGTAGGGATCATCTCCAGCCATAATTCCTAAAAAGAGAAGCCGAATGCATTAATGGCTATAAGGATAAGGTATCACACAAGGCCTTTTCTAGATCAAGTGTGTATTCACGCAACAAACAATGCTTGAATATTTTATAAAAAATATTAACATTCATCAAAGCTTTATACAGTAAAGGGTGTGAATAGTGGTAACAAAATGTATGAAGCCATGAATAAAATAACTAAAATATATAAATAACTCACGAGTGATGTGCTCATTTAATTTCAAACGTATCATTAACATATTTCAACTAATTTTGTTGCGAAAATTAAATATTGACGAGACTTTTCCTCATTTCACTTGTCTAACAAACAAACGTATCTACAACAAACGGTCACACTGTACACAACGGCCTTGTCTCATAACCTAGAGACTTGACTATACACTTGCAATTTGGGCAAGTTCTGTACAATAGACTAGTAGCTTTACTTGCAAGTACTATGATGCTGTTTATTTAGGCAACTAGGTTCTAGGTTTTTGAGCACAGTCAGCATAAATGACATACAACAATACAATGTCTTCTATTGGATTTTGACACATTTCCGACAACAGAAAAGGATCCATAAGTTTTTCGTACTTACCCAACGATCTCATCAAATAGGTGAAATGTGCATTTGGCTGAAGTAGGAAGTTCAGTACCACAACAACCTTTAGATGGCAACACGGGCGACTCAAAGACAACAAGCGTCGATCCTCAAGGGCTCGGGTCGATTACCTTTCCTGTTAACGTTAAATATCCGAGGTTCAGGATCAACATCAACCAGCCGGGCTCTGGGGTTTAGAGTCAAGATTTCGGTTTATTTCGCCATGTTGCCCTGAAGTCAACTCATGTAAGATGAGGGAAAGTCAGTTCAGAGATCACGATGGCCGTGGATATGCAGAAGCTCCGCCGGGATGAGAAAATACCGATCGATCACTTTAATTTAATAACCGGTCGCGAGCAGTAAATCATGTCGCGATCAACAGCTCCGTTTGAATAGACAGTTTGACTTCCTTACTGGAAATTCCCTGTGACGTCACCGGCGTTCAACGCGTGAAACCGCTCTTTTGCGACCGCACGCGGACACCGGCGGAACAGCAACTGCGTCTCAATTCGTCGAGGTTGTCTCATTTGAGTTAAAAAAAAATAGGAACTTAACATTTATTTCTCCTTAGTAGTAATCATTGTAGTTTCATTCTAGCGTTGAAATGTAACGGTTGCTCTTCTCAAATAAACGATACATCTCGATGACGTATGCGGCCGAAAAAATGCGACCTACGGAGGACGTAGCCTTGGAATTGAAACGTTTTACCATTAAGGTATATAATTATAATAGATTTTAGTACACAAGTATTACTGACAGGCAGGTTTCTATTTATTATGGTCTTTTTTTAAATCAGGTCCAGTCTCAAAATCTGCCAGAAACCTAATAAGAAATTGTATAGTGTTTAAAGAAAATGTAATATTTTTAAAGCATTAAGACTTTTGTATTGTAATCACCCAATTTTGTATTGTTAATTATTATTAGCAGCTGTGTTGATTTAAAAAGATCTTCAAATACTTATATATATATATATATGTATAAATAATAAACATTAAAAATTGAAATACATTGATTTGAGCCTGAATTCAGGCGTAACTAAAAATGTCCAACAGTCTTCAATTTAGAAGTCTTAAAACAACTTGAATTTTACAAAAGGTTTTAAGTTACTTGAGTGTTTTCACTTTTTTTTTTAAGAGCCGCGGTGTGATAGCATTTTTTCTGCTTTTGTTATTTAGGTCGAACACCCACTTTAAGCATTTTGCCAGTGATGTGCATTCTTTTGTTTGTGTTTTGCTGAACGTTTTAAACAACTCAATAAACCCCTCCTAACTGCTTGTTGAACACAGGCATTGTTGTTCTAACTTTGTCCACATACAGAGCAGAGCATCCAGTGATATAACGCTGCTGTTGCTCTTGCAGACAGGGGTCCCTCTTTCAAAGAACTAATAATAGTCCAGCAGTTGTTGAGAGATCTCTGCTTTGGGTGATGCGTGCTAGCTACAAGGGTCCAACAACTAGTGTCAAATTCCGTTTGGTCGTCAATACTACTTAGAAACATCTCATAACAAACATGTCACCGAGTACATTGCTCTTATAATACAATCTCATGAGGACACACTTACACACAGAAACACACACTGAACGATACTTTAGCAACTTTATTGAGCGAACAAAAATCAACAGCTAGAAGAGCTATTAGTTGATCGGTCATCCATCAAGAGCTTTCGATCACATATATTCAGTGCAATGAGAGAACAGTGTGTTTAGGAGGATAGATAACTAATAGCTCTCAGTTCTAAAAACATCAAAAACGGGAGAGAAAATGAGTAACAAAATAAGTTCTCAGACTCTAAAAGTGGACGCGTATTTGCTTTACATCGTCTGCAGATATTCATTTTTGGCAGACCACAGACCAATTACTTTAGTTGTTTCATTAACATGCAAAATATATATTTTCGTAACTGCTGATACAATGACGTGACTGATTTGGTAAGAAACAGTCAGTTATAAGCAAGAATATATTTCACAGACCATAGTTCTCATTGCTATTGTAAAAGCATATAAAAAACATGAAGGCCAACCCAGCAACAAATGGCCATGTTCGCTGGCACCTGTAGAACCGTTGTTTTATTTTCTTAAATAGCACCTCTAGCCTGTGGCATGAGTTAGCAACCAATGTTCTCTTACGTTTTTTTTCTTTTGTCTTAATAAAAAAACATCTGAGCTCGTCATTAAAACATGCTTCTTTGACACGAGCGTTTTTCTGAACATAAAGCTGGTGATCTTTACGACGTTGTGGTCCTTTTTACAGCATGTGAATGGATATTGAAGGGGGCAAAATAACTAAGTAGGACTGATATGGTCTGAATACAGCGGTAACCGTCGATTCATTAAGGGGAAGGGGGAAAAGTTGTTTCATTTTTTCCAGCTATACTGCAGATTGGTCTGATTTTCAGGTATCACATGGCGTACTTTTGAGTCCATTCCCGAGCTATTCTGTTGTACCTGTGAGAGAGAGAGAAAAATAAAGAGGTATGAAGTGTGGAGGTAGCATCACACATGCTGGGTAAGCAGACAGTCTGCCAACTCGGCTCAAGCCAGCGCAAACACACACAGTGCAGCAACAGCTCAAGGTCAATCACAGTGGTCTCGTCTCCAACTGATCCACACTGCAGCCACAGCAGTTACATTTGCTGTTTGTTCTGATGCGACTAAAAGCCAATACTAGAATGTCTGACTTCATTAAACTCATGCTAAAAGCATAGTTTAAAATATTACTGGGCCGTATTTATGAGAATGGGGAAAAATAAGAGTCAGGATAATGGTGAATTAGAAAACATTGTTCTGGTTTTAAAACACATTCATGTTGGGCAGTCCTTTGGACGTAGCATTTTGCTGCCAATCTGGTACAATTTATGATACCATTCTACTGTTATCACAATAAGGACTTTTAATTTACAATACATCTATCACCCACATTAAAAGAAAACATGCAAACATAACCTTGCTCTCCCATCCTGCCTTGCTCATCTTAACCTCTACAACATGTTATGTCTCTCTCACTACTTTATTATACATAAGAGAAAACGATTCAACCATAAATCTTATCTGCGAGGCTTAAAACACATAAAAATGTATACTTACTTTTCATTGTCTGTTTTATAGATACGTGCTATCTCTGGCACTAATGGATCATCTGGGTTTGGATCACATAACAGTGAGCAGATGGACAATAGAACTGCAAGAGAAAAATGAGGCAGGTTGGCGCACGGCCCCACACTGTATAATAGGTACGTGGTACGATAATAGTTTATATCTTGGCTATCCCATAAAGTGATTTTTGACTCTAAGGAGTATTTCTCGTCAGAAAAATGTGCTATATTAAGGCATGCAATGTGTTTGTTCCTTTTTAATTGCCTGCGATTTGTCAGCTCACCTTTAGAGATAGTTAACGCAGGAGACCACTGCGACCTTAGAATATCCAAACAGATGCTGCCATTACTGTTAATATTTGGGTGATAAATTCTTGTGGTGAATGCAACCTGCAGGTTAGAAGAAGACACAGTCAATCAAACGCACACAAATAAGTTTTTACTTCACCACTGTCTGATATTTACTAGACATTTCTATAATATCAAGTAGAATGGCACATTCTTATTCAAATCTGCTCTTTACACGCTGACAGTCCCTAACAAACATAAAACCTGTCGGCTGCTTAGCTTTTGCAATGATTCTTACCTTAGGTGGTTTGAAAGGATAGTCTGTAGGAAAATGAATTGTCAGGAAAAACACGCCCCCCTGATATGGACTGTCGTTCTGCAAAACAAAGACCAAAACACAGAGTTCTAAACATTCTGTTGTATTAACCTGAAAACAACTTTATCTGTGTGCTTGCACATGCAAATGAGGACATGCATCCACTTACAGGTCCCATAATTGTGGCTTGCCAATGAAACACTGCGAATAAAGACCAAGAAATGTCTTATTATAGTGAACTCTGAGGTGTGTTTGACGTAATGAGAACAATAAGAGTGAAATAACTCACAATCATCTCCCACTGGTCCTGCAGAGCACTGTGCTGGGGGGTCCCTGCCCAAATCAGTCAGCTCCTGTAGACACAGGAAAGAAATATAGTTCATTTTCATTTCATGTAGACTTCAGGTCTTGAGAGTTTGGAAGTATTACATTACTTTGCCCACGTGAACTTTACATCATGCGGCTATGTTTAAAGGGATAGTTCACCCATTTTCAGGAACGTTGGTAACCGAACAACGGCGGTTCCCATTGACTTGCATTGGTTTTGTGTACATACAATAGAAGTGAATGGGTACCAATGTTCGGTTACCAACATTCTTCAAAAATGTCTTCTCTGTAAACACCGCACCAATGCGAGCCTTTGTGTGTATACATGCACGCGACGCGTCTGTGACAGATGCATCTGCACCGCGAGTCTCAGCTGACCGCGCGTACGTCAACGACAGAGAATTTTCGGTTAACGCAACCTCTGTATTAAAGTGAATAATATGTTCCTAATGTGATATAATATATATAAATTTGGTTTTATATATATGGTGAATGGTGATTTTCTTCACGATTTACAAACATTTATGATATTGTAAGTACTCAGCTGAACAAAATATATAACACAGGCCTAGTGGTTTTGGGATACTTAACTGCAAAATTGTTACAAACTGTACCTTTAAATCTACTGTAATATGCATTTAGACAATTTAATAGCTAACTTTTAATAAACAGGCATAATAAACATCATTAGGCATTTTATTTATAAATGGTGCAATTTATGAACTGCCACAAGTGGACAAGAACTCAAACTTTTGATCCTGGAAAACCATCAGATGCATGTGTCTTTAGGATTAGAGTAAAAGTGTAGACAGATTATCCTTTAATTTCTCTCCTGAACGGTCTGCTTGCAGTCTCACTGGTGAAAAAAACTCTGGAAAAACAGAGGCAGGAAACGACAATATGTCGTCTTCATAATGCAACACTGTAAGCGCAGAACTAATTGAGCAAAGTCTCTTGTTTCTCCCTAGTCGCTGAAAAGGCACAAACAGAACCAACTGTTTATCAAGGCCAAGTAATAAAGGATCAGCTTTTTTAATTTGCCTTATCCGATGACTGCCATGGGTCATTATAAAATCAAACCTATCCACTTCATTGTGCTAACTTAGCCGAACAAGCAGGAACACCTTCTCGATGATCAGTAGAGCTAATATTAGAGCTAATAAAGAGAGGGAATCATTGAGAGTTGGTCTAATGGCAAATTCAATTCACATGGCCCTAACAAACATGCAACAATTCTGATTGTCTTGACATACACAAACAGATAAGTACAGGTATGGGTACAGATAGCTATTGTAGATATTTAGTACGTAAAGGTGTAAATCAATGTCCTTTCGCCCATCTCAGCAAGCATTTTAGCCAAAGTGTTCAAATTAATGGAAACCACTCACACTGGTTTAAGTAATGATTAAGGATGTGCACACATTTTTTATATTGGATCCGCATGAATTATTAGAAAATAAAAATGCTATTCGAATATTCATATTTTTTTATAAGAATGCAGATCACGTCTTATGCTCGGCTCACATGATCACCATATTAAAATGTTTTAAAAACTCGAGCCACAGAATTCGTTAACATTATATGTCTCATATATAGTCTTATATGTCTTATATATAGTCTTATATATAAGTTAGTATACAAATAACAACGTAATGTTTATTAAATTATTAATTTATTTATGACCATAAATTGTTCGGAGCGGTTGTTCGTTTGTTAAAAATATATTAGGCTAACTGATGCTGATTTCAACAACTTGAAACTGTACATTTCACTGCAACTAATGCTAAAAAGTTTGGCCTTAGCATAAGACTGGTACGTTTTACCATACGTAAAGCCTGTATTTACCTCCTAAGAACTTCAAATAGGGTCGTCGCCTGTAAATAAATTTGCACAGATGTTTTTCTTTTTTTTTTAAACGCGCTGTAATTCGTGTGCAAATGCAATGCAAAGCAAAGCTAAACAAGACAGACACTGACCATGAAACGACAATGAAAAGAATATTTCTATGCGGTGGTGATCAGCAGGATTAGTAAATATCTTCTTCACGAAGATCATCTTCTTCGTGACGGTCAAGTAATAAACAGGACAACAAGCACTACAATGGCTCTGTCTTAATTGATCAATTAATAGTCGGCATCAAGCCTGTATACTTAACTTATTATCAACATTATAAACAGTAAAGCCAGATATTCTTGTCAGATCTAGGTTTTGTTACCGGGAGCTAGAGAAGAGCAGCGCGTTTTCTCCGCTGTCGGTTGTTGAACAGACTTTCACCAGAACAGACCTATATGCTTGTTTTGCTTATCAAGAACATGCAAAACAAAAGAAGAAGAACAATATATCACTGTCAATATTCGTTCCGTTTTGTTCGATTTGTTTAGTACGTTTTATTTTTGTATGATTTCGCTTCCCGCAGGTTTAAATGCAGTTTTTATGCATTTATGTTTGCTAATCTTTTCAACATTAAAAAACCTATATACAGAATATAATATGAACATATGAACATTTAATGATAATTATAAGCTTAATGTGAAATTGTGACAAAATAAAAACGTAACAAATTACGTCTTTATTAACTTAATTTAAATAAACGAATATTGGAATATGCGATTTTTATGAGCTCAAATATTCAAATATGAATTTACTGAAAAATGCCCATCCCTTCCCCTAGTAATGATGATGGGTGCTGACATAATAAACCCATCTACCAATCTCTGGCCACACCCAAGCATTTGTACAACAGGAAAATGACAACCATTCTAGATCTTTCTCTTAATGGGAAAACAGTGGTAAATTGCAACTATATAGACCACTTCTTTGAAAAAGCATGTTTCTGAGAATTCACGTATGTGAGGTGGAGGCAACCCTCTGGCAGTGCATGTCTGTGCATGTGAGCTGACAGGAAGTGAAGGTTTCTTTGATGAGGAAGAAGTCTTTGGTTGAAACATCAAAACAACCAAAATGCAGACTGTTTAGCTAACAATATTTTTGACAGGTAGCTTCTATTTAAATGCAAGATTGTGCATTGACGGGTGTATAGACTCACACTTTAGTCCTTCGTACCTGAGAGAGGGATTATGGGTAAAAAGCATGATCTTAAAAAAAAGAACAAAGTAAAAGATTTGAGAATTGTGATTTATGAAACATTCTAACGTAAAATTACCAACATACTAATTCCGCCAGATGTGTTCAATAGAAATGGTATAATGTCATTAGGTTTTGTCTTAAATATAGGTTATGAGTCAACAGGCCAATTCGTATCTATTATCTTATCTTAGTTTTAACATCTTCACCTTGACAATCACTGAGATTTATTTAGGTACAACACAAACGAGTCAGCAAGTCATCAAACTCCTACTTAATATTGGCTATGACATTATTATAATTTACAAAATTGCTCAAATTATCCTTCTATGACAGACTAACGCCAGATCAACATAAAATTAACACACAAACAACCCAATAAAAATGTTTTGGGAGGTCAGATTAAATCCATTCATTTTTGGACAACATGGGTGAAAAGAGTCTTCCTAAGATTCGATGTACACCATCTTATCCACACAATATAGGACAGTGTGAACACAGGCACTAACAGTGGCAGCTATTTTTATGGGCTACATACTTAATATAAGGGTGTGGGGAATAAACATACTCTGGTATCACTTAAAATATGTGGCTGGCATTTTAAACTTGGAGTCTATGCGCTAAATATGATATTTCCTGCAATAAAATCTCATCTCAGCTGTGTTATTTTCTCAAACTCTCTGATGCCTGTGCACACAGTCTAGTGGTTCATGCAACAATTGTGAAAGTTTAAATATGATGGACACAAAAATGCAATATTTGTGAAATATAAACTATTTTTGGTTGTTTGAGTCTTATACAAAGTGTTAATAAATAAAGTGTTTGGTTCGGCCCACAGTATCAAAGACTGCTTGACATTAAGTATTTGGCTGTCAGCCAATAAATGTTCTGCTGTGTCAGTCTAATTCATAAAAGCAATCAAACTCAGCAAAATGAAGACAAAAAAAAATCTGTTGCCAAGTTCAACAACTATTGTGCAACTTCACACTGGTGTAAGCCGGAAATTTCTATCTTGAGTATTTTGTACTAGTAGTAGCTTTTCAGGAAGAACTTCTCTCAGTGACGCAAATGCTTGTAGTGTTTACCAAATCGAGAGTCACAGAAAAGTAAAACAAAATCTAACAGCCAGGTTAAAGACCTACTACCAGGACTATCATCTATTTTACATTATCTGCCCATTGCAGTAACCCAGAATCAGTCTAGGCAAAGACTGTCCTAACATGTCCTTTCTGTGGCTGAGATGATTCATAAATATTATTCATGTAAGTCAACACAATGAGTTCAAGTAGGAGAAATTACACACCGAGGTCTGTTTTAATATCCCAATGTAATGTCTGACTCAAGAGAGAAATCCCGGCCACATGAAAATCCTTGTCATCCACCTTTATCACTAACGTTACACACAGATCCAAGCATTTCCTCCTTTCTAATATGCAACTAATATGAGCAAAAATGGTGGATATAGTGATTTTTCTTGGATAAAGTTTACCTGTGTAATTCAAAGACATCTCTTATGTTCACAAAATATGATTTTATGACGCTCATTCATACATATTACATTCATACAGATATAGATTGATAGATAGTGCGAAACAATAAGACCATTATCAAATAACATTAAAATAAATAACTTATTTAAAATATACAATAAGACGAAAACAAGCTAATCGCTTAACCCATCCTGCCATTCACATAGCATTTGCTAACCTGTTTAACATTTGCTAACCCAGCAATGTTTTCTAGACAAAACACAAACCCAGTAAAGTATAAATTCTAAATGTTTAACATAAAATTACATTTCTTACCTTGTGAATTCGTTTTAATGCCATGCTTTGTGTGTTGTGGGCTCTTGGGGCCGAGAAAGACGAGATTTATCCGGCTAGCTGCGGCTACTTGTGTGCTCGCTAGCCAGACACCAAAGATCCAACAGAAACCCGACGATATCGAACCGGAAACGAACAAAATGAGTCGTTGAGGCGGATCGACGAGATCCTTAGTATTTGATAAATAGTATACTGACGTAAACAAAAATTATTGTATATGAACAGGCAAGTCCTGTATTACAACACTAGTGAAGGTATGTCTCCTCCTCTGAGCTCTCGCTCTCTCGCTCTCTCTCACTCACTCACTCACCACAAAATGTCCCCTCTCTCTCTCACTCCCTCTATCTCTCTTCTGACGCATCAGTTTACGGAAATGTGGAAGCATTGACTAACAGAGAAAGAGAAGAGATATATTATAAAGTATCCCACAAAAATATATATTTTTGTCAAGGGTACTTTCTCTGGATGTGTCTCAAAACCAAACGTCCAACGATAGCTGCCTGTGTTATCCTATCAAGACACGTTTTATTTTTGTTGAATAGAATTAATAGAATTAGGTAATAACTAAGGGCGGGGGTTGAGACAACTAAACGTTTGTTATAATGTTAATTCGTGTTATTTATTCACGGTAGGCTATATCAGGTGCACCTTGCCTTGGTAAGGGCAAAGAAAATAGCTGCGCTCGTCTTTATGTTGCACTGCGCATGCGCAAATTTTATCGGTGCTCGACATCAAAGTATCGCGAGAGCGATTTGAAAGCATACGGAGTAGTCTACTCTCACGTCGCTCTCGCGGTACCTTAATGTCATACGCCGTACACACCTAGTGAGGTGTTGTTGGCGGGAGAAGTATTTACTTTGAACGTCGTTATGTGTAATCGTTGCATTACACCTGAATAAGATCAGACTTTTTTCGAGAATTTTAACAGAATTGTTTGAACAAGCAAACAAACTAAAACGTGGTTTACGGTAAGCGTCATGGACACGGTCTTATAATATGCCCTATGCCCATCAGCCTAACGTTAGTTGTTTCATTTTGGTTTAATAGTTGTATTAAAGTTATTTAAGTTATTCGAGTTGTGATCTATTTCTTCATTATAATCTGTGTCAGATATTAGTAACATCAACACACATAGACATTTTCGGGGTTTATTCTATTAAAGCATATCTCTGGTATTTTTTTCTTTTTGCCTTGTTTACATTGACCAAGAATGAAATGGATTGTATTTGCTTACCTTATTTATGTCGCTTCTTCATCCCAGACAGAGAACAGGTTGACTTGAACCATATTTTTTAAACAAAATTGTGCAATCTTAAATTGTGTTGAGGTGCATTTAAACATATTGTTTGTTTTTATGCTTAGAGGTGTCATATGCATTTACATATGCACTTGCACTTGCACTTGATTGTAGCAAATACGTAATATCACAAACAATTTATTATATAAGTCTATGAAGAGAAAACAGGGTGTGAGGTTGTGCAGAATGCAGGTTGTAAAAAGCTTATTTACACGAGTAAACAGAGTGAGAGAGGAGACACTTGCTGTATCAAACTGCAGAGACACTTTAAATCGAGAGAATTTATATTTATATATTGTACAGAGCATTTTCATTGGGTTGATAAATAATATAACAAATCTCAATATTTTTTTTTATGGTTAGAAAGTGAAGTGGGAATTCAGACTTGCGGCATGTGATGAAAGATTGCTTGAAAACAGAATAAGAGCTTTGATGCTCTGTAATCTTTCAGACTGAATCTGACAGTTCATGTTTTAAGACACCTTTTCTTTATTTATATTTTAAATTGCTGATTTTACTAAGCAGATAACAGCCTCTTATCCATATTTTGTTGAAGATATTACATTCATTTACATTTAGACATTAGCAGACGCTTTTATCCAAAGCATCTTACAGAGAGTTCAGGGGAGCAAAAAGCGATATGTCATACAGGAGCAATAATACAACAGGTGCTTATACAAAGTGACTATTTTCAACAAAAGCTAGACCTGTACCTGTTCTCGAGAAAAAGAGAGAGGGTTAGTTTAGTTTTTTTCTCATTTGAATGTGAGGTATTCACAGAAGAGATGGGTTTTAAGTAGGTTTTTGAATGTTGTGAGAGATGTGGTTGACCGGACCGGGTTAACATTAATCTTTAGTTAATTGTTATAAAACAGTATTGGGATAAATTTCAATTATTTGGCATCTAAAATGCACTGAAATCATGTTTCATAAAATCAGGACAAATTAACAGTGACGAAAAGTATGTGTGCGCTAGCTTTGTTTAGACAGAGGATCAATTTACATTTGTAAACTACAAGTGACTATAGTTGTGATCAGGATTTGGACCCAAGAAAGCAAACTATTTTGTTTGTTTTCAATATTTGCAGGAATAGCAGGGGGGTATAGTTTTACTGTGTGTCATTCAATATAGTTTAAGAAAGAAAAAGCAGGAATGTAAGAACTGCAGCCAAATTTAGTTTAATATATTAAACACTAGATGGCGCTCTTTACCTTATCTGAGATTCTGTCAGGAGCTTAGAACAATCGCAATGTCAGTAGTTTATTTAATTAACTTCTATACTATGTTAACTTAATTATATCTATCGAACCCTCGTGTAGTTTTTTAGTTTCTTTGAAAAATACAAGGAATATATAACCGAACTGAAATGTTACTAGGTTTAATATGATTGAAAATGCTGATTAAACTCATATCTTCTATGAACTCTCTTTTTCTCCCATCCTGTGCTTTCATAGAAAATCTATTTTGCCATTTGTTTAAGTTGAGAGCAGGCTAATATGATTGAAAATAGTTCTGAATTGCACATGACCACAAAGCAGTTAAACTTGAAATGCTTTGTTTTTGGAAAAAAACAAAACAGTTTAACATTATAACGTTGTCTATTTTTGCTATTGTGTGCTGATGCTAGATATTAGATGGGTTTACTCAATTCGATTAGGTTCTTTTACACACAGCATTTAAAGAGTGTGACTCAACCTGTTTATGTTTTATTTAAGACATGCAACTTTTTTTATTCAATACATTTTCATATATTGGTAAGAATTTTAAATTGAGCAATTTTGATTGTCATGTTTTGTGAAAACACCACCCGTTAATGTATGTGTTTTTTCTCTTGCAGTTTATGAGGATTATTACAATCTCTGTGGTAAATTTTGATATTTAACATGATAAATTATTGGCCATATCGATATCATAAGGATGACTATGTATGTATGTTGGTTGTACTTCTACGGGAATTTAGAAGAGGATGGAATACATTTTATATTTAAATGTTTTTTTTTAATCTTGGTCGAACCTTTACAGAGTTTCCACAAAATTAATTTTATTTCCATCTTTACTATCCTGTGTAATATTACAAAAATATTTTCAGTTTTTCTGTTTGCAGAATTTATAGAACTAATTCAGTCATGCAAGAATGCAACAAAAGATTGTCAAAAGAGGCTAAAAACGTACAACGTGATGGACGTATGAGCGTTATCATGTGTGGGTTGTTTCGTTTGTATTTATTTTTAGTTTCCTTTTTAGCAACCAATTGAGCACTAGAGGGCGCTCCTTGCCTGAAAAAACGAACATTCTTCAATGCGTTTGTAAAGTGGGTGTTGTCTTGGCCGTGGATTTAAAAGGATACCTGTTTGGCTGCTTACTTGTTAACTTCTCGGGCTTATTTTAAAATGTCTAATCTTCTAAAAAAATATATTCTGTTTTACACCATGCTCGTGGAACACCCTGCTTGTATAAACGAATACGTTAATTTTTGCGTTATGACCATCTCTGTAACTTTTTTTGTAATTACGTATTTAGTTATTTACGTTAAAATTCACATCAGTATCTAGTATTGAACTATGACAGAAGAGTTGAGATTTTAGATTAAAACTCTCGAGGTTCCAGTTCATCATTTCATATTAAGGTAATCCAAAAGACTAAGTAAAACGTTTTTTTTGTCTGTTTATAGAAATCGGCTTCCCCTCGCGTTGTTGCTAAAAAAATCATGTTTGTAAATAGATTATTTAATATCTGCTCTGATTTTATGATTATCAATATGTTTACATTTTTAGTAAAAAGGTTTTACTTTTATCTCGATGACCACTAGGTGGTAACAACTGCATTCATCTGACAGAAAGCTAGACGGACTCAAATTGTACCTGCATTTATTCAATTAACCTTGAACATTTATTGTTAAAAGAAATATGCACAAAGACAAAAAAAACATTTGATATATATATTTAAACGTAGGCCTACACCACCCTGCATATTATCTTTTTTCTTTTTTAGACATTGCAGACCTGATAAAATGTCAATTCATTGCATGTTTGTTCTTTACATAATGGTTTGAAATATTAACAAACTAAATTATGTTAAAGAATTTGAAAACAAATGTTGGCCTTAGATGTGCTACTGGATCAGTGAATGTGACGGGAACTGTAAAATATTCTCACGGCCCACCCGAGCTGCTGTGCGGTTTACAGCTGATCAGCTCACGTGTAGTTTGACAGCGTTTTCGTTTCTTTCCGGAGAATACAATATATTTAAAATAGTTGTTATTGAATTTCTTAACAATCAAAAGTGTCTAAAAATATTTTTACATATTGGTTTTGGACAGTTTTAGAGTGTTCTAAACATTCAGAGCTTCCAAGATAACGGTGAGCAGGAATACAGGTCGGGAGAGTTTGTGACATGAGACTGCGAGAAACGTATATCTTTACCCGAGCTGTCTGTGTTGAACGTAGGGAATTTCGGTCAGTGGCACTTTTTCTCTGTTTTTTGAAGAATATAATAGAATAGAAATTAAACACAACGTGACATTACTGACGTGATATGCTCGGGTTTTGATCTCTCCATAAACATTTATAAAAATAGAAACGGTGAATGGTACTTGACAGCGCTATTGTCGTTTTCTGGGTGTCATTCTGCACATTCTGCTGTTTTGCAGCTTTGAGAGAGAAGTATACCCCGCGTTTTCTTCTCACCCAAAAGGCGTTTCTGATAATATATAGGCCTAAACTCTAATATAATAATATGACTCGAGATAGGCCTATCAGTGAACATCTTTTAACAAAGTTAGACCTATTTTTTTGTATTTTACATTGTTGTAGACATAATAATTATAATAATAATTATAAGGAATACAAAACAAGATAATAGCTCTTGTCTGAGGGAAAAATAGACTACCGATAATATGATGCTTTGCAAACATTTATAAGTGCGCAGATATACTTTATCAAGTATTAACCAATTTTTTAGGATCAAATAATGAAGTGTTTTTTCCTAAAACCCCGTGGGAGCATTTGTCGACTGTCAACTCCTGAGGGCTATTTTTAATAAATATTTAAACGACCTTGATTTGCTGAAATTCTGAATAATATCAATAAAACGGCCACACGGGATCTTATCTTAGAATAAATGTATGTGTATGAGCCGAAACTTACGTCTATGAATTGTGTTATTTAGAAAATAAATTTATATTGTAGGTAGGATAAATAATATTGTTAAATTAAGAATAATGTTTAATCATGTAACGTTTAACAATGCAAACAACAACTCGGCTTCTCGAGTATAGGCTATGTTGAAAGAATATTTCTTACAATTGATTTTTTATCGATTTAAGCAGGCAGAATCTTTTCATAGTCGGGTTTGAAGGAACCTCTATGCTTGCTGTCTTACACTAACAACCGAAATAGATGTCACTTTTAATTTATTCAATTTAATACGGTTAAAATATTGCGCTGTGTTTGATGAAAAACAGTTCACGTTTGAAATCTTGACGCAAAACCAAAAACTTAAAACAACCTTAAAGGCTTTGTATCCCCTTTGAAATAAAAGACATTAAATCATAACAGAACCTATAGACAACTTGCTTTGAACTGTGGGAATGATGCCATAATCGATTAGCCTATATTTTAATTATGATGTTTGTGGGTGAACTTCGTTGCATGTTAATACAAATATAACGCATGTAAATGCACAGTCGCTTCCACTGTTTGCGAGTGCGCTCGGTCTGTCCAACATCAGCAGCACTGTACAAGCAGTTTTTGCGGCGAATTTTGAAAATGACGCAAAGGATGACCAGGGCCAATCAGCGAGCGGAACCGAGATTGACATTTAAATGACTTTCCCTTTTAAGGGCAAGTCTCCGCCTTCGTCGAGTCCACGCTTGTCCCCCCCGAGAGCGCTGGAGCCTCGGAACCCGAGAGAAGGTGCGCTCCGCTGGGACAGAGGAGGCATAAAGAGACGGGGAGGGAGGGAATGAGATTTCTTGCTACCCAATCCCTCTTTTCCCCTGGGACAGCAAGCCTTCCCTGGTCCATCCCTCCCTCTTGTTTGGTAATCATTTCATTTTACTCCTTTTTGAAGCAGTCGCCCGTTTTATCCCACTTTTCATTTCACAATCCCGTGCGCGTATGTTCGCCTTCTTCTTCAGAGCAAGTTCGCGTTCTCCCCTCTTTCCACCCGCGACGAGAAGGTCTTCTTGATCCCGGCTGATCGTTGTCCTTTGAGATGCTCCACAGCTCTTGCGCTTGCCTTCTCTCCACCCTCTTTTAACTAGAGACCGGTTAATCTTGAGTGAACTGAACTTGGGTTTGGAATCTAAAATAAAGAGGAACACCCAAAGGGATACGGTTACGCGTCTTTGGATAAGGACCTCTATCGCTTTCCCCATTTGTTGCGCTTTGGGGAAGAATTTTTCCCTTTCAGTTGGTTTTTGGTAATCCAGGTGGCCTTGTTCTGAGAGTGCAGGAGGATTATTCCATTCGAGCTGGTGTAGAGAGACATCCCCCACAAGGCTATTTTCATGTTCTCCATCCAGGACGGTCTCCCGCGGGGAGCCTTGACCATGAAAGAAGAGCCCCTCACGAGCGGCATGACGCCGGTACGCTCGTGGATGCAGAGCGCGGGGATACTAGATGCCAACACAGCAGCGCAAAGGTAAACATGACCGACAAGATCCAAGTTTAGCATATTGCAGGTGGTCCGGTGCTTAGCGTAAACGTGCTGAACTCGAACAGTTATTGTACTGTGCGTAAGTGCGCTTTGAAAGAAGCGCTGCGCCCCTTTTCCACATATCGATGTTTAATGAGTAAAAGTATTCGTGCAGTGATGTTGCATACAGTGTAACACAATACTGCTAAGCCAGTGTTAGGTTATGGATTTTATCAACAACAACTATTCGAGAAACTCATGCACGAACGTTGCGCGTCAAAACGCACAAGAAAAGCTAAACGCTCCGCTCCGGCAGTGCTTAACACTACACGGAAAACTCAAGTGTGGAAAGGTGCGCTCTATTTAGACTGCCTGTCACCCATGAGAAAACAATTTAACCCGATTTCTCTTTAATCCAGAGATGACAGAGGGCTGGCGAGCTTTGGGGTTGTGTTTCATGAGTAAGAATGCCGCACTCGTGCAACCAAGGCTCGTCTTATTAACTGTAAAAATATTGACGTTTGCAAATCGCCGTAATCTTGACAATGTTTCTGTGACTCGCAGGGAGAGTAGACTAAGGGGAAAATAACAAGCATGAGTTTTTGAAGCTGTCCGCAATGCCGAATATTTATAGATGATTTAAACAATTTGTCATGTAGTGTTTTTGCAAGGTTACAGACCGTAATATAATAATGATTGATAAATACTAAGGTGACAAAAAGTTGCTAAAGTAGAACTGACAACGGTCATTCTATCACAGTTGTGTAACGCATACAAAATCAACCTGCGCATAAATCAAAGTTAGTTTTTGGACTCTTGAGTTCCTCTACATATATTCTCCCATGGGCTGGTGAAATCATGAAGTGTTTGGAGATGTAGGCTGTTCTGTCTCAACCGCCAAAAACAGACCTGTGACTATGTGAAAGGGTAGACAGAACTAAAACAATTCAATTTGAGTGCAACCTGTTTTTACGCATGCAGACACCAAAAATCTGTTTGCGCGCTCAAAGTCGGTACAATTCTTTCTATCGCTCTTAAGAAGTATCATCATGTATCACATCATGCTGTGTTTGTTATAAATAAAGATGAGAATTCTCAAAAAGAAAGACGTTGATATTGTGAAAATAACTAAAGGTAGGCTAGTTTTTATAATAAAAAAACGAGAGAGAAAAAACGTTTTAGAAATAAATCAGTGTTTTTTTTAACTAAGAGTTGTATTTCGATTTAAGCAAATTAAAACAAATCGCATAATATCAGGTAAAAGCTTATTTTATTTTATTGCTTTATTCAATACAATTAAACAAAAACAAAAAATATTTAATTTCTTAAGGTGATTTAGTATTTATAGTAAATTGAGCAGTAAAACACACTTTTATAAGCTTTTTGATACTGTTGTAGGCGAATGCAAGCATACTGAAATTAGTTAAACGCCTGATATACATACAGCCTGGGGTTTCTTTTAAATAATCGTACACTTGTATTAAAACATGCACAAATAAAAGGAGAGAGAGAGAGAGATGTGCTGCGTTTACAAATGTTCATGCTTACTGATTATTTGTTCAGATGCTAGTAATCATATTCATATTGTAGGCTAGAGGTGTTTTAAACTTTAACACAAAGGTCAGTTGGTTTCATTTCACATCACACACACACACAAAACCGTAAAGTCGATAATTCTGTTAACGTTTTATCTATTGTATCAATTGGGAAGAAAAAAATGCAAAATCTTTGGGCATCTAATTAGTTACCCTACAATATATAAATGATTAATTTGATGCGAGAGGTCGCAAATAAACCATATTGCATGTTAGTTGCATTGCATGTTGCATATTAACCAGTCCTTTGATCTAGTTATTTTCTATAGTTATTTACAGTTGTATGTGTTGCTGTTCTATGTCTGTAAGTCCGTGCGCAGCTTGTAGGCTATCTCATCTGTATTGCTATAAGAGGAGACCCATTGATTGAGCCTCATTTCCGTGACCCGAATGGTAGCAGCTTCAGTCAAAGATTAGATCACATATAACATATGCACTGCTGCAATCCACAGGTGCAGTTAATTTAAAAGCCATCGCATATAGACTATAGCTATGACAACACATGTCATTTTGTTATCTGAATTTATTTCAATAATTTGTCTACATAAGATCTAGAAAAAGCGTGTAGACAGTCATTTTTGGACAGTTATCTGGAATGTGGCACAGACAAATGTAATTCAATTTTAAATACGCGCCGTATTTTGTATTAATATAAAGCAGGTCCCCTCGTCATAAATGATCTGTTGTACCCTTCCGCAAAACCTCCGCAAATTAACCTCAATTATCGGCTTCATACAGAACACAATTTTCAATCGCTAACTAAAAAAAAATGACACGAAGCCATCTTCAGATCCTAAAGGTTTAAATACTACTTAACATTTTCGCGTAGGCTAAATGGTTTCATTTGTTACAATTGTAAATTCTCTGTCACTTGTATGAATGATTTAGTTAAATTCTCATGTAAATTTCATGCGCACCTCTTCACTTTCTAAATATCTGCCTCTGGATTTCCCTCAGTTGTTTTTAATATTTTCCCAATGCAATGTATATTGGAAGTCGTAAGCTGAAATACGCACTGATGGCGGGCCAACAGTTTCATGGGAGTTCTCTTAGAGACAGCAAAGTGAGTAAATGTAGGTTGGAGTAATGAAGCAGAAGTGTGAGTTTAATTTCTTGTGAATCCTTCATGTGATCTTGTAAATAATGCCATGTGGTGGCTCTGGTGGTGATATGGAGGTGTCTGCGGGTTCTGGAGAGCAAGTGGGGATAAGCTTGGACTTAGAATATATTATCACCAGTGTTGTTATGTAAAAATGTATCTTACACAAAAGAAAACGCAATTCTTTTACAAGTCTTTGGCTTTTAAAATCGCTTTATTACATCATCACATCAATGTTTATCGTTGTAAATTCAAAATTTATTGAAGTACATGTAGATGGAGTTGGCTGAACAGGTTTGTGATGCTCAGGCCACTCAGGGGTGCGTTGGTGGGGTCCATCTCCCCCCAGCGTTTCTCCCTCTCTTTAGGCCTAGGGGTGAGCGAAAGGGCTGCACAGCTGGGGAACAGATTTCGATTGACCCTCTCACCGATTCCGTACCCCTACACTGTAAAACCTAGGAAAGTGAATTATGTCGCCTCTGTTTTGTCCACCGGGGAGGTGGGTGGGGGGTGTTTGGTCAGGCTAATGAAGTCCAGACCCCCAGGCTTTGGGTAGAGAAAAATCCTGTCCTTTATGAGAAACTGTCAGAATTGGCAACACCAAAAAGGCGCATTTTTCTTTACGTGGCATCCCATAATTCCTTGCATGCACAGACTGTAAACAGCGGGATATATTTGTTTTTTTTACAGATTTAACAATAGGCCTACAGAAAATTTGAAGAAACAAAAATGTTGGCCGTTAAAAAGTTACTCCCCAAACTTGTAGACTGCAACTTCCGCTTTACAAGGCATTTCCCTTTGCAAAAAATAATAAACCCAACACTGAATCAAAAACGCACCTGATTTACATGACTTGTTCTGTTTCGTCTCTGTTGACGCCTGGCCGCTGTAACGTAACAGAGAAACAAGTGTTGGAGAAACAGCTGCCCCATAACATGCTAGCGATTAGCGGCCGGCTGCCGGGCCACCTCGGTAATGACCCCATTAGAAACATACAGGTGACCAGCTAATGATTTCAGCTGTAGGCAACTAACGATTTTAGAAATGACTGTAAGTTTTTTAGAGCAGAGTTGCGAGAGTGTCGGACGGCGAGAGAGGAGGGCAGAAAGGGGTGCTATAATTTGTAGTGTGCGAGGAGGTCTGGCAGGTGCAGTCAGGCTAAAGCTACAGCAAACATCCACAAGCGCAGCTCCAATAAAACACACACACATACGACACCAGCTCTCAGAAAGCACTTATGTAGAGCTTTCTGAATCCAACTGAGGGGAGACATGTGACTAGTTCATTGATCAAGGCGTCCAGCTTAGATCAGTTTACAATGACTAATATTCTCTCTCTCTCTCTCTCTCTCTCTCTCTCTCTGCCTGTATATAATAACAGAAAAAGAAAGTAACACGATTAAGTCCTAAAAAAGCAATAATTAAATGATTAGAAAGTAGCAAAAACCTGTTTCCTTAACGCCTTGTGCTCTTGATACAGTCGTGCAGAAGACACGCTGCTCTATTTTATGTCACATGCTCTATTAGAGAGTCCTAATCGCATGCAACGTTCGCCTGTAATTTAGCCGTCCAGCTCCAGGACATAACGTCTCACCGTGCAATGCTTTACTTGTCTCTGCAATTACAAGCAAATTAGAAATGAGCTGAAAGCATTTAGCACTGGCTGGTTATACACTTTTACGATTAAAGAAGCAGTGTATTACATTTCCAGCGTGACGCATGGACAGTGCCATTAGCTGTTTAAATATATTTCTGTTTGTTTATTATCTTTATTTATATTATGATGAAGCCTTAACGGTTATTGTTTGAAAGCCCCATTGTAATGAAATTTGAAAAGCTTTTTGACTTTTAAGATTTTTTAATTCATGCTTGGTATATTTGTCTAAACAATATTATGAATCACCTTATTATTGTTCTTTGGCCTGATTATCCACACACAGAGGTGGAAGCGTTTCATTAAATGAAAACCTGTTACAAACCTTCAGGGCGTCACATTCCGCCTGATACACATGTAGAACGTTACGTCGCATTAAAGAAGTCTCAGTTCACAAGCGTACGTAGGCCGTGTCATCCTTGTTGTGTCACAGCTGTGGAGCTTTCCACGCTGATGTCTCATAGCCAGCGACAGCGAGCGATAAACAAACAGGCCTGAATGTGATTAGATGTCTAATCTGCGAGACTCTCCGTCGAGTCTTTCGACTCAGATCTTCTCGCAATCAGTGAACGATGATGGCACATCAGCTCCTCCGACTACACACACATACAGCACTCAACACTGTGGCTTCTGTCCAAGTTCATACGACTAATAGATCAGAAAGTCAGTCAGTGCAGGATGGATGGCAAACAGAATATTGTCTTGACAGTGGTGGATTGTTTTAGGGTGTTTCAGGGTTTTGTTGAATGTTTGTGGTTGCATTTTAGATTGCATTTAGTTGTTAAAAAGCATGAGCTTGTTTAGGAAAGGGATAGTTCACCGTAAAATAAAAATTCTGTCATCATTTGTCCAGCTTAAAGTCACTCAAAATGTGCTTTTGACCCTTTCTTCTGTGAAAAAGAAAGCAGATATTTTTAGAAATGTCACAGTGTTTTTTTGTCAATACGATGGAAGTCAAAGGGGGTCAGTGTTTGGTTACAAATTTTTTTTTCCCAAAAATATCTTCAGAGTTCTGCAGAAGAAAAAAAGTCATAAAGGTTTGAAAACACATGAGTAAATGAATGAATTTTCATGTTTGGATGAACTGTTCCTTTAAGGAACTTTTTACCTTCGGTTCAATCAAACTGCAATACTTTTCCATCCTTGTATTTATGGCAAGTTCAATCTAATCGAACATGTTTCAAATTAATGACAAACTGTCCAAAAAATCCAAAATGATTCAAGAATCTAGGAAGAAACAGCAATTATTCAGGCGTTTTTTGAATAACTTAGTAATTTAGTGAACACAATCAGACAGGGAAGCGCATAAAGATGGAGGCTGCATGTAAATGTGTTAGTGTGTGTGCGCGCGTGTGTGTGTGTGTGTGAATGTAACAGCGAGCAGACTGTGGCAGTGATGCAGGCAGCTGGTGATGTATGTGCCAGCTTATCGCTGGGAAACGTGACAGACAGGACGTTTGTGTTTGCGTAGCCATAAAAATCACAGAGAAATGACAGGCCTTTCTTTATGCAAAGATCCTCTCCGACACGTTGGCTTTGACTTACGGCCGCACGTTACTGTGCGCCGGTGACAAATGCTTCTATTACTCACTGCACTCTGTCATTCCGAGAAGGTTTTTCATGATTTCGTGTCGTAATATCCAATTAGTGTTAAAGAAACAAAGACGCTGAATATCCATAAACTCAATCAGCACATCTGGCCCGGAGCTCTTACCTCCTATAACAGGCACGTAAAAATGTGTTTTTATACTTTAGGGGGATCTAAACTGGCCCTTTTGACAATTTACAATGTTGGGGGCCAATTAAATCATCGCATACTTGAGTTGGGAAAGACAGGGTTCCAGCAATGACATCGAATCGGGCCCAATGAACAGAGGTACACCACCGCAGGATTTGGGTTTCAAAACAAGCCCGTCGCGACCAGCCATTTCTTACTTTCTCATCCGCTTTGCAGTCTTCTATCCACTAATCCCAATCTGCTGCCCGTGCAGCAATAGTGCTTTAGTCCTCAAGTCATTAAATCTTATTACACGGCTAATAAGAGCTAACTAAACACACCGTGCCATGCTGACTGCTCACTGCCGCCTTCCAAAAACACAGCACACGCATGGAGGCCTAAGCAAATGTATGCCACGATAATTGTATCTTTCTGCATAAATCACTCGTCTTCCCTGCACGTAAACACAGAGTATGTGCATATCTTAGTATCCATCGTCTCCAAAATACATGGGTGACTACGGGAAGCAAATTCTTCTCTCTCATTTAGTTCAGTCTGGAGGTAGACTAAAGGTCAATTTAAATGGGAATCCCTTACGTTGCCTAATTCACTGAATGATCCCCCATTGCAGAACTTTGATGAAGTGCGATGCTTTATCGACCAGATCTCAGCCGATCGCATTCTAGCCCCGTAACCTTCTTTCCAAGAGACCCGATGGTCGAGGAGTAAGACGGAAAAAGAAACGGTGACATGAAAGAATGTGAAACGGAGGTATTGAGAGACAGAGAGAGATTTATATTTACTTGTTGGATCAGCATGCTGGCTCAGGGCCAGGGCAGAGATGATTTTTCCGCGTCACATTTGTATAAACAGAGCGCTGCTGTACGCCTCATTAGTTCGATAGTGAGAGAGAGATTCTGTGGCGCTGTAGTTAAAGACTTCCTCTTGTCACAGTCCATCACAGATGTGATTAATGTCAGAGATGTGGGCCGAGCCTGTGATGCCACCCATATGCCACACACAACCTGTGTCTTTCTAATAGAAACCTTCTGGAAAAATAAAACAAGATCAAAACAACCAGCTGGGATTGACTTTAGTCTCTTAATATTTGGGCTCTAGGAGAGAGTATTAGTATAGTAATGTAGTATCATTTTAATGTCATTTTGAATAGATCCAAATAAATATTTGGAGGGTTCTGCCACAGTGTATGTATTAATCAGAATACATGAGATTTCTGAGAGTCCAAACATACTAATGTAATATTTTCCCGAATTAAAAAAACAGTTATTTTTATACATAATAAAGTTCATGGGTTTAAATCACAAAGAGCACACATACTGCTAAATGCATACGATGAATGTACTCTAAGTCTCTTTTGGTAACAGCGTCTGGCAAATGTGTAAATGTAATATTTTTTGAAGATTTAGAAAATATCAAAAAGATTTAGAACTTAATTAACATGTATTAACTTAAATGTTAAAAATTTATGTTTTAAGAGTACGTAGGAACTTTATCTCTACCTGATCAACAGCTAACGTTTCTAAGACCATATGGATAGAGAAAGTGCCAACAAATAATATCTTAGTCTAAATTATTATATTACGTTGTGTTACGTATATTACGTTATCGATGTTCACATTATAAAAGATAATGCGTCTGTGACTGTTTTTTCGGGCCTTTAAATAGGCATAGTTGCTGTGTTTGCCATGAAATGTAAATATTTTTTATTCAGTGTTTTGCACCTGATTTACTGTTATTGAGATGTACATCTGAAGGCATGTCAGTGTACTCGCTCTTCTCTCTCTCTCCTCACACACACACACACACACACACGCACACACACACCTACACACACACCTACACACACCGCCTAACTCTTCAATATCTCAGCAGAGCCCAGTGTGTCCTGTGTATTGGCAGTTCCTTCTCCTCTGCATGTTCATTAGCAGATGATTTCAGAGTTAGAGTCTCTGTGCTTAGTATCTATTTCCCTCAAGTGTTCAGACCCTCGAGCTGTGAGGATCTTTGCCTGGGGTTAGTTTTTTCATTTAACATAATTAGACTTTGCTGTATCACATTAAGCTGGCAGTGTGCAAAGGGGCGCAGACTGGAAACACTGGCTGCCGTTGCATAAAGAGAGAGAGAGAGCTCTTATATTCTGAATAGTCCTCATTATAGAACCCCTTCAGCTTCTGTTCTCAAAGTGGTTTATTGTTAAATCGATTCTATGAGACCGTATTTATTGATTCAAATTACAGATTATTTGAATGGTGGTATTTTCACATCCAGAAATAGTTTTGGCTTGAATGGGCTTTCTCTGTCGAGATGTCAAACAGTGCGCTTGACGGAGTTAGACCGGCGTGCGAATGTATGTCCTTTACACAGCTCTACTGTGTACGGCGTGTGTGTTTGTCACCTCGATAGCAGTTATTTCAATACGGCCCGCCTCTGACTCATTGCTGGAGTGGATATGGCAGCAATCAACATAATTAAAATAATAACACTAACAAGCTTTCCGAGTCGATCGTTTCCTGTGCGTAAAGATCCGTGCCTTGTGAGAGCATGCGGGAACGCTCTCTCTCTCTCTCTCTCTCTCTCTCTCTCTCTCTCTCTCTCTCTCTCTCTCGCTCTCTCTCTCTTTCACCCCATCAGAAACATGACGCCTGGCCTCGTAACTGAGCTGATGGGGTAATGGAGAGGAACTCATGATGCAATATGTGTGTGTTAAAGTGTGATGTGTTTTTTCCCTATTTGTACAAACGTGTAATTTTGTAGTTCTGTCTTCCTTTGAGAAGGTGATAATTTGTGTTTACATCTGCTTGTGCGTTTGAGGCAATGCAGACACAGATCAGCCTATAAAGAAACATTTAAAATGATTTCTTTCATTTCTCTTTTTCTTTTATCTTTCATTAGAAATACATTGAGAGCATAGTGGGACTTTTGCTTAGGTTTCCCTCGTACCCGGAAGTAACGTTAAATTGAGACAAAAATACTTTTATAAAAAATGAAACATCACTAATTTCAGTTAGATTTTGAGATACAAAACTACAACATCTAAGCAAAATATTTGTAAATATGTACAAATTTAACCGTTTTGAAATGTATGTATCATTGTTATCCAAAAATGAAGCATTTTGTCTCAAAAACAGTTCTGTATGAGATCATCTCTATAATGTTATTCTTATTTTTAAAGAACCACTTTTGTGTCGTTTTTTCTTATCGCATTTCTAGTGCATCCGTCAGGCTTAGCACATGCAGCTCTGACCAGTCGGGCTGCTAAGAATCTTCAATGCAAATCAATTACTACCGATAAAGAAGATCATATTTCCCATTAATGTTGAAGTCATCCCCCTTTAAAAGTCCTCCTCCCCGAACGCCCCTCCCGTCGCCTCTTCGGTGAAAGCTGTTTTTGCCTTCAGTGTAGTAACCTCAACTTCACGAATGAGATTTCACCATGCTAGGATACAAATGAAGCATTAAGCCCTGTTAATAGCACTTGGGCGGGGTTAGGTTTTATTAATGTTCTATCGGGGGAATATCTCAAACGAGCGGAGACAGAGAGCAGGCCGCTTTCCAAAACACTGCCTCCCCACCCTGAGCTCACCAGATGAACAAATATTTATGTATGAGCATATTTTGAGATTCAAATGCATCTCGGCCCATCTCATCAGGGTAATGAGTAAATAGCACATGGGCTTAACAATGACGGCTCCAATTTAGGAGTGTGAACATAACACACTCCTTTATTTTGTGATTTTGGGTGTTAAAACTATTATAAGGCACTTGCTTTGACTTGTGAGTGATTTTTTTCTTTGAGTATTAATGCAGTTTTTTTTTAGTCGTTTATGACATTCATTCTTTAGCAGAACACAAAAGAAGATATTTTGAAGAACGTCGGTAACCATACAACATTGCCCCCCGTTGACTTCTATTGCATGGACACAAAACCATATTAAAAATATAGAGCACCTGCAATTTAATCTTCGTTCTCTTAGTTTAGGCCTTCATCTGTCATATTCCTCTCTCTGCGGCCCTCTGGTGATGTAGGAGATGATCGGTCATATATTTATGCCAGGGGAGCAGACCTGACGGTTTGATTGATAAGTGGACGTGTAGGGTTGGCGTTGAGGTGCGAGCCGCTCCCCGGCTCTCCTTCTCTTGTGCTGCACGAGGTTACTCAGCCTCCCTCCCCGTTCGCCACGCGTTCTAATCGATGCTCATGTGCGAGAGGCAGGATGGAGCCTTTCTATTGGCTGAACCCCGGGGAGACCCGGCGGAGTGCCGAGCAGGTTTGACTGACAGGTCAGGGAAAGAGGAACGCAGCGGTTGCCAAGGCGAGCCGTACCCAGTAGCGATTGGCAGCCGCGAAGGCAGACGGTGCCTTCTGGGGGTCCCCCAGTCTGCGCCAAATTCCAATTGTCGAGGTGGCAGAGCAGAGAAAGAAAGACAAAAGGGTTCATGGCACACACGCAGGGCAGGATCAAACAAGCCAAATATCTCGCTTTGTAACACCTCTTCTTTCCTCTTATCTCGCTTTGTAACCCCTTTCACTTCCAGTGTTTTTTTTTTATATTTAGGGGGGTATTTCTGGCTGCTTTTGATTTATTTTCATAATATTCATTTTATTATTGAAAATTGTATAATGAATTTTCAGCTGTATCTTCTGCCTTCAGACATACTGTCTACTAACAGTATATACTGTCGCAATGTGATATAATTTGTGAAAGTTCATTTTAAAGTATTTGCAATACATTGAATGAATAATTGTTCTCTCTCTATCTCTCTCAGCGGTGTGGGTTTGGCACGGGCCCATTATGAAAAGCAGCCTCCCTCAAACCTGCGCAAGTCAAACTTCTTCCACTTTGTGCTGGCCCTGTATGACCGGCAGGGACAGCCCGTGGAGATCGAGAGAACCTCCTACGTGGACTTTGTGGAAAAGGACAAAGTAAGCACTCTGCCGCTAACAGACACAGCCACACATCACCACGGGATTCTGGGAGGCGCTGCGGTGCAGCATATTGAACTTAGAGAACATGCTAAGAAACAGTCATCTACTATGGGTTTTGTTTTAGCTTTAGTTGTTTTAAAAGATCTGATAACAAAATATGCAAAAATAGTTCTGGTGCATTTGTACAACTTTCTTTATACAGTAAACTTAAAATATGGGAAACACTTCAATTTGACATCATCTTTGAGAAGTGGAATTTCAAGTCCCTATGAAATCAAGTTTTTGGGCTTTTAATATGAGTATGTTAGTCTTATGAATATCTAAAACATCTACAGAAGAGACAAGCATTTAAAACTTCTCTTTCTTCCACAAATGCGGATCAACCATTTTTATCATCTTTCTGCACTTCAACTTCTCATCAGAAATCAGGCTCTGTGTTTATCCAAACTCTGTTTGGTAGAAAAGCTTTTGCTATTTTAAATACTCAAAGTGTCCCACACTTCATAGGAAATTACATCAATGCATTGAGCAAACCTGCACATTTCAAGGCACTTCAGTTGGTATTTAATGATTTTGATTGTGATTTGAAAGAAATGACTTAATTTTCATATAGATTTCCCTTACCCTTTGAAAAAGCATATTTTACTTTTTCATTTTATCTTTGGTTCTGATGTGTAGTTACAGTGCATATTTGCACCGATTTGCTTGAGTAAACCAGACACACAATCTCGCACATCTTGTCTGTGATTTTCATTAGTAGTTGGACCGAAAGCTACATGTAGGGGGCAGCAATGAGACCAAATTTACACATGATATAGCCCATTACACTAATACATCTGCATCTTATGATTTCTAGCCATGAGAATTATTGCATATAATTTCCTAAATATTTTATCATTATATATTTAACCATTGTAGAATATTTGTATCAAAAAATTATTCTGTTTGAATATATTTATCAGGATAAACATCTCGGGGTTAAATATTAGCCACTCCTGCACACTTTCCCAAATCATTTCTATAAAAATCTCCATAGTACTGCTAGTTTCAGTTTGGTTTGTAGTCTTCTCGTACCTGCTCGGCCTGCAGCGTGTGTTCAGAGCATGTCTGAGGGTAGTCCCGTTCGCCCCGCGGTGTGTGTGTCGGGGGGTTGTACTCAGTAAAAGGTTACAGAGAACAGCTCCGCCCACGGTCATGTGGGACGGGGTCCAGCTGGCACGGTCAGCGCTCTGTCCTTACTGTCCGATCACCTCCACCATAACCCCCTGCCCAGCAGCCCCCCACACGCTTCACTCCACCCTGGGTCACTGCCAAGACGCTACCGCTAAACTTGGCAGCGAGTTGCAGAGAAGACAGAGAGAGACTGACGACAAGCGTGGGCGCGCCGTGTTCTTGCGTCTTTTTTTGGATTGATGTCACATCAGAGTAAAATAACTCACCTGAAGGGTGGACGTGATGTTTCAGTTGAAACCCCACATGGTCGTAGTCTAGATGTGTGGTAAAGACAGATTTGAGGGTGTTTGACTGGAATATGTGTACCCGAGCAGGTACCAGGGGATTTTATTGGTGACTTTGAACATGAGTCATAATGCTAAATGATATCTGCATTAATATGAGTTGATAAAAAAAAAATTCTGGTTTGAACCATACTTGAACCCTTGAGACTGTAGGGGACCAAAAAATCACATTGGTTGAGAAACATTGGTGTGAACATTGAAGAATGTTGGAAACCAAACAACATTGACTTCCATTGCATGGACACAAAACCACTGAGACATTTCTCAAAATATCTGATGGGATTTCGGACAAACATTTCGGACTGTTTGTGCACTGACCTTAACACTGAATCTGAACAATGTAGCAACATGTGCACGTGTTTGTATCTGTTCTTTCTTACATGTTTCTTCTCTCCTTTTGCTTCTCAGGAATACAATGGCGAGAAAACTAACAACGGCATCCACTACAGGTTACAGCTTCTCTACAGCAACGGTAAGAGCCACGGTGCTCCTTCAAACCCTTTCCATCCTCCATCAATAACAAAGACATATTGTGAGGCAGAGCGGGGCCAACTGTAAACGATATGTAACCACAATCATGTCTCATCACATCTGGAAGACTATTCAAAAGCCCCATCTGTTTATCCTGAGAGGAGTTCATGCTGTTGAACACATTTGCCACCCTTTCACAGATGACGCTCATTTCACGTTCCTTACACGCACAGACAAAGTAAACACTCCCGTTTTAGACTTCAGTTCTTAATGAAACATACAGACGGGTTGCATCAAAAACAGATAATATAACACTTGTTGTCGTTTTCTAAATGCACCCCTTAGGAAAAATGTACCTTGATTTTGTCATAGTAAAAATGTAGTTATCATGTTTTTTGGCAGGTCGACTATCATTTATGTCAATGTAGTTTTAGTATTATGGATAAATGAAGAGACGGTTTCAAATCAACAACATAAACAAAGGTTACTGCGCATGCACGCTTTTGTGGCCCAAACGTAACTTCCGGTACACATCCGCAAAGAATATAGAGTTCCTGCAGATTATTTATAATAACAAGCAAAAGAAATAACAAGAAAATTACATTAGCTAGAAAGTTAAAAGTACGTCTAGCCAGTACTATTTTGGATATCAGTAGAACCACCATTACTTGGCTAAACGTAAATGCAACAAAATGACGTGACCCATTCAACAAATAGTTAATTTAATAAAATGAATATACAATACAATTCAACAAATTGTTAATTTATTACAATTATTATACAGTAATATATTACTTTTAATTAATATTGATATAAATTAAAAGAAATATAAATAGTTATATTGTTCGCCACTAGCCAGACCGATCAACAAACACAGACCGGAAGTAACTTCACGCAAGGCGTGTGCGTCCGATGAAACCGTCTATACTAGCATATAGATGGCCCTAAAACTAACTCAGTATTGGTTTTATACGGTGTTGAAGCATCAAATGTTTGTGTATAGCTTTTTAATTAATAAAAGCTAATGTCAAGTGTTACTATTGTCACATAGTGCTAAGTGGAATCATCACAAACGTCTGTAGCAAAAACAAAACCAGACAACAATGCTACCAGATAAGTGTTGTAGACGTTATTGTAGCACACAGGCAATAAGGAATGAGAAAACAGGGCTCTCGCGCTTTAAGGCGGGATGATCATAAATAATAGAAAACTGAGGCGAGTTTGTTTTTGCTAAGAGGCGTTAGCGGAACAGCTCAGTCAGCATGACACACATAACAGAATGCGCGTAAACGTACTGTAGGGAAAAGAATAATAAAACAAATTAATTTCCGAGACTTTCCGTACGAAACAAGCCTTTTTATGTTAACTTTGGGTTGAATTGGATTCTGCGTGTGGTAGTGGCTCTCAGTTATGTATGTCCTCAAAGAGGGTTTTAATTTAAACACACATTATATTCCCATTGTATTTGTGGTCAAATATGGCACATTCGCCATTTTATGATGGAAACAAGCTGGATTTTCCAACGTGTATAGTAAAAGGGATGCATAATTATGTATTTTCTTTACATCTGCAGGTATCAGAACAGAACAGGACCTGTACGTTCGATTAATCGACTCAATGACTAAACAGGTGAGTGTGAATTAGATCAACAGTCGATTATTTTGACCATTTTGATTTCAATACACATCTTGCCGGATTGTGGTAGATCTTAATTTCTCCCGTCAAAACCATTTAAAACATGCCTAATTTAGCACCTACGTTGCTAGTTTCATCACATCATGGACCAGACTTCAACCCCCCCCCAGTGTCCGTAGGTTCTATACTTTCCTCAGCCCAGCAGGTCCCACTGTCACCGCATGTCAGCCTGTCTCAGATCAATATGGCAACCAGTTCCTCAACAAAGCATCAACCCCGGAGACCAATCAATAGGTCTTAATGTAGCTGCAGAGCCGACACACTGGAGACAATAATCCTCCCAACAACATAAAAAGGGCTGTAGCTGTGCGCACCCGTAAAGTCCTCCCCCCCGCTCACACGTGCGGGCTTTACATATGTGCATCAACGGCAAAGCTGCATCTATCGATCGAATCAAGATCTGCAAGCGTTCCTTCTCCAGTTAGACTGCTTGGGCTCGAAATGGCACATTTCTTTAACGTTCATTTATGATACGGTTACATGCTAATTTATTCCATGTAAGTTGAGATGATCAAAGTAACAAGAAAGACTCCTGGAGTTCATGGAAGACTATTCCATATTGCTGGAGTCGTGTTTGGAGATGAGGGATGGGGCCGCTACTTTGGCGCCAGCAATGTGAATCAAGAACGATCATATATAAATATCGACCTGCTTTGAAATCCCCTCCCCCTCTACAAAAATTGGAGGATGGTGATGAAGAGACCTTCGTAGGCAGCCGAGAGAGAGATCAATAATGCAGAAGTGGTCGTTATCCTAAAAGTATTGTTCCCGGGGGCATTAGGTCAACCCCGTCTGGCGGACTGACCAGAGTCTAGAAAGATGGAGATTATTTTGAGGTGGACGGTGTTGTGAGATCTGTAAGGGTGTGGTAGGATGGGTGTATTTCTTGATGTTAGAAAAAAAAATCCAGTTTTAATTGTCTATATTTGCTTCTCATCTAATCTCACTTGTCAAGAAGAAACATTCTCAGATTTTTTCCTTGAGAATCATAAAACGCATCAGTCATATGTCAGAAGTGTCTCAAACTGGATTTGCTTAAGGATCTGAGAATAAGGTTCTTAGACTTCAAGATGAACTCAAACATTTCTTATCGAATACTTCCAAGACCAAATGATCTGGCCTGTGTTATACACATACACATTAATTTCATATTTCTGTAATGCAAACAATGTGTGCAGTCTCTAATTTGGACAAAGTTTCTTCTTAAATGAAGCATAACCGAGAACTCGGTCTCATGAGCTATGAAAGAAGCAATAAAATATTCCTTTGCGTTCATGAGGATGGGGGCTGGCGGGGTGGTGGTGAGTCCTTTAACTTCCTTGATACGCACCGATCATCCGTCATTCAGGTCTGGCCTGACAGCTAGATGACGGATGCTGGGGAGGAGGCCTCTCATTCGGTGTCTGGCCAGCCATCTGGCTGCTCGGGGTGGATGCTGATGGGGAGAACGGAAAGATTGTTGCTCCACATGAGCCCCAGCAGAGTCTGGATCCCCTTTGGATTGCAGCATACATCCATCCGCTGATGACCAGATTTAGCTTTTAGCATATGTTAAAGTTGTCAGCATGCTCCAAACCAAAAACATGACTAATGGCCAGGTGTCAGCATCCTGAACAATTATCTTGAGCAATCCCTGCCTTCAGATCCAGGGCGGGGTCAGAGTTAAAGAGATGGTTCACCTAAAAAGGAAAATGTGTTCATCGTTTGCTCACCATCATGTCATTTTAAACCTGTATGACTTGTGAACACAAAAGAAGATACTTCGAAGAACGTTGGTAACCAAACAACATTGGTCCCCATTGACTTCCATTTTATAGACACAAAACCACAGAGACATTTCTTGAAATATCTTCTTTTGTGTTCCACAGAAGGGTGAATAAATGATGACCAATTTTTATTTTGGGTGAACTATACCTTTAAAGTCTCACTATGTCAGTTCTGAGTTAAAAAGAGAGACCGGGGCTAGTTGTCACACTGGAAAGAATATGTCACAAACTTTACAGCTTTGAGTAAAAATAACAATTACTCATTTTTGTTTTCTCTTGATTTGGTTTTCTGAAGAAGTGAAACTGTGTTCTCAGGACAGGGGCATTTTCCATAAATTTCATATCGGGGCAGGTTGTCACAATTTGTATAGGTTGTCACAAGTGTATTGAAATTTTATGGAATACACATTTTTGCTAATTATTCAGATTTATGTAATCTTTTGCAAATGTATGCAATTTATTAGTTGGCTAAAACAATTGTTGTTCTCTAAAATTGTGTTCATAATTTTAGGTTAATCACCTTATCTCAAAAGATACATGCATAATGTAAGGTTCCCATTGTGACAACATACCCCACAAATAAAAAAAGTTGATCAAAAAAGTATTCTTTTTTTTGTATTTGTGACTTACTTTGGCTCCCTCCATTTTGTTTGCTCTTATAGGCAATCCTCTATGAAGGCCAAGACAAGAACCCAGAGATGTGTCGCGTTCTTCTCACCCATGAGATCATGTGCAGGTGAGTCCATTTCACTACACCGCATCTCATTTCTTTATCCAAGAACTTCCGACTTTTATTACAAATACTGCTACCTTATACAGTATAATAAAGGCGGACGTTTTGAATGCATGATAACATACAAGCTACATTTTAAAATATCTCTTAATGCCTTATTAATTCTCGTTTCATTATTTAATGTGAGAAGTGTACTTCGCCTTAGAATACCAGTCATGATTTGCCGTCGCTGTGTGAGAGAGGTTTTAAAAGAATATTAGCATATGGTTTGGGAGTTCAGCTCAAGGGTTGCATATGTGGGCCTACACATTCTTCCCTCTCCACTGTGAGGTCCTACAGGGCTTTCCTCATTACATTGACCTTAATGCAGTGTAATTATGGCTTCACAGTGGGCCCGCATGGCTGGAGGCCCGAGTAGAAGTGTCTCGTACATGAATTCTTGCCTGACGGTCATTGGAGGGGGGTAAGGACTTAAGGGGAGCAGAGCTGGGGGGCTCGAGGAAGTTAAGGGGGCTCAGATGCTCGTGTCTTGGGGGGCTGACCAGGTGGGGAACCTTGAGTTAATAATGCAGTGAGGGGAAATGATGGGGCACCCAGGGGCTGATGGGAAACGCAAATCTTCCACTGTTGCAATAATAAGTAAAAGAAAAGAGATTGCTGATTCATTTCGAGTTAGTTATAGACGCTAATGGTCTTTGTTTTACTAACGGATATTTGCCGGGAACAGACGCAGTCAATTATTATTGGAAGCCTGTCAAGTTATTAAAGCGTTGATGGGAATTTCTACACATTACGAATTATTAAGATGGACTTTGCTAATTACGTTCATCACTGAAGTAATTCCATCTGGCAGTCACCGGCGCTACATAAATCTCACGAATGCTTCGTCGCATAAGGTGGACATCATCACTTCAAGGAATCTCACCTGTTTTACACCGCCGAGCAGTGCAGGGTGGGTATTTTGTGCTGTTTTTTCCCTGGGCAAAACCGGGCTTTCTCGCAGATGATTTCGATACAGGTTCCATTTCCATAATGACGGCTCAGTTTGAGTCGGTCATTATGTGATTGAGTGTGATTATTAACTGCCTCCCCTGATGAATGGTGTGTTTCCATTCGCTAATGAGAGAGAGATGAGAGATATTTCCCCCGTCTCTTACTCCCAGGTGATAGAACTCTTTATCAAGGCCCTGACGGAGTCTGTTTCACCTGCAACACCCATCAACAGGCCTGAGTGTTGCTGAAAGCCCGGCAGCTGTTCGCCGCAAACTTGACGTTCTCGTCCCAGGCGTGAGGATGGGCGTCCCTTTCAATTTGAATAAATGGCGCTTGTCTAAGAGATCGGTTCCTTTGTGTGGCAAATGAGCTTCGCAATCAACTCTGTCAGATTAATTGAGTTAAAATATCGCTGCGGTTGTATCCAAACAAACCTCATTGTCGTAATTATAACTCTAAACTCTGTGTTAGGGAAGGAAAATCGCTTTAAACCTTCAAGGTCCTTATTCGTCACCCCTGGCACTCCCGAGACTCCAAATGAGACATCGCAGCAGTCGGCTGGCACGAGGCGCACAGTGGGCACTGGCCGGTCTCCGTCCGCCGCTCTGCTGCCAGTCTGGCTGAGGATGCTGCTTTGGAGAGGTCTGCCATCGACTCTCACCCTCCAGCCTGGTGCATATCATTAGTCCTGGCCGGAGTCTCCGTGCGCTTGTTTGGATGATTACAACGCTTGGCCTTTGAAAACAAGCCCTCTATTGACATCCTTTCCCTCCCCTCTATCATGTCTTATCTTACTCCATTCAGAATGTTAGTCTTAAGATCATGTAGGGAAGCTTTGCTGGCTGTTTATATAAGCACCGCTCTGTCCGATAAACCTACCTTTTCTTGTTTTAAGTGAATGTACTTCAGGAAAGCAGAGGTCTGGCTAGTCAAGGTGGAGATAGCCAGCCGAGTAGGCAGCTCTTAAAGCGTATGTTCCTCAATCTACGACTAATCGCTAGAAGTGACCGGTGACGGTACCTCTCATGTGCTCATCGCAGGGGCCGCGTCTGTTTTTGTGATTCCGGCCCTCGGTCATTAAGCCAGGGCTAGTCTTCACAGACCCTGAAGGGAACTGAATTAAGGCCACATTACGGACTCTCCGCCAAGGTTTGTTTTTGCGATCGGGGGCCCTGCTCTCCCTCTGGACCCGGCTATGCTCCTGGGGTCCAGTTTGTTTATAACACTACTTTCGCAGTTTGAGGAGGTTGTCACCACAGCGTCACCATTGGGTTTCCAATGCTAATTGGTCTCCTGGAACTTTGCTAATGGTTCCAAGTAGCCGGGGGAATAAATTATGGCGGCGCGCGCTATGGCAACAGTCGCGCACACAAAGAACAGGAAAAAACAAGGCACGGTTTATGTTTTTCAGGTTCTTGAAGATCAAGCGGTGTGATAAATGATTCATAAAGTTAGATCATTTTGCATTCAGTGGCTCTAAGTGAGGATTATTTGTCAAATGGCAATCTAATGCATGACAGCATGAAGCAAGTGGGATGAATATATCTGGAGTCTTAGTGGTCGGAAAAATCCATACGATATGATTTGAAGTTATTGCTTAGCTAATCTTAATCGCGGATAATGATTTTTTTTGTTTCAGCATCTACTCTATCATTTCATCAAACTGTGCAGAGAAAAATGCAGAAGAAAATGTTTCTGGAACTCTGCTGTGCAACAGCTATATATGAATCAATGAGCAAATTTTGAATGTTTTTTAATCATATATGAATTATAATTATATATTGAGTACACAAAGTATAATGCAGTGTCATATAATGGGCCAAAATATTATTCATATCTATTTTAAATATATTTAAAAAAAAAAAAATATTTTGACCCTGCCTGTGAAAACCCAGCTAAAGTAATTTTACATAGAATTCACCCTACACAATGTAAAGAACATTCTGCAAAAAAACAATCTTGATATCTTTGGCCATGTCAAAGATTGAAATCATAGTGAAATTAATGCTTGAACTCAAACTTTGATTTGATGTTTTTCTCTAATATAATTTTTCTATAATATTACATTTTTTACGTATACAAAATATATAATTAAATATAAAAAAAGCACTTTATTTCAGTTGGGGTGGTGGGAGGTATGTACTGTATGTATGTGGGTGTTGATGCCCCCCTTCTACCAAAACAAATAGCTTCTAAGTAATGAGAGGATACACTTAATTGGACCAATTTTCACAAAGCGGGCGGCACCGCTGGCCTCCGCGGGTTTGCTTGGGCGAGAAGTGAATGATCGAGGCGGGATGAATTTAGGGGAACCACATGCCACCAGATGAGGTGCCAGCCTGTGGCGAGGGCGTGCGCAAGGGCAGAGGTGATGACAGTGCTTGAGGAGAGCATTTGGGACAGAGCCGCTGCACCAGGGCTTCTCTGGGTGCTGTCCAAACTGTCAGAGGCTGGCTGAGTGACCTTGGCGGGGGCCCAGCCCAGCTGGAGCACAGGGCGAGTGGAGGAAAAGGGCGACCTGTCAGGCAGCCACCAGCTTGAGCAAGGCTTGCCGGTCACCACATAGCTCGGTCCCTTCCTTCCTAAGAAATAGTAGAAAAAAACACAAAAGCAGCAAAAAAATCCTCTACAACATTAATATGTTCATTATTTTACAAGAATTCATCAGATTTGATTGAAAAATAAATAAAAGTGATTATATTTTAAGCTCTTTGATTTGTGACAACTTGCCCCAATATATTTTATTAGAGACTACTTTCCCCAGCATATTTGATTTGTGACAACTTGCCGCCATTCATGAAATAGAAGAGAGGTATAACGTGTCTTTTTTTTTGTTCACTTTAGCCGGTGTTGTGACAAGAAAAGTTGCGGAAACCGAAACGAGACGCCATCTGATCCCGTCATCATCGACAGGTAAGAAAATCTTTTGTCAGCACCAGCTCCATCGAGATATCAGTATATCAGACAAAGCAAGTCATAACCAGACCTCTTTCTGATGTGCCTGACGTGGATTCGCACACCAAAAATGTTTTTTTAAAAAGCTGTCGCCGTGTTGGTTCACCTGTAAACAATCTATAGGCTTCCCACTGTTACAAACATTTAGATTTCCAGACCTGAAAAAATTAGGAATTTAGAAAGTCAACATTTATAATAAAGGTAATATTTTCTCAAATATTTCTTTGGCAACAATTTCCTCTTTGTTAGTGTTTGTGTAGAATCTTTGGCTTTGCAATCCATTCTTTAAATCCATTAATTAAATAAGATGATGCCTAACCTACAAATGGAAGTCTGCCATGCAAGCACTATAAAAAATGCCCTTGTTCGCATTCGAATGGTCCTGGAAATGCCAGGTCAAAAACTATGGGAACCCTGAATCACATACGTTTTGAATTCTCGAATATCTTCACAATCCCACAATGACTTTTGTCTGCCCAAGTCTGCTCCTATTCCCTGGGTTAATATAGCATGTAACTTTCACACACATTCCAGTCGGCTAACTCCTAATCTTGAATACCGTTCTTCCAACTATGTACCCAGTTGACTGGGCGTCTGTGGGGAGGGTCTATAAAAACTGGAATGGAGTGGGTATAATCGTGTGTGATAGTGTGCACTTCCAACCAGGGCAGCAGTGTGAGTGTCCTCCTAGGGCACAGGGGTCATTACCAAATCCATGTTGGCTCGTTAGAGCGGCCTTGGAGCGTATCCAGCGCACAGAAGTGAAGCCGGAAATCAGTGACCCTCCCTCTTTCTCAACACACACACACACTTGCAAACGCACGTACACACAAGCGTGCACAAAAATCTTCTCACCTCTAGCTGCCATGGAGTGCATCTGATTGGTGTAAGGTCCAAACCTGCAGAGATGATGTCACCTTTTATGCTCTCTGTGTCGTTTATGGGCCGAACCATTATTTATCCGCTCTGTAAATGACAAAACCGTGTGCCTATTATAGTGTCCATACCCCCCAAACAAACTACCAATAATACCAATTTACTAACAACCGACAGGGCGAGGAAACCATCAAAGGCACAACGAAATACCACAAAAGTGTGCGAAAGAACGTTCAAATTTTTCATTTCTCCACAATGAGGCTGATATTGGTGTCGGAAATGTTTCCTCTGGGAGTAGTCTCAATGAATGGCGCATTGTGGGGGCTGAATCACTGATGTCTACCCTGCGTGTGTTTGTGTATAACGCCAGCGTGCCAGCCACATCTGAACCCCTCATTACGCTGACCAGAACCCATTCGAAAGTATTTACGGGTGACAGCGGATGCCTCTGATTTAAGACGGACCGGTCCATACGACTGCATTTTAGCGCCCTATTAAGATGGGCAGTATTTATAGGAGCGCCGCCCTGAGCTCCTTAAACCAACAGATAAATCAGTTTGGCGCGAGGGACGGCCGCCGGCCCACCATGCAAATCAGCCGTAGCCCCCGTCACTGTAAAAGCCTTTAATGATGGCCATTCATCCTTTCCTCCACAGTTTCTACCTATTGTTTCCAGCGCAGATCTGCTCTGTAAATCAAGACCTGCTGCGCACGGGTGTGAGGCTCCATGCATCACAATCGCACACAAATAAGAGTCCCTCGCACACGCACGCACACGCTCGCATTACTGGCACAGCCTCGCGTGCAGCCAGACCTGGTGGCGTTCAGAGGAAACATTTTTCAGGCCTGCCGCTCTGGTAATTTGCTCTCATCAATTTTCCCCAATTGATTGTGATGTTTGCCATTAATGGGAACAATAAACAACAATAGACAGTAAGTTTCTCTCGATTCCGTTTGATTTCTGGCTGTTATAGACTGTCGCAGGAAATTAAGTCGTTGCGATGACAGAGTCACTTCCTGTCTTGTTCCTGTTTAACAGTGTAAAGGCACGTTTACACCAAGAATGAGAACTATAATAACGTTTTAAAAAGTAGATCCAAATTCAATGACAATAGTAAGGAACAAAATCGTTCGTTTTGAAATCGTTTTGAGAGCGTTTTGTTGAGCTGATAAGGAATAGTACAGCCAATAAAAGCCCATCTGAATCGAAACATATGAAACTGCATTTGTTATGTTTTTTTATTGTTTTTATTGTAGTTTAAATAATATTTTGAATTAGCTTTTATTTTTATTGTCATGGTAATTTTAGTTTAATATGAACTTCTTTTTTAAAATATTTTCCCCCATTATAATTTTTTTATTTGTAATACTAATATATAAATATTATTAAGTTCCATTTCGGTTTAAGTTTACTTGTAGATGTTTTGCTTAAACTTAAACATATTTATTTTTAATGCTAAGGCAAAATTATCGTTTTATCAAGTTTTTTTATTGCATTAAGGGTTCAGCGGCAACAAATGTTATGTGGCCCAAACTTAAACCTCCGCAAAGAATGAATAACTGTGGAGTAGTTTTAATTAAATTTAATACAATTAATATACAATAGAATCTTCATATAAATTAATATTAATATGAATTAAATATAAAATAATTTGTATAATAATCAAACACAGACCGAAAGTTAACTTCGGGCCAGTACGTGCGTCTAATGAAACTGTCTATTTGTGATTGCATTTCAGTTAACAGAATTGAATTTTAGTGTTCGTAAACTATATCAACCCTTGAATAAACATAACGATGGTAGACTAATATAATAATTGTTCTTGTTGTGAAATGGACTTAAGTCGGTTTTGGAGTCCACTTAGTTAGGGGTTAAGTACAGGTCAGAAAGATCAAGGGTCGCATCAAAGGACCCTTTCCTCCGATGACACATAAGCACTTGTGTTAAATGCCTGTGTAATTTTACAGCTCAAGGAGTGCTTAGGCAAGAGCATAGCCCCGACGTTCCGGGTGAAATATTGCTCACTGAGCATTAGAACAGGTGTTATTACAAGCTAATATTGCAATTAGATTGTCCAGAGAGTTCTTCTAGTTGGACAATAAATTGTGCTGTGCTGTCAGCGTTTAAAGGGGGTGGAGGGGTTTGGTCTAATTACCTCCTTTTACCTCCCACCCATCCCGACTCAAACACGATCGTCTTACTTCTCCGTGCTTTTCGTCTCAGATATGAGTTGGCAATGGAAAGGAAGGGACTGACAGATAAGAGGGAATGTCCATTCCCGAGCGACCTTTTTGACCTTTGATCCATATTCACAAGTATCTCTCCACAGATCTCTTTATAAAGAAAGCGTGTTTTCATAAAGGTCCAATGCAGCATAGACTGGCAGGCATGAAGTCGAAACTATTTCAAAAGAGATCAGTACGATATATTTTTCTTTGCAGTGTTGATGTATTTCCTATTTAATCTGAACGTTAGAATGCGACATCAATGGTCTCGTGTCTTTTTTATAGTAGATTAAAGAAGTAGTTCACTTCAAAATTTGCCCCAATTCACTTTCTATGGTACCTTTTATTCCTACTGTGGAAAGTCAATGGGTGAATTTTGAAGTGAAGTACTCTTTTAAAGAGTAAATCATTTGTGATTTTTAAGGTCCTACTTTGGTTCATGGAGTGTCCAACAACACGTTTGCGTACAAACACGGTGCAAATCACTTTAATTTTCGAATAATAGGCAGTTATTATTACCATACTTCTTGACTGACTCTCAAATTATTAGTTTGGCGATTCATCTGTCTAATCCCCTCCTTTCTGTCAGCCTACTCCGATCTGATTGGTCAGATGGTCTAGTCTTTGAATTGCTTTGAATCAACTGCTGTGATTGGTCTACCGCGCGCAGTGTCGCAAATGGAACGTAGGCGGGCATTACACCGAGTGATGCAAATCGGACCCGAAACTAAAATGAGAACGACAGACGATTCAGAGTCGTGATTCAGAGTCGACTCCTTTTTTCCCAAGTCAATAAATTTGTTATTCGTTCACTTTTGGCTTTCCAACTTGGCAGACTGCTTACATAAACACACAGCAACATTACACACTGCATGTAATTTTAAGGACGTTGTAATATTTACTCTTTAAGTTTGACACAGGTGTGAACAATTATTTCCTGCACCCTTGTATAAGTGGGAGGGACCTTTTTTTCTAGATAGCATTTTATTGGAGAAAACTAATTTTAAATGTCTGTATCAGTTTTGTTTTTGACAACTATGCGTAGATATAAATAGTCTTAAAGCTAACAGATATGGATCAACTCCGATTAAAAATGTTCTTCATTTTACACGTCTATCTGGTCGTGTCTGAACTTGGGTTTGATTGTTTGTGTTTTGTGTGTTTTGGGCTTTCGTCTACACGTGTTGTACAAATACGTGTGTGTTTCTAAGCTTAACCCTGTGTTTGACTATTTGAGAGTCTGTGTGTGTGTGTTGTACATATATGTGCGCGTGTGTAAGAGCTTAACCCTGTGGGGGTGGCGGCTGGTTTTTGGTTATCAGCCTCTCTGGACTCTTCCCAGCAATCGCGTTCTATTGATCGAGCTGTGCACCCATCGGTGGCGGCCAGATTAAGAGTATAGATTTGCAATAAAAGAAGGACATTACTGGGCAGCCTGGGTAAAATTGAAAAAAATGATGAGCTCTTGGAAGTGGTGATGAGTCAGAGGCAGAAGAAAAGGGTGTTAAAGAGGGAGATTTTATGTATGTATGTGTTAGGGACATTACAGACGGTTTTTTATTGTAAAATTTGCTTTGTTTTGTTGGCCTTTTATAATATAATGAAGCTGTTCGCAATGGCAGGATTTTATAATTATATTGACGTTCTTTAACAAAATATGTATAATTAAGAAATGTCTGTTAGAAATGTTAGAAATATGCCGTCCGTGTGTGTGTGCGTTTGTGTGAAATATGGATGATCATGGCGGGGCATAGAGGCAGGTGGCCGGTTTGGTTGGTTCAATTATTCAGTATATCCTGTCCCACATGCGGTATATCCTACCCCCTTTGTCTCCCCCAATTCTTTTCTGAGTTTAGGAACACACACTTCGGTGGAAAAGAGCGGAATGTAGGATGAAAGTGAGAGAGAGATATTGAAACAGTGCCATGGCTGTACCCCTGGTGGTGGCACTCTGATGAAAACAGTGACAGATGCAGGTGAAATGAGGCCAGTCGCCATGACGATGTGGAGCGTAAAGTTCCCATACCCATTCTAGAATGGTCATCTCTCATTAACCCTAAGTCTATCGAGCCATTTTTACCCAAAGCACTCCCATCAACTGCAGAAGGGCATAGCATCCAATACGATTATTCCTGGATTTTTAGCTCGGATCCAGAAACGTATCATGTTATTCTTGGGCTTTTTTATTGATAGTGAAAGTGAGAAGAAGAGATCAGGATACAATGCGGGCACAATGTGTGCCAACCATTGGACCACAGCACCATTACATATAACTTTTGCTCCGAAAACATTCTGTACTAAAGCTTTATGTGTTATGGTTTATAGTATGTCACCTTAGTAGTGTACACTTTCATACAGTAAGTGACTAGAAGGCTCTTCAAATTTAAATCTGTACCTTCAACCTTTTCATACAAGTGTGTTTTAATCGTAGCCGTACGAGAAACGCAACAATGACCTTGAGTAGCTGACTGCGGGAGGATTGAAGGTAAACACGACAGTCGCTGTTTGCGCTGTAGACCTCTCCTCTTTCACACGGGCTATCCGTTTCAACTCTCGCTACACCAGCTACACAAGCAGGCCTGCAAATAGAAAGCCACAATACCACAACTCATCCTCTGCAGCACACAAGCCTCCAACAGAAGCTTCGCTGTAACTTATCTGAAGCACCAGCGTCCTCATGGACCTCAGTGTTTATGGTTTTGTTGTTTCAGTATTATCTGTGTGTGCTAGTTTGCTGCCTTTTAAAACCTTTTCTTTCGAATATATGTAGTACATTGTTTGGAGTACATGTTACAAATCACATGCGTGATGTACAATTACTTTTTAAGTAGTAAGTGATGGAGAGTGTTGCTTGTTAAATGTAAATGTATGTGTATATATAACAAACTTTGTCATGGAAAAAACCTTTCTAGAGTCAGCGGACAGGAAGAAAATATAACATAAACGTAACCTCATGCATTTCTTTTTATATAAAAAGTTTAAAGAAATGTTCTGTACATTACAGTCCCCAACACTTGTTTCATAGTTTTGAACATGCAGAAAACTGTGGTTAAAAAGTCTCTCTGTCTGTTTCTATTGCTTTCATTACAAACAAGTTAAAGCAGTCAGCGAGGCTATTAGAAATCACACCGGCGTGATGACCAGCTGTAGTCCCCGTTCACAGCTCTCTATGGGAAAGTGTAGCGTTTGCATCCAGAGCCTGAGGTGGGATTTATTTGGGAGCCTGTGGGGCCGACAGCACTAGGCCCGGGCTCAGTCACAGCCTGCAGAGCCGCCCCGGGGCCTGCTGGGATGGATGTGTTCCTGAGGGCCCACTCTGAAGAAGAAAGACAGACAGAAAGGTGGAACACAAAGAAAACAACAGCACATCTGGCTGTTTTTACACTGCTATGCCGGTTTACATAAAACTCTTCTTTGGGGATCCCGTTAGATGCTCCAAGCTAGAATCTCGAAACAGGTGAATATCGCCGCTTTCACGGTGTGCTTGGGATCATGGGAATCTGCCTGATCTTCCCCACGGCAAGTGTGGAGGTGTTGCAGGTAAATCCACCCCTCCAGTTCTTGTCACTAATGCTAGCGTTATCCCTCGCTACCCCTCTGTGAGGAAAAAGCTATCGATCGGCTCTTTCGCATCCCTTTGTCGACATATCGCTGCCTCCTGCCGGTGTCGAAGTAAGAACTCTGGGCGCTGTGTAATCTGGTGGAGTAAACGCAGTAAGAGTCTCTCGTAGACACGCCTCGAGTATTGACTGAGTACAGATCATCTATAGTTGTGCAACTGAACTGGATCTGAACCCAAACCACATTCTGGTGCCAACATCTGATTGGATGAGCCACGTTTCTACTTTTTTTTTACTTTTGTTGTAGCTCATGTTTGCAGATCTGTGACTGTGCATACATTGAATTGTGTAATGTTCTTATCATTAAGAACATTACACAATGTTCAGTGTTTTTATAGCTGATAGATAAAACACTGACAGCCAATCCAAATACAGTAGGCAACCCATTTTACTTTGGTAATGTGTCGTACGTATTTAAGGTGTTTAATTTTCAGAGGTTGGACGTGACTTTATGTTCATATACATGACAATTGATGGAATTTTTGTGAATGCTAGTTGAAGGTGATGGGTCGGTAAATAAGTGGGATTTTTGCTTTTTATCCTGTCATTTATTCAGTGATTCAGAGCTAGCCATATGACTAATCTATCTATCACAAACATTTTTGTGAGATTATTCAAATATTGGCTTGATTCGATTTTTTTTAACAAAATTGGTAGTGAATTTCTTCAGCTTCACCTGGTGAACTCTTTCTACATGTTCTGTGATACCTCACCCTCTCTCTTCTTAGTCCCCCTTACGTCTGCCCAATTAAAATCATGCCTAACAAGGCCCCGCTGTGTCGCAGCAGAGGGGTATCGTGCCATGGACCGTTCATTAAGGTGGCTCTATCCATGGTGCTGATTCTGGCAGGCAGATGTGAAAGGGATTCATATGTTCCTCCTTAACCAACTAGAAGAGCAAAGCAGTCTCATGGGCTCACGGAGATCCTGATCAGCGTGGAGCTCAGTGCGGGTCACGGTCCGGTCAAACTGCAGATGTTTATCTGCAAAAGGTGCTCACATGTTTGAATAGGTGCTATCACACGTGTTAATCGTAGCTCTGAATCACATAATCTGCCCTGTCTTTAAATGAACGTTTCGGGGTGTGAAATCCGATTCTAACACCTTTTTAGGAGATTTATGATTTACAGTGCATGATTTTTATTTTTGTTATATTAAAATCGAACGTGTAGCTCCGCCTTTCAAATGGCATTTCTTTTTGACCAATATAACCACATCGTCTTGTTTTAACCCCTTTCCTCCAACTACACATTTTCACAATCCGAACAATTTTCTGATGGACGCATTGAAATTCTGTGTTTCAGTTTTTTTCCTGATCAAAAATCCTGTTTTACTTAGAAATATGCTCGATTTTTCCCATGATGAAGTACTCGCTTGTCGGTTTACATGTCACAGCTGGTTATGGTACACACCGTAAAATGTATTTCCTTGATATTTGAACATGTCAAAGTACATGAAGGGATATTCACATTGTAAAAAGAAAGGTCATCCCACAGTCAGTATGCGAGCCGAGCCCAGCGAGTCCAGATCTAGTCCGCCTAACCTCCCAAATCCCACACAGCTGAACAGCAGGCGGACGCAGCGGTACAGATCGTCCTTGATGCGCTTTTGAATGAGTGCGATTTATCCTCCACCACCCCATCTAAGCTTCCGCTTCCACTCCTGCCTTTGTCCTCTGGGTCTCGAACTGTCTTAAGGTGCAATCTGGCCTTGACGTGCCCAGACCGGCCGCTAGAAGAAGAGGGAGGCTGAGAAAGGGGTGTGGGGCAGAAATGATGGTGTGGATGAGGGTAGAGGTGGGGTGGAGGGCAAACGGGAGAGGCTGGATCTGACGGAGGTGTGGAATAGAGTGTGAATGGAGGAGGGGGAGGGAAGGAGGCCAGAGGAGATTGGAGAGAAAGAGGAGCAGATTAAGAGGGTATTGATTTCTATATAAAGATCCATAAATCTGATGTGGGTGACCATGGCAGTGTAGTAGCCAGCCACGGGAGACTGGCCATTACATAATCACACGCACACACACGCAAACGCACTGCTCATTAAATCCTGGTCATTTGGACTTTATATTGTTTCGGTCAACTGCTAGATAAAGTCTTGTTGTAATACAAAGCAGCTACGAAGCTTCTCATATCAGTCTAAATATTGATAAGAATAGCAATATTTGTAAAATTCCAATGAAAACGTACAAATATACTAAATTTGAGTGTTACAGCACACCGCTGCTGTCCTTCTGATACGTTTTGTGAACTCATTATTATTAGTCATTATGTTTGTCACTGCGTTTTCCAAATGTCTAACCAATGAAAAGTATTAAAACATTTTGACCACAGATATTTCATTATTTAAAAAGTGCAGTGTTTTTTCCTTTTTCCGGAAAGAAGCAAATTTGCACATCCACGGTTTTGGAAACACAGCAACGATATATTAAAACATATTACATTTTTGGTTATACTATTTGGTATTTGCTGTCATGTTGCTTGGACATTGTGTGCATTTGCTAGATTCTAAAGGCCTTTTTAGCATGCTCTTCGTCTTTGGAGTGGTCGCTAGGATGTTGCTAGAATGTATTAAGGGTGTTTTTGCCAGGTGGTTTTTTACCACCCTTATGAAAATGAACCATGGTTTTACAACAAATAAAACCAAGGTTATGCAGATGGTAATCAATACACCGAAAAACATGGTTTCTACACATTTACCATTATTAAACAATGGTCAATTGTTATAGGGGTACCTTAAGCCCACACCCCTAAGTCTCTGTGATATTTTGCTTTGTGAGTACTGCATTGATCATTTAACAAAGTATGCATTGAACTTGAGTTCTCAATGTAAGGATGTCATTTACATCACTTCTCTAGTATGAGTTACATGTCTTTGAATTCACTGTTATATAGACAGCTTTCCAAATACAGTGATGTTTATTGGCATGAATCCAAGCTTGAGTCTGAGTTGTGGGTTTGTACTTTATCTTTGTGTTGATGTTTGTCTGGGCTGGATTGGGCTTTGTTGTGTTGTGCAACTGACAAACAGTAGGTCTCTAGAGCTTGAGATTCATGTATATTTGATGCTTTGCTGTTGTTAGCTTAGAGTCTATAGATATAACCCTATACACGCACGCACATGTACACAGACACTTAATATATAAATGCTTTAGCTTTAGCTTACAGTACAAACATACAAATATTCGTGCATAGGTGTTTATACTCTCTCTCTCTCTCTCTCTCACACTCACTCACTCACTCACTCACTCACTCAATCACTCACTTACACACAGACACACACACACACGCACACACACACGTGTAGAGCTTACAAACTCACACACTTGTATACCTACCTGAAGCTATATACACCTCTTGTTAGAATTTTATCGGCCCCGTAAAAACACACCCTTCCTCCCTTTCCAAACGAATACAGCCTCTACACGCAATCACACACACACACACACACACACACACACAGACACACGCACACACTCTGTCTGTCTTACACACACACACTTTTTCTATATTTCTCTGTCTCTCTAACACATACACACGCACACACCACAAACACACACACGCAACACAACACAAATCAATACCAATTTATAATTCAGGATTGCTGGAGTTTGGGTTTTAGGGCAGGCCAGCATCCTGCCTTCATAAATATTACAGTGTTATTGACTGGATCCGAATGAATTGGAGATTTTTTTTTCTTTTTCTCTCCTTGCCCCCTTTCTTGTTTCAGGGTGCCGAGCAATAAAGCCTGCTTTTATTTATTCCCTTTGAGTTGGAGATGAGAAGCCTAACTGGATAACAAATTTGATCCCGGGAATGAAATAAAGTGGCTAATGGTGGACAGACGGGGTGCGCCCCCCTCGAATCTGAGGAGAGTAATGTAAGGCGTGCTGGGATCGGGATAAGTGGGGCGATTTGTCTGAGCCGTGTCCCCTCTGTTAGCTAGAGCCGGTCGCACTTTCACATGGATTTATGCCTTAAGTAAAAACACATTGTCTTGTAAGGCATTGATCACAGAGGCGGGCACAGTCTTAACCGCAAGGATGAAACGTGCTGTTGGCCAATCAGATCAGAATGCGATCACTTTTGTTAAACCCTAACTAAAAACAACTGCAAGCATTTTTTTATAAAACAAATACTGTGGGGTCTAAAAGTTAGAGGCTACTGTGAAAATTAATCTATTGCAAACTTATAGAGTGCCAACTCAAGTGCATCCTGTCATTAAAGAAAATACTTACAAATTATGATTTTTGTATTACACATTTTTTTATTCAAATTGCTATGCTGACAATATTTTTCTTCACAAATTACTTTTCTGAAATTAGAAATGACAAACAGAGAAGATCGTAGTGGCAAGCATAGTTCCAACAATACATACTGTGTATCTCAATCGTCTTTTGGTGAAGTAAAACAAATATTAATCCCAAAGGTTACAAAAGATCCAAACACATCCAAGATCGGCCTACAAAGCTCGTAAACATTTAATGTACAGAGGCCAAATGTATATAAAAGTGCAAATGTGCAAAAGCAGAAGGTTTTTCAGTTACTACAGTTTTGGGCAAATGCCACTTTTGCACCTTTTAAATACATTTGGCTTTTGTATATTACATTTTTAGGGGGATCTTGGATGTGTGTGCATTTTTTACCTTTTGGCCTGTCTTAAATTAGCCTTTTTCTTAAATTATTAAGTTTTTCACATTATGGTGATAGACCTCACAGTAGTTTCATTCTCAAAAAATCTGAAAGGATGTTTTATCTATACAAACTTTTGTGACTACATATTTTTCTTTTTTGTTTCTATTTAGTTATTTTATGGTAATATAATCCGAAGATTTGCTCTTAAGGGTGTAGGTTGCAATAATTGTTAGGCACAATATGACGTCTGTTAGTATTCACAGTCATGGCTTATTGTTTAATTGTAATACTTAAATTTAACAACTCGACGTCTACTGTGACTGTTAATAATAATAGTACTTTTTTTATGACACGTTTATGAGACGTTTTGATGTGAACTCTGCTGAAGGAATAAACTTTTTCCTTTGGAACGTCTCCAGCGGTACAGAGCTGTCAGTCTCACAGAGCTGTATAGACTTTAAGTGTGTGTGTGCTGGTACAGTAAATATGATGTCTCTTACTCTCTTCAGCTCGTGTTCCCTAGCATGATGTATCCATACACAGTGTGAAGCACTCATCTTGTCTAACAGACTTGGAAGAGAGCCGGTTGGTGAAGTCCGGTGGAAACGCACACACATATATTCCTCGGTTTTCCCTGAACTCCCCCCTCACCTCCACCTTCGAACCTCCGATCTCCTGGGGCGTCTCGACCGATGAAAGAAAATCAATCATGTCATAAAACTGAGAAGAAAAAACGCGAAAAGAAACCTGTTTTTACCTTTGCAAGTAAAACTACCAGCAGCTATAAACTTTCCCGGTGAAACCGTAATGAGACGGATATATTTAGACACACACATGTACATCAGGGCTGGGCAATACATATAATATTTGCGAAGATTTTATTGTTGGTATCAAATTAAGCAAAAATATATCTATTGCAGCATTGTTTTCTTAAGAGAGATTAGTAGTACGGTTAAGACAGCCATGTTTTATTGATGTCTTAGATTTTAACCTTAAGGGCAAAACTAGCATTGATAAATTCAGTTTTACGTGTTCTTTTATTAATTTATATACATATAATTTTTTTTAGTTAAAGTGTATAGAGAAAAATATATAATTATGCATTTTATTTGCTACATAAAAATAATTTTATATTATATTAAACGTAATTATACTTATATATTTATTACTAGAAAAAAAGCCAGTAGAATTAGATTGTCAAAAACGCTTTGGCGATATTGGTTATTGTCAAAAGGCTTGTAAAATATATTTTCTTAATTTAAACTACGTTGCTCAGCACTAACACAAACACGCAGAAACGTGCACACATCTGATGTAGGCAAGGTTTTGGGGCTGATGGCTCCTGAGAGAGGAGGGGGATTAAGGTTTGTTCGTTCTCTCCCGGCAGTCAATACCGAGCTCATCAACCGGCCCGTTTTAATCCCTTAATCAACCACAGCGACTGACGCCTAATTGGGCCGAGAGTCCAGTAAAGATCCCTTCCTTCACCTCTGATCCCGTCGACACTTACATAAGGGCCCCTATCCACCCCTCACGCATCTGAACCGCTCCGCAGAATCCAGCGGTAAGACCCAGTCAGCAGAGAATAACAGTTTCTCCATCAGGGCTTTACTGTCGGTGTGATTGACTGGACTTTTAGACATCGCTGCAATACTAACAAGCTTACTAAGAGATCTCCACACGAGTTAAGCCAGACCTTAGAGACATTTAAGCCTGGATTGGTAAATGTTCCTGCTATTTTATATCCCTCGTTTAAGGGCAGGTTTTCTCAAAGTTCCTTAATGATAACAGATACACACAAGAAGTCGACGGAAAAAAGAAAGAAATCTTGTGAGGTGTAGCAGTAGCTTTGACTCGCACAAGCGTGGTCTGCTCTTACAAACCCCACCTGCTCAAAAATGAATTTATTGATTTCGTTTTGACCACAAGCACGACTTTTTTCAGTTTTTCTCGCTCACCCGAGCCGGGTGATCTATATGTCCTCTGACGTCGGATAATGGCCAAGCTGAGCGTGGAAGGAATGGAGCCTATGTCTAGTGTGAAAATAGAGTAGGTGCAGATGCATTGTGGGAGATTTTCGATTTGATATTTCAACGTGATAACTTTGATAAGTTGGAAGCAAGCTTCGGGAGTCACGTGAGCCTTTGCGGAAAAACAAATCCAGTGCTCCATCAAGCAAATTCAGGTCTCGCTTCTCATCAAGCGCAGTCTGTAGGCAGTTAACGGCAGCTTTATGATGGGAGCGGAGAGATCAGTCTCCGTAGAGAAGTCGGGGTAATGAAAGGCATGCCGTTTGTCTTTCTCTCTTCCGCTTTTTCCGCTAAAGGCCCTGGCTGCACGGAGCCGTTCCGCAGACCCTGGTGGATGCTAAAGGATTGTTTGTTGCCTGCTAATCATGACCGCGGTGTCTGCTGAAGGAGCATTTGGCAGGGCCGAACGAGGGAGAGAGAGAGAGTGGGCACCGCTGCTGCCCGGGCGTCTTTAGCGGCAGTAAAACCCTCTTAGTGGGTAGTGCCATCTGGCCGAGCCCCTTGTGGGGGCGTAATGTGCCCGAATCGCGGGGTCGAGATGCTTTACTACCCAAGCTTGCCGGCTGCAGATGGCACGGGCAGAGCCACTAGAATCCGCCAAGGTCGGGCACGCGCTGTGGCGTGGGATTCACGGCGCTAAATGGCATGGAAAGCATTTGATGGTGCGCTGGACAGACAGCGAGGCATCTGAGAGCCTCCATCAGCACAGAAGCTCAACGGTGCAGCTGTGAAATGAACATCAGGGCTGCTGGCGCTTTTTTAGATGTAAACACGTACTGTAGTGTTAAACTTCTCTGCTCATATATATACATTATTAAGTTGTTTGAAAGTGTATTGCTGCTGAAATGATGCCCTGATTTATAGGACTCTAAATCTATCATTTGCGTGCATAAAAGTGCAATATATTGGCGTACGGTACAGGCTGTGCGTAAAGCTATTAGCTCAGTTTTTATGCTTTTGTGTATGCGTGTACGTGCTGGGCCCACTCCAGAAATCCCACGTCACTCGCACGGTTCTTGGGGACTCTTTATTTTGTAGTGGGTGGCAGCTGGTGAAATGAATAGCCATTTTAAGAGCAGTGAGACAAGAACGAGCGCAGCGCACAAAGGAACTTAATAAGTATGCAGTCACCATCCAAAAGAAATGACTGATGGATCAGAGAAGAAAAGGTATTGGGGGAGTCATGTTTTTTATTTATATAAACCGGTGTTGCTTCCCGCAGCCCCCCACCACACTTGTTTTGCCTACACGCGCAATCCAGACCTCCACAAACAGGCCGGGGGTCCCAGGACTCGCACCGCCCCCGGGCCAGAGATGAGAGTGAAAATGCATATTGGGGGGGTTTCATTAAATTCTGTTTTTGGCACGTTTCCCTAAATGGTCCCTGAGCTGAACACCCTGGCATTCGTGATGTCTGTGCCAACCCAGCCCCCAATGCCCAATTGTACACCCAAATAAGAATAACAGGGCACAAAATTTGGAGGTGATAGAAGGTTCGGAAACACAACTGTGACTGGAGAAATGTCCTGGAGATTACAAGAGGTTCCTTGTGTGATATTAATACAGTATTTTATTGAATAAGTTGTGATTATTGGAAGTGTGAAAGAAAATGTGATGAAATTATTTTATAGGATGCTATCAAGTAATGCATTCTTTTTAAATTGTAAATTGAAAGAAAAACTTGTTGTTCAGAATAGTTTGTCAGTGCCCTACATGCTTGTATAATGAGGGACAGTATGGACAGTATTGATGACTTTCTTTTTATTTATTTTTTACTTTATAAAAACATTTTCTCTTTTTATGCTGTTAAATTGGATATTGGAAAAGATTTGTAGTTTTTTTTTACAAATATATTTGTCTATTTTTATTCCAACTAATGTAACACTTTAAGTCTATTTTACTATTTACACTAAAAGTCATGATCATTTAAGGTGTTTTTTTTAGACAGATTCACGCACACGGCAACATTGAGCTTGCAGTATGTTTGGAGAGCGTGCACCTGCGTTGTTTTCTTCCCGTTTTTTTCTCTGTGCTTTATACCGTCACTTTGAAAAGCTATCAGAGACCATCCCGCCGTTCTTTTGTTATTTTTCGCGCCACGTTTTCGAGCAAATCCCTACCTTTTTCTCTCAGTCGGACCTGGGAAAATTGAGTTTTCAAGGTGAACATCCTATTACGGGAGAAGGTTGACAAATTAATTTGGTGTGTGCCTTGTTGCAGTGTGGGTAGTGATAGAGACCAGCCTGTCAATTTGAGAAATGAGGGCCTGCTCAGGCAGCCAGATGGGAGTGAAATTGAACAGCACATTAGCTAATTACTTATGCAAATCACCCGGTCTTGCACCTTAACTTAAGCACGGTGGATGATACTCGGGGCGGCTGGAGAGTTTTAGATAATGCTAATCCCACTTCCATCACCCACACGAGCACATCTTCACCTGCTGAGAAAGCCCTATGAGGAATTGCTCACAAATAGCTGAATGCACAAACATACGCGCGGCGTACGGGCGCGCACACACACATACACACACATACCCGCAAAAACAAAGAAACACTTGTGAGCCCGAGAGAAAACAAAGAGCTTCTGCCGTCAAGGGGAGAGAGTTTATTAAAACTGTTGAACTGGTCATATCTTCTAGTGAGTGTTAAAGTGCCTCTTTGTTTTTTTAAAGCTGTGTGTCAAAAGTCAGGTGTTTCTGCAACACTTCACACAGCAACATCACAGTCAATGAATAGAGGGACAGGGGGCGGAATCTCGGCTGTTCGAGGTGTCAATCACTCGCTTTCCCAGGCCCTCCTCCTTCCCCAAAACAGCGGTGGGTTTTTGAGGGGTCTGCATGCATCGCATCGCTCCTCGTGTCGGCGAGGGGCTTACGGGGGCTTAACCGCCTCGACGTGGCCTCTCCCCTAATCACAATTCGCTAAGCCCACCTGTCAAAACACGCTGCCACACCAGCTACAGATCTGCCTCAGTCCCCCTTAATTAGCTAATCTAACCGGTGCTGCGCGCTGGGAAAACATCGAGAGAGAAAGACTGGCAGCCATGAGAGAAGTCCAGCCCGGTTCATCCAGAACTCACTCGATGTGTGTTTGTGTTTGAGTGGACGTATGTTGTACATCGCAAAGCGTCGATCTATTGATTTGTGTTCGGCTGACAGGCCCAAGGCTGGAGCTTAACTATTATTAGCGATTTTGCAGTTTGGCAGCTGGTCATTAATGAACGCTCTCTCTCTCTTTCTCTGACAAATAGACACTTTCTCAAGCCATTATTACTGCAGGTCTTCATCTGAACTCCTTCACTGACTTCCTGAAAAGCAGCTATCCAGTTATTCACGTCTTACTGATGTCACATATTTCTAAAAGTAATGAAAGCGATAGCCTTTGACTCTTGGCTCTCGGGTTGGAAGTTTACGTCAGGGGTTTGTCCACCCACCCCGTAATATTTGAGCAATATCCTGTTTGAAAATGTTTTTTCACAATTCATTTCTGTTTGATAGTGTTAATGCTTTCTGTAATGGAGTTGGTCCATTTCTGCGTCCATACAGTATGCTGTAAGACGTCACTGCTAAAGTCTAGGTGTGTTTTTTATTATTTTAACATTGTTAGGTCTGTTTTATCTCACCATTTGGCAGTGGTCAAGAGCAGCTGGACCGCATAGATTTTAGAGCATTGTTATAAAACAGTATTTTTGATTGTGTTTTTTTATTTAGATGAACAATTGTTCATGCGTGGCCACAAAAAAGTGTCTTCTTTCATTCACCCTCATGTCATTTAAACACTGTATATGACTCGCTCTGTTGTGAAACACAAAGGAAGATATTTTAAGAAATGTCTTAGTGATTTTGTGTCCGTACAAAGGAAGTCAATGTGGGCAAGTGTTGTTTGGTTACCAAGATTTTTTAAAACATTTTCTTTTGTTTTCTGAAGAAGGAAGAAAGTCATACAGGTTTGGAATGAGATGAATGTGTGTAAATGATGGAGGAATTTAATTTTGGGGAGAACTGTCCCTTCATGTCACACGTAATGTGTCTGAATTACATTGTTCGTTTAACAAAATACCAAACCATGTTGCATCTAGAAAACAAAGTATGCTTTTCTCTGAGCTAACTTAAAAATTTCTAAGTAAATTTGAGTAGATATATGAAATCATTTTAACTCAGGTTTACACAGGTATCTTAACAATGTTATCACTGATGTAGGTGTTTTAATATGACCCGTGAACATTGTTCACATATTTGACAACCAGAGTTAACCAGAGTTTGTTTGTTCAAACAAAAGCATTTCTCTAGTCACTTTTCTTAGAGTGTTTTGCTGTATTCCTCTATAAATATAACTTGGTTTGATGTTTAGTTAAATGATGCAAAGGCATTTATGTTTTTAGGTGTCCAAATACTTTTTAGGTCCGCTGTATATGTAACTGACCAGAGAGACCACCTCCCGTTCCCCGAGGACATAAAAACAGAGAAATTCAAAGAGGAAGTGACCGTACATTCCCTAGAGAAAGACATGGACAGTTTTACTGGATTTCAGGCGACACCCTTAAGTTCACACAGTCAGAGCCAGCGCTGTCTTTTATCCCCATACACTCAACTCTAGATGAAACCCTTACGGTGACCCGTGACCCCTATCTCTGCTCTTTAACCCTCACAGGGCCGACGGACACTCGCCTCTTGAGAAGCAGCCCTGAGAAATTCCATTAAACTTCCTCCTCCAAGCAAAACGTCACAAGCGTTTCACAATCATGACGAAATGAGAATTTGATTAAAACCAGTTGTGTGCATTTGAATCCTAAATGCAGGAAGTTTGTGAATTTGAAGTACAGAATATTCCCAAAGCGTGAACGTGAGTTTGAGATGCAAAGACGCTGGCACTGGCATTGAGATTTTCCGACATGAGACAGATTTGAGGAGAAAGCAGCATCTACGCTGTGCTGCCTAAAGCTTTACAAACCATTTTGCTGAAAGCGAACTCCAAGATAAACAATCCGAACGTGTGAGAAATGGAAGTGTGGAATAGGTGTGCGAATCCTGGGGGGAAAGAAATCATTATTCAGAGCGAGAAAGAGCCCCGATCGCTTTGCAACCCAAAGATCTGCTTTTAAGATGATCTTTTTATATCTTAAAAAAACAACATGTACTTTGGATTTAAGTGGTGACGGTTGTGCCATTTTTGCGCACAAAAATGTCTGCGTTCGTGAAATGTATCGGTGAGAGTGATAAGCAGATAAACAACACTGTCAGCGGATGTAAAATCCATTTTTAGCAAAACCATCCAGTCTTGAACAAGGCTGAAATTTCGCATGTGTAAATGTAGTGTTTTTAATATTTTTATTCAACAAAGGAGGGCGGGTTCCAATCATCTTGTTTACGAATGTTGTCATAATACCTATTAAGTGTATTTATGGTGCAAACAAGCATAACATTGTCATTGGAAGTTGGCAGAAGTGGAAATGGCAGCGAGCGAGTGAGAAAATGCTTTTGGCAGAGCGGCGCTTCGACTGGGCAGCGAGCGAGAGCTTTGGCAGCGTTCTGTGTTTTCTTTCAGCGGTGAAGTTGCTCTGCCACCAGGGAGGAAATGGAGATTTAGTGACACCGAGAGCTCAGGTGTATCCACAATACTTACACACACACCAACATCAATCTTGGCACGTTCAAACCAACACACAGTATACTGTGTGCTTTACGCAATAATATATGACTATTATTAAAATCAGTTCTGTCATGAGTCCATAGACTTAGTCTTTTACAACCGGGAGAAATAAAGAGGAATACAGTGGGCTACACAAATTTCATGTTAACGTCCTTATTTTGAATAAGTATCAAAAATGATTACAGGCTTGTTTTTACTGATCATTTTCTATCCCTTAGGATTAACAGCACAGGTTCCTATTTCTGTGTTTTTTCTCTGTTCCGAGCTGCTTCGCTCGCTCATAATTAGAGCGGCGTGTTTTATTGACTCCAATAAGGCGTCATATTTAAGCAGTAATTCAGAGCTGCTCTTATGAGGGGAAATAACTGTCATTAAGCGAGCTGTACGCTATCGAGAGCCGCCTCTAAATCACCGGGTCAGGCCGCACGTGCAGACAAATGCCGAACAAATGGGTGTTGGGTAAACAGTGGTAACATAAAGGTAATGAAGCGAAGCTGTTATGTGCGCTGTGTGTGTGCGGGATAAAGTAAATGGGTCTGAGGATTGTTCACTCTCAATTTGTTTGAAGAGTCTTTTATACTTTATAGTGAAGCTCCCATAATAGTCTCTTTGACTTTCTTGCGATAGCTTTGCCATACGATAGTCATAAGTCATAGTTTTGGAGGTTTGTAAACATTTGAAAATGCAATAGCTAACATGAACTTACAATGAGCATTTTTTTAAGCTTTTATTAATGTTTGTTAATGTAGTCTAATTTAAAGTGATAGTTTACCAAAAAGGAAAATACTGTCATCATTTACTCACCCATCTTTATATTTTAAACCTGCATGACTTGCTTTCTTCTGCATAACATAAAAGCAGATATTCTGAAAAATGTCGGAAAAAGAAAACCGTTGGTCCCCATTTGCATTGGGTTTTGTCCATACGATAGAAGTCAAGGGGGACCAGCGGTTTTTGGTTACCAACATTCTTCAAAATATCTTTTTTCATGTTTCGCAGAAGAAAGATAGTCATACAGGTTTAAAATGACAAGAGGATGAGTGAATGATGACAGAATTTTCATTTTGGGGTGAACTATCCCTTTGACCCAACAGTTTTGGGTTCGTCCTTTTTGACCAAGGCTGGGTTGAAAATATCCCAGCATTTTTTGCGTGTATTTATTTTTTAAATGGGTGATCTACAGAGCAATATATGTCAAGTGTCCTCTGCCGTAACTGACTAGAAAGTGAGCGTAATATTGCCATTGGCAACCAGAGAGCTGTCCTGGCCTGACATCAGTGGTTAGTGTACACTTCTGAGATTTAGCCACCCATCTGTCCAGGGTCGTTCTCCAGGAGCAATGTGTCCTTGGACGGGCCCCCCATCCTGGGCGTGCTGCGTAGTGGACTCCAGTATTCACAGACTAATGGAGCCAGAGCTTCTCAAAGACCTGCCAGCTCACACCAACCCAGGGCTGGGCTGGAGTACACGGTGGGGCCCTGGGGGGTGTACTGGCACCTCTGGTTGGCTTTAATAGAGGGCCGATGGACTTTATTCCTGTGATAAGATGATTTCAAATGCCATAGAGAAATGGAATCAGGAGTTTGAATTTGGAAGTCATGTATGATGTTAGAGCTCCATTTATATTCAACCTAAACCTGATTTTTCGCCTTTATTTACGTGTTGGTACGTTTGCTTGTAATTTATGTATACAACCTGTTCTCAGGAAGGAAAGAGTGATTGAATTGAAAGACCAACTGCTCATAGAAGTGTTGGACAGGTGAATATGGGCTGGTGTGAACGCGTTCAAAGCGCGTGACAGCGTAGTGTACGGCGCTTAATAAAGACCCGTCCTATCTAACGGAGACGTTACGGTGAGAATTGTGATCTCGGCTCATTAAGTGTGTGCCTATATCTGTGAGGTATGTAGTCATCGCTCCTCACGCAAACACACACGCTGCCGCCGTTCGTCACCTCTGAAACAGCTCCGGCTCGGCTCGTAATTAATCTTTATCTTTAAAGAATCGTATCCGCCCCTCCTCTGCCATTCGAAGGTGCTTCAGCGCTTTCGCAACATGTCAGAACTGTTTCAAATGAAAACGCAGATCCGTGTCCTCACTGCGAATGCTTTGACAGAAATCAAAAGAAGGGTCCAAAAGGAATTTTTCTTACACACCTGCTAATAGCTGGTTAATAACATTTTTTTACAGGGCATAAAAGACCATGCCAATGGTGCACTTATTAACAATTTAATAGTTTTCTTGAGATCACTATACCTAAGGTCTGCATCTCATCCGTCTGTGTGTTTGGTAGTGTCTGTTCACAGGAAAAGAGGAAAGGAAAATGTGATTTGTAGCGTCAGGGATGCCGTTTGTTATTCTTGCTATAACAGTTTAACACTGCACATAGAGTGTTCAGACAGCATAAAGTCATTTTAAATAAATGAAGTTCAGTTTCCCGAATCACATCATTGTTCTGTTCTTTCTTTACGGTGAAAACGCTCCTTTCACCTCTTTTTGAAGAATCGCTGCTCTTTTTGAATTGGGACAGAGCCAGGTGCTGATACCCATTTACACATCTGTCTTGTTTAAAATCGATCGTACGAAAATCGTACAAATTTAATGACAACTGAGTTGCAGGTCTAAATCCTGTAGTGCGATTCAACTGGAGCGGGAGACTCTTAAGACCTCCAAACCAAGCAAACCGTGGACCCCTGGTACAAAAAAGTCGATTTTTGATCTAATACTTTAATATCATGTTGATTAAGGAACAGTTCATCCAAAATTCAGTCATAATTTACTCACCCTCAAGGTGTGCCAAATCTGTATCAATTTATTTGTTCTGATGAACACAGAGAAAGATGTTAGGAAGAATGCTTAGAACCAAACAGTTCTTGGCCACCAAAATGACAATGGTGGTCAAAAGTGCCCCAGAACTGTTTGCATTCCTACATTCTTTAAAATATCTTCTATTGTGTTCAACAAAACAAAGCAATTGTCAAAGCAATTTTGGCCAATTGGCCAAGAACTGGTAACAATTCGGATTGGATGAAGTTTGTGAGCCCATTGACTATAATGCACATATCACATGCTTTAATATACTTTACGGTATAACAATTTATAAGCAAATATTCATTCATGCACTTTTAAATGTTTAAATTGTTAGACTTTCTTATTCTGCACACCATTTCCTCGGATTCAGCATTTTTTTTCACCTGGATCCGTTACCTGAACGTCCCTGTAGTGAGATGAATCCGTTCCACACACTGCGGTTGTATAAGAATTTAGTTTTTGAAGTGTAGCTCATTGTGGCTAGATATGATCTGAAGAAACACGAAGCCGTCAGCGGGTAATGCGATATTCTCCTAGCGAGCGGTTAGTGTCTGGCACAGATTTTGCGGACGGTGCTCATTGTCTGGGATAACGCAGACGATGGTCACGTGGCTGGAGACGTCCACCCCTTGCAGGGTGTAACTGCTGACGGGGCGGCTCTGATTCAGGCTACAAAGATGACTGAGACGGACGCATGGGACTTCCTGTTTCCTGTACGGGCGCACGTCGGGTTTGTTTACCGGTGGCCTCGCTGGCGGCTGTAATCAAAAGGAGGGTCGGGAAAACAGAAGAAAAAACAAAGATTGACAACAACCATACAGCCCTTGACAAGCCGCCTCAGCGCGTTTGTTCAGCAAAATTAAACACTCCGGACTTTTTTCACCTGCTTTGGCAAGCAGCGGCGCATATGGCCCGCGAGTTAAAAATAAAGACAATGCGCATATATTATCATACATAATGCAGAACGACCCCCATTTAATATGCAAATTCCCTGAAATATTACTGAACACCTTCTGTTCGGAGCGAATACATTTGAATTTGCAATTAGAATTATCCTGTATAATTAATGAAAAGCGTCAATTTTTGGCCGCTTACTAATTTGATTAAACATGTTGATGAGGCATTTAGCAGGCCGACTGAATGGAGAGTGAAACCGGATTGGAACGGAGGAAAGAGAAACCCAGAATCGGTCCAGTTCCCTTGTGACCTCTCTGACCTGCCTGCCTGCCCGGCTGGAGCGTGCCGTGTGTTTGTTTGTTTGTTTGTCTGGTAGGAAGGAAGGTGGGGGTTACAGGCAAAGCAATTAGTAAGGCTACGTTTTGTTTGGCCGTGTGTCGTAGATGGCATGGAACAAATTGCTTCAATTGCGCTATGGCTTCTTCTACAAATCGTGTATGTGTGTGCGCTCTCTCTCCCTCCCAAGTTTCTTTTCTTGCAAAAACATGGTTACATCATAAAGCGTGGCGATAAGGAGAAACAGGTGACCTCACATTGCAGCACGAGGCTGAAAAAGGCCAGATGACGCATTTACAAATGAACCCGAGATGCGGCTGATGGCATGACTAACGTTTTTCCTCCTGCGTTTGTTTCTATTTACACTGAGCAGAAGTTTAAAAAAAATCCTAAAGTATCCGGTGACTTCAGTTGTTGTTTCTGAATCCTGGAGGAATGATTGTAGACTATCTTTTAGTAAGCGGCTGGTATTGCCGGCGGTCCCGCAACTTCCCGAGGATCATTTTTTTGCTGTTTTGAAAGACACGAGGTCTCAGTTATCTCTCACTTATGTTTCAGGTTTCTCTAAACTTTCTCCTCACTTGAATTTGTTTGTAAATTGATTAACAATACAGTGTTACTGAATATACGGATTGCAGTTGCCTAGAGAAAATATTATCTTGTCACTTTTCTCTTTCATTGCTCAGGAAACATACAATAATGGTGTTTTGTGAGCTGTATTGTAAGTATCACCCGTGCCTTAAATTGTTTGGAAATAAAAAAACATTAGACAATTATTAACACTACAAGAATCAAAAGCTATAAACATTAATGTGGATGGCATAGCACAAATTTTTTGAAAAAGTTTTTTCATTACAGAGATGTTATTTAAACAGTTTGAGACATTGTTAAGATAACCTGTAAAACTTAAAACTCTTTGCCATTTCTCATTTCTGTCCATGGAAACCATTGAGAAATTGTAGAGATCTGTTGTGACTTTACTCTTTTCATAAGTCACTTATTCCATTCGCAAAACTGAGAAATCTGAAGCACAGTTGGATGATATACAGCATATTGTTGTGCAGTGAAAATGTCATTTCTCAAAACGGATTCAGAATTTGAGACGTACAGTATGATTTCTCATGCATTCTGCTTCTCTTCAACCATCACATCCATCCAATATCCAAACTCGGCCGTTCCAGCCAATCGGATGGGACGATAAGCCCCTTCCCAGGGAATACTCATCTAGTGCGTGTTTGTTTATCCCGACCGTTTTGATCTCGCCTCGGCCCCTGTTGCTATTTGTTATGGCTGTGTTTGTTTTGCGCTGTATACAGTATCCATATTATACGTAAACAAACTGGGTTGCTAAGATGACACGGGACTGGCTAAAGATCTTCAGAATGAGAAAATGAGAGAGCGAGCACGCCCAGCAGCTGATGCTGAGATAATTCTTTTGTCATGAGAGGTATTTGGCGAGCCGAGTGCGATGGAGGGTGTGTTAGTGTGCGCACGGGTGACCTGCGTGATTGAGTGTGTGTGGGTGTGTGCGCTTCAAGAGTGCGCGAGCGACTGGGCCGCATCCAAGCTTCGCACCTGCAGTATTCTCATCGGGGCCCGTCTTCCTGTCCCGTGGCACGTTGCCACATTGAAATATCGGCTGTTTTTATAACAGTTCACTTCCACTTGCGCAGAACTTTTTTCCTCCTTAGAGTCAAAACGACTGTTTGAATATTAAAAGGCAGGTCTGTTTTTTCTTCAGCTCTGCCTGTGGGAAAGAAAATCGCAAATGGGTTTTTGTTAATGTCTCAGATGTTTCTTCTAGACAGTGATGATATTAAATGGAGGGATGGGTTTTTTTAGTGAAAAATAAAGCAGGGAGTCAGAAATCTGTTCTGATACGACAGTGGGGAAAATAAATTATGAAATGTAACTAAACATATAAACGTGCACGTGTTGGATAGCAAAATAAACCGTCAACAACAGTCCTAATGGTGCCTTTTAATTTCTTTCTGAGGTATGTCAGGAAAACCATCTGAGGCAATATCGACTTTGATGTGAAATATATCCAAGATTTCCTGGACTTATAAAGAGCAAGCAATAAAATTTTCCTCTGGGTGATGAAGTCCTCCACAAGCATGTGGGGTCTGTTAGCTCCTCTCAGATTTCTGAGGAGGTGCTGTCACACCGTGAGGCCGCGGGCCTCCTCGACAGCCACTCACTCTCTGGTTATTAGTGCCAGAGAGACCAGCTGCTCCCCCAGCTGTAAGGGAGGAGGTGATTTATTAATTGAGAGGCAGTTTTTTTTAATCTCACACGTTCTGATGGGACGTGACAAGAGCTGTTCTTTTTGCGTCCTCCTCAGAAAGTGACACCATCCCTGTCCATCTTTTTTATTTTGAGAACCTGCTGTAGATGAGGAACGGTGTTAGGAAATTCCAACCCATAATAACTCAATACATCACACGTGACCAAATAAAAAAAAACTGATAGACTATATAGGAGTGTGTCAATCTCACGGGACCCCGCTAACTCATTACATATCAGAACTTATCAACCCATCTACACAAATGAAATACACTACAAGATGAATTCAATGCGGCTAAAGGATCGATATGTTGACTTGTGGCAATAGAGCTTTGATCAGATTCATTCTGAGATCTTTTGATTTTCTCTTCCTCTCTAAATTTGTGTTAACTGTGTTAAAAACCTGTTTTAACACAGCAGAAAAAGAAGGAATCTTTTTGAACAATGCTATGTTGCTCATGCACCTGGCTTGCAGCGTTTACAGACACCTTACCATTGTATCTTACCAATCTTTTTTTTTTTTTACTTTCTACTGTATCCTTTCTACTCTCACTTAAAATCAGAAGACTATATTTTATTTTATTTTATTTAATACCTTTCTACTTTATCCTTTCTACTCTTACTATAAAGCAGAATATTATTGTATTATTTTATTTTATACTTAACGCTTTCTACTCTTACTTTAAAGCATGAGACTATTATATGATGATATGATATGATATGATATGATATATTACATTACATTACATTACATTACATTACATTACATTTAAGGATGCACCGATACTATTATGTAAAGACCAGGTACGAGTACCGATATTTTTTTTCTGGTACTCGCCAAAACCGATGCTTGTACCTTTTCACAAGACCAATAAAAATAGAATAACTTTTTAATTACAAAAAAACTCCACCTTAAACACATTATGAAAAATAAACAATTTAATGTGCTTTTCACAAACTTTCAAAGAAAATTTCACAACAAATTTCTGTCAGTTATGTCACATGAGGTATCGGTTTTTGGTATCGGTGCATTTTTACGTGCTTAGAATCGGGCCCGATACCAATACTGGTATTGGTGCATCCCTAACTATATTATATTATAATATTATATTATATTACATTACATTACATTACATTTTACGTAAATATGCCTTTTTTATTTTTTGTCTTTTAATTGTTAACAGATAAAATAAAGTCTTCTGTTTCTTCTCTGTCTTTCTACTCTACCTTTACAGCAGAAGAGATTATATATTTTTATTTATTTTAATATTATTTTTCATTAATATTTTATGTATTTATTTTTTATATTATTTTTAATTATTTGCAGTACTGGTTCAATGTAGAAACAGGCCTATTTTATTATCATAATAATATTATACAGGACCTACTTCTTACTTTTTACTTCTTATATTTTTCATTAAATAAAAAAATCAAACATGTTGCGTTTACCAGTGTACGAATCACATACCCCCAAACCCCACAGCGCACCAGTTTAAGTCCAGCATCCCGAGCGGTCAGCCTCCAATAAATCAATACGCTATCTGAGCGGAACTCCACGCTCCCAGTACATCGAGTAAATCCATTCTGCTGTTTAACAAACAAGACAGTTTGCGTTTAGTGGGTGTAAGTTTGCAATCTGGAGGCAGTCATGGCTAAACGCTTGACCTCTCTTCTCCCAGCGTTGGCAGGTTTCTATCATTGTCATATGATTACTCATTCACTTCTGAGCTCTCTCAACACTCAGGGCCTTTCTGGCAGGTTTGAGGCGTACCAGAGAAGATGATGATTTGAGAAATGCGGCGGACCGGCGTTCATCAAATTTCGTCGGAATGTAAATGAAAACATGAAGACTTCACCTGCAGGCCCGGCTGCTGGGGCTTGGATTGCGAGTACGGCTGCCGAACAGCTACTCATTAAATCAAACTCACCCCAGCTGTGTACACTCACAGCCTGCCTGAGTGAAGAGACCGGGCTCTCCCCGCTCACTTGCAGCGACTTTAAACTTTGGGGAAGGTTCGAGCCCTCTCCCGGGGATCAGAACCAATGACCTATGATTGGCGAGCTGTGTCTCGATTCCTCTAAACAAAGCCCCATCAGAAAGAAACGAAGCGAGGATAGAAACTTGCGTGCGATTTGCTGCTCACTGAGGCCTTGAGAAATTTGCGCCGTTCGTCTGCTCATAGGTTCAGAGAAGATATTGGCGACCGTGTGTGTACGTGCGTGGGTGTTTGTTCCTCTGGAGTGTGTAACTGTCCTCAGCCCTGTCCAGGCCGTGCACACACGTCCAGATGGTGATGTTGGGTTCACCTTGTCCGTGACCGTTTCTTCAATGCAGCAGAGAATGAGGTGTGCCAAAACAGATGGATAATATTGGTCTGCTCTGTGATTTTAAAACCAGCATCTGGATTTTTTTTATCGACTCTTTCTCGCTTACGCTCTCGTCAAGCCGAACGAAGAGCAAACTTTCATCTTTTCTGGCAGCGCGGCCCGTTCGTGATAATTTGATTTTGTTTTCGCCGGTGTAGGTTCTTGTTGGAAATAACGTCTCTCTCCCTCCATTATTTGTGTTGCAGTCGTGTTTAATTAAACCCAACGTCTGATGCGTCTCAAAATGGCCGCCGCTCTCTAAACACTTCAAACGCTCGTGCAAATTACATTTACTATGTAACCATTGCATCATGTGCGCGTTTCATAGCCACATACTGTATCTGGGGCTGATGCATCGCCACATCTTCTAGTCTTTATTCTCTTTTTATTTTCCCCTACTTCAAAAACAACGCATCACACCGCACATAAAAGAAAACAACTGACCCGAAGGCATTTGTGTTTCTTGCCCACGAGGTGGCAAAATATATGTTTTTTACTGATTTGAGAATGACTGTGTGTGGCAACGAAGATGAATTTCTTTCAATTGACAAACAAACGACGGGAACGGTGCTTGAAAAGGTTAAAGTGGCATGAGCGAGATTAAAATGAGGCAGATGAGAGGCAACCTCCAGGCGTTATTCAAATGGAGGAGTTATTTTTAATTTTGCTTCAATAAAGCAAGGCGCTCAGCCATCTCTACCCAGATACTTAATTAAATACTTCACGCACTATATTAGTTTTGTGTTGCCTGCCGTCGGTTTGGAATGGTAATAGCCATAAAGAGAAACATTTGTCTGACAGATAAAGTGAGGTATAAATCACTTTTCCCCCCGAAGAACGATTTTGGAATAATAAAATACTCCTGTTTGCTGGCGTGAGAGAAATTATATTAGTTTCTACTTAAGGAGGCGAAGGCTATTTTACCAACTGACTCTCTCTTTTATTCTCGAAGTCTTAAGGAACTCTCGCACGTATCGCGCTGCACTCACTTAGCTCTGATTTACCTCGCGTTTGGCTTCGGTTCAAATTCACAGCATCTGAATGTGTAGATAGATTTGAGAGAATCGATTTTAGATCATTTGTTCTATTGATATGGATTATATGATATGAGTTTCTTTATTGACCCTATTCCTTAAATATTTATAGTTTTATTGTAAACAATTCAAATTGTTTTTCAAAGAAAGAAAATCTTGAAAATCTTGGTAAAGCATTCAAATGAAATGGCTTTTCTTTTCAGCTGAAATCATCAAGCCCCTTTTTTTAGCCCCTCCCTCCCTTCCAACAACACCATATTGCCTCATGATCCAGTCAATATCTAATAGATTAAATCAATCATAGGGTGCACCATTTGATGTGGAATTGAATAGTAACTACGGTTGTAAAACTTCAAAACTTCAGTCTCTATTAAAACATTCTGTGTCATTTAAAAATTTTGGGAGATTTGGACAATTTCCCCCAGTTCTCATTTATTATGAGTATAATTACTGTACTATTTTTTCTATTCTTTATATTGTTAGTGAACCTTAGGGAACTGTGCTTATCTCTTCTGTATACTGTAATATGCATTAGTCCCTAAATAGGGAACAGATTTGGAAACTTTCACCACTCTTTAAAATGTATTAATGCCATCACGTTCAAGGGATATTTCAGACTAATATTCAGTCATCATTTACACACCCTTTTGTGATTTCAAACCTGAATGACTTTCTGTCTTCTGCAGAACACAAAAGAAGATATTTAGAAAAATGCTTTTAACCAGACAACGGCGGTACCCATTGATCCATAAAATAGAAGTGAATGGGCACAGCCATTGTTCCTTACCAACATTCTTCAAAATTTCTAAGTGAGTCAATGAGGACCTTTAAATGACAAGATATCATGACAAGTGACATTTATTTAAGGAAAACATTTAACGAAAAAACTTATTTGGCTACTTGCTGGTTGTCAAACTTTAAAATATATGTATATTTTGTGTAATATTTGCTGTTACTTGAGGTTATTTTCAAAGTACATGTTGACACATAAAATACATTTTAAAGAAGTGGATTAAATGTCCACAAGTCATTTTGTGCCACTGTACTGTATAATATATGATGTAATACCAAAATATTTTTCTCATTTAGTCATTTACAGTGATCCCACAGTCAGTCTGATTCTTTAAGCCTGTTACAGTACGTAAAAAGTGACCTCCCGGCTTCATTCTCTGTCTCTGCTGAGTAAGACATCTCCCCACGGACGGCTTCCTCCAGTCGAGCATTGTTGGACGCCCATATTTCTCACTCTGTCTCCTGTTCTGCAGGGTTTTTACTGGTGGCATCTGGTTCTCTCTCTCCCTCTGTTCCCCAATATGTTCCCAATCTGTCCACAGGGCCTTGACTTGCTCTAATCTACCACTTCATCTTCAGTGAATATATCCCATCGCTCGCTGGGCTCAGACAGGGAACCAGAACTGTCCTGCAGCGCGGAGCGTCCAGACTCACTGAACATTGAAAAGAATGGGTGTCATTCTTTAATTGTGCGTGTGAACATTTTCGTGGGGCTTTTTGCATACACACATACAAAAAACACTTGTACGCAGTTATTATTGAATGAAACCCACTCTTTTTTCAATGTGTTGCTTTTTCCATTAGTCCTGATGAGACACGGCTAATGGTTCCGCTATGAAAAGCTATTGGCCGTATTCTTGGCGCGTTAGAAGGGACTGTCAGTACACATCCAAGAAATATGTTTCTTTCTGCTGCGCTTTAATGAAGGAAGATTCCAGAAGTTAAAACTGTATGACAAAAACTGTTTTTCTTGAGCGTTTATGTCTCTTCCTGAGGTTGAGTGGCCTCAGACAGCACCGTTTCTCCTCGTATTTCCACCCACGAAAAAATCCTTCCCCTCTCTCTCTCCATCCGTGGTGCTTCTCCGTCTGAGGAAAAAACAGCCGGCCTGTGGGTGAAAAATGGGGCCATTTGGGCTTGTTTGTAAGTTCTGTCAAGAAGTAGCACCCCTGGCTTGGCCCGGTTAACAAATTGGATGTTTAATCTGGTGACATTCGTATCTGGGCCAAGGGCTAATGTATGTGTCTAAGAATAACCGGCCAGCCAAGCTGATAGATGGGAAGCTATTATAGGCGGTATTTAAATCTGAGGGCACAATTCCTCTATTTCCATGGCGGGAGACTGACAGCTTGATTTCAACACTGGGGGGCTCGGATAGAGCTGTCAGCCTGCACACGTCAGGAAGGGATTTTCTTTGTTTTCTTTAACACCGTCTCCTCTTCCTCCTTTTACTTGATTGACTAGACAGGCTGTTAGCCGTGATGGTTGAGATGGAAGGCAGTGTTGGAACGGGATGTAGATGTAGTGCTTTTAGATAGAGATCTTTCACTTTAGTTCTCGACTCAATGCTGTCGGACCGGTGCGTTGCAAGATTGTGTTTTCTGTGAGCCTATGAATGTTTAGTAGTGCTTGCTAGGGCGACAACATCACTGATGCTACAGTTCATATCAAGGCAGTGTTTGCGCTACAGACATCGCATGGCGCCTCAAATCCTGTGGATGAGTCACATTGGGTGAACAAGTAAAGGTTTGAATCTGACTTTCCACTTCCAACTTTTAGTTTCCTCTCATTTAATGTCATCCAATAAATGTGCCAAAAAAATACAAAAGTGTACATCGGTGAACTCACCTGGTGTCAAACTCTCCCATACAAACACATTGTTCTCAGAGTCCAACGCAATGTGTTGCCTCCCGCTGTTTTACTGACAAGCCTAACAGTTTGATCTCCGTGTAGAGCAAAACATTATCTTAACACTGCCTGTTTTATTCACCGTGCCCTCTACTGTACACGTATGCCCGTTTCACACGCTAGTTTCGGATGGAGACCAAAGTAAACCATCTGTTAGATCTGCCTCTCCTTCCCTCCAGTCAAAGCTACCGCAGCCACAGTCCATTAAAATTCACATCGTTTCATAAGAGATTGTATTCGTTGTGCTTAGCGTAATGATTCAGAGTTCACGGGGAAACGTGCAGTTTATGGCTTACATGAGATGGTGGCAGATTTCTGGAGTTTCAGTTATGGGCGTAATAAGCGCCTCCGCTCTGTTCAGGAAGTGCAGCCTGCAGTAATTGCTGATCCATTCCTCTGTTCTGAGGTCAGCAGTGCTGACGTGTGTTACGTGTTCGCTCCTCGCCGCATTATGTCATGGATTGATTTCGACTTGAGGTACGAATGTGTACTTCGCCATGGTAACAAAGGCCAAAATAAAGCGAAGGAGGGTCTTGAGGTCATCGGATCAAAGGGGAGGAGTTTGTGCTTGTACGTGTGTGATTCCTGTTCCTTAATCTCTGGTGTTAAGTACAAACTGTGCACGGTGACACTGTTCACCGGTTCAAACAAACACACTTTTTTTGTTTTTCATTTATCTCTTTACAGCCGTCTTTCCCATTATTTTCAGAGAGCAGATGGTGAAGTCATGGGTTCGTCTTTTCGCTAGCGACTCTTGAAAGTTGTCTTTGCTAAGTGATACATATCTTATAAAACATCAGCGGGAAAGAATACAATTCTATATAACAATGCTAAGTCATGCATCACTATGATCATGAAGTGAGGGATTTTAACAAACACCCAACACCTGGCAACCATTCAGAACACCCTAGCAACACCCTGGTATTAATTAAGTTATTCGCTATTTTGGCAAACTCCATTCACATTTTCTTTATTCACATGTCTATTTTGATTAATAAAAAAAATCTTTCATTCATGTCTTTTTATCATCATTCGTGTTGAACTGAATTTCTCGTGAAATCGTAACCAAAAGCTTGAATTATAAATAATTATTATATGATTACTATTGCGAATCAATGTAAGGTTGGCAGATAGTTTTAAATCCAGATAGTTTTATTTTTCTTGATTATTTTTAACCAAAAAAGTTACGAATTGCACCCAATTGCACCTTAAAAGCAACATGTCAATTTAATTCATACTATTAGGCCATGTTCACACTTGACTTCTTTTTTGAAGCTGCTAGCGTCTGTTTTACATTAAATCCTATGGAGTAAACCATGTTTTTTCTGCAGCTCATAGTGTCTTTTGAGGTTGAAAAACATTTCTGAAAAAAAACGCCCTTACGTCAAGCACCTTTTTCACAGCTAACAGCCTTACAAGTCTACATTGAATTGAATTGAATTGAATTTCCGTTATAGGGATATTTCACCTAAAAATGAAAATTCTTGCATCATTTACTCACCCTCATGTCATTCCAAACCCGCATGACTTTCTTTCTTCTGCAGAAAACAATATAAGATATTTTGAAGAATGTTGGTAACCAAACAACACTGTCCCCAAGTGAATTCCATTTTATGCACTATATGCACACAACACCACTAAGACATTTCTCAAAATATCTTATTTTGTGTTCCACAGAAGAAAGAGCCATGTGCAGGTTTAAAATGATATGTGGATAAGTAAATTATGACCGAATTGTTATTTTTGGGTGAACTATCCCTTTAAATTTTCTGTTCCAATGTTTTACAAACTTATCAAATGCGTCTCTCCTGATTTGGAGTTTTCAAAGGAACCGCAGGTTCTCTGTGGCTTTAAAGCAGAGCTCATTATGAATGTCTGTGATATGTGCAGGAGTCTGTATAAACTGCTTATTGTGTTCATAACAAAGGTAAGAGGCCAGAAGAGCAGACATTAGATGCAATGTAAAGGATGATACTGAGGAGAGAGAGAGAGACAAAGATCCCTTCTAGAGACTGTTTGAGTGCCTTATTAAATATTTAGTCTGATTGTACACGGTCCTGTAATTGCCATCTTGGCTAGTGAATAATTGATGACGTGTAGGAGAGCAAAAGAGAAGCCCAGTCTCTCTCTCCCTTCTCTCCCACACGTCCACACCTTGCCGTTTTTTATACACCTTTATTGTTAATATTATCTTGTCCTCATTAGCTAAGATGATTCCTGGAGAAATTAATGATATGATATTAAAGCCTTTAGTTGCTTCTTTTCTATGCTTTTTTACAACGTAATTTTTTGAGCACTAAATAAATGCGGGAAACTCTTTAAAAACAATCACACTGCTAAGTTTAGTTGGTCGATCAGAGCAAATGTTTGCATTTTTGTCTTTTTCAACGATTCCCTTAAATACTCCCAATAAACTGTTGACGAAGAGGAGTATTGCGAGAGGGGCAAAAAGTGTTGTGCTAATCGGTTCCAGAGCTAATAAATTCCCCCCTTTTTAACCATCCCAAAGAAGCAAATCATTTCATAGAAAACAACTAATACTCAGAGCAAATGGTGGCCGAGAATTGGAGCCATGGCAGCTTTTAAAAATACCTCTGCTGAAATATTGATTTTTTTTCTCTTTTTCTTCTTGCCTAACGTAATAAGTGAGAGACTCCAGGGATGCGTGTGTGTGTGTGAGAGACGATGTGTGAGCAGACAGAGATGCTCTTTTTCACACATCATGTGAGGATGCTTGCGTGTGTGTGTTTGTGGGACTGTACGTGTGTGTCGAGCACTCGATATGGCTGACTTAACAAGCTGTATATGATAACTATAATGAGGGACTACGGTATGTTTTTCTTGGAGAGTGTATCTGGATGAACAACACAAAAGGGATTTTTCTCCAGAACATGAGATTGAACGGCGGTAAAGTCCAATTGTAACAAAAGACTCCGTCAATCTTACATGTGTCTCTGGTAAGAAAAGGTCTTAACAATGTCTCAAACAACTTGAAAAATGTTATCGTTTCTTCATTTAAGGACAAATTTTCTTAATAGCTTTCTCTATAAGGTCAAACAGAAACATGTAAAAAATGTGATACTCCATTTAAGGGACATGTTCCAAATCTGGAACAACTTGAGTAAATGTCTTTGTTCTAATAAACACAGAGAAATATATTTTAAAGAATGCTTGTAACCAAACAGTTCTTAGTCACCATTGACTATCATAGTAGGAAAAATGACAATAGTAACCAAACGTGCCCCAGAACTGTTTGCTCCTTTACTTCTTTACAGAAGGATTGTAGTGGTCAGATGATGATTCACATCAATAGAGTAAACACCAGTTGACATAACTGATGTCAATCACTCGGTGGACGGCCTACAAGTGAGACGGAGCTGAAGCTCCCTTTCCGGTCTCTGTTCAGTCCTAAACCCCTTCCGTGCCAGTCCCCGAGTTTGAGAGAGAGAAAGAAGTGGAGTGGGTGCTCAGGACCAGCAGTAATTTCTGACTCGGTGTTGGAGGCACATTAAGGACTGACAGGGCCACACAGCCCCCTGTAATTGATTGCAGACCGGCGTAATGAGGTGACGGCTTACAACACAGACGCCAACTCTCTCATTATCTTTACCCACTTTTTTAAGAGCAGGGAGAGAGAGGGAGACAGGCGCAGAGAGAAAGACAGAGAGAAGGATAGAAAGAAACACTGAGACTAATAACCGAGCACCGGCTCTAGAAGGTCATTAATTATTTATGTTGTTTTAATAAGTTTTAGATGGGGAGGATGAGGTTCAACGTGAGAGTTAGACTTTCCCTTCTCTGTGTTCCTGTGTCCACACCTCAATTCGCCTGTTCTGTCATTCTGTCGTTTCCTATAGCTGTCTGTTGGTTTCGTTCTGCGCTCTTTGTATCACATGTATAATGTAAGTCATTGGTCTTGAGGAAAGAAGTTAAAGTCGCCCTGTGTCTTAGCTTTAGTTAAGATGTTTTTGTAACATGATGTAACTTTTTAAATATGATTAATTTGGATTTTTATGTTAAAATGTAATGTAATGTATTAAATATATATCTATTGCATATTATTATATATTTATTATATACTGTATTATACATACATTTATTATATATTTATTTTAATATAATTTATTTTTGCCATAATTTTATTAGTTTTATCATAAAGCCATGCGAGGCAGCCTCAACTGGTTTGCTTGTCTCTGTGTTGCCAAAAAAGCAAAATAGACTCTAAATTGGTTTAAGTGTTTAAAGTTTTTTAGACGACAGGAAATGACATACAATGGTTGAAAAATGATGCAAGCCAGACAGAAGCCCAGTGCCCACAAAGGTTTTGCTCGACTATGTTGAATAAATCCGACAACAATCTTCGTAAACTAGCCAAAAATGTATGTGTATAAGAGTAAATGTTACATCAAGGAATTATTAAAGAGAATTATTTCATCATTTACTCAAATTCATGTCATTCAAAACCTATATATGACTTTCTTTTGCACAACACAAAAGAAGATAAAGAACGTTGATAACCAGACAACATTGGGCCCCATTGACTTCCATTAGACATTAAACCTGCAGAGACATTTCTCCACATGAATAAAAACAATTTTTATTTGTGGGTGACTTATCCGTTTAACAACATTTTTATGTAAGTTCATATTCAAGTAATTTATAATGGAGGTCCTAGAGAATAAATGCACAACAAATGCCCTATTGGCCTTTATTGTAAGCAATGTTTGAAGAACAGAACAAAACAAAAAGAACAAAACTACTGTAAATTGTCGGTGACATTTGGTATAGAGTGTTGCTAGAGCTTGTTTTTAACCTGAGTTATCCCTTTTATTGTCTGCCGGTTACACTGGACCTTTTCAAAATCTGCCCTGCCTGTTTCTTTCCACTCGCCCCCGTTTTCCTGTCTGAGATCTCCATTCCACCCCGAGCCTTGTCATTTAAAATAATCAACCCCCCCCCACCATCCAGCACACACTTCCAAACGCCGGGCTAGTCCCGCTTCGATCCGAAGGGAGCCGACCCGCTTTGAAGTGCTGCCGCTTTTCCAGGATGAGACCTGGAATCTCACATTCCCTGTCAACTCCTGCCCAGTGGCAGATGGAGAAGTCTAGACCTACGAGACACGCGTCACGTGCTCCTCTCCCCCTCCACGCCCGCGCCTCTCGCTATCTCTCTCCTCTGTATTCCTACCCTCTCTGCCATTCCAGAACCGGCAGATCTCGCCGTCCGATCCGGGCAGCGTTCTCTACTTTCAAATGGTGACAGGGGTGGTGATAAACACAGTCCTCCTCTAATATCTGAGAAGAGTTTCACTTACAAAGCTTGTCTCCTGCTGTGTTTTAATTCAATCCTTATTGATCCATATCTCTCCTTCCAAGGACTCCAATATCATATGAATGGAGCTCAGGGATGGGTTCCCCTTATTATTGTATTCCATGGCCATAAAGGGCATTAGCAGCCAACAGACCAACCCAGATCAAGTATCAGTCGATACGAGCTAAAGAGAACAGGCTTTCTCGCTCTTTTTCTGCCCCTCTCTCTCTCTCTGTCTGTCTTTCTCGCTAGATTTCTCGGTATCCCTCTATTCTCTTTAAGGCCGTCTAAAGTATGTATTGTGATTATGTCATGTGGTAAAGTGAGATCCTAAAAATCGCTTGAGTTAGCACCGTGTGTTTTTAAAGATATTGTTACTGTCTTATTAGGTAGAAATCAATGCCGTCTGCAGATAGCGGCCATTTATATCACAGACATAGGGGCTTTTCTTGCCACCGTCTCTCTCAGCATCCCTCGCTCCGCGCGCTCTGTGGGGCGGCAGCGATGGAGGTTATCCCGTGGTTAATGTGACATGGCTGTCTGCGACCTTGCTGGTTGTTAACTGCCCGGATTATTATTGTGATAATGTGGCAATTAAAAGGAAAGTACTCCATCAAAATAGTGGGGCTTATAGTCCCGGAGATGAATGTGTAGAGATTACCAGCCAGGGGAAATGCATTAAGACTGCAATCCATTTTTTTACTGTAGCCTACCTCCAGCAGAGGAGGCTATTACGGCTCATCTTCATTGATATCCATTCCCGATCAATAGGGCCAGGGTGAGGTAAAAAAACGAGTAAATCAACAAGGCAGAGTTAGTCTTCAATATAAAGGATGAAAAATCAAAGCTCATCTCTAATTACACATCTCATGTCTATACGAGCGTCTGCTCCGAGCATGCGGACTAAATCACTCACTGACAGCTATTAGCGTGCCATATGCGGTTTCATTTCGCTGACTGTAAATATTGCATACGCTTTTTGCAGCCGGAGGCCTTTAAATGGTTTACTTAAGGGACTCAAGAACAATGTTTGTGTTTCTTCTTTTCCAGATTTTTCCTGAAATTCTTCTTAAAGTGTAATCAGAACTGTTTGAAAAATGCAGGGAACCCCAGAGACATGAGGCGGTTTCAGGTGAGAATACAGATTATAGAGGATAAAAACAGCTGATCTCACGCGGTTGGTGGACACGTGGTCAAATAAACACTCTTTCTGCTCTTTATAGGTGGTGGTTTCCACTACGGTGAATGTAGATGGTCATGTCCTGTCAGTTTCAGATAACATGTTCGTCCACAACAACTCCAAACACGGTCGGAGGGCGAGACGCCTGGACCCCTCTGAAGGTAGAACGCACGCATCACATATGGCTAATTCACATGTAGAAATTAGACACGTTTTTTCTGATTTTCATACAGTATAAATCACTTAGAAATTATCGTGGCACAATAATGTACAATAACGATATTATCGCAATATCTATTTTTGTCAAGAATTTGACTCACCGTGGCACACGTGCTGGTGATGTGACAGTAAAACGAATTAGAATTTTTCTATGTATATAAAATAATCCAATTAATCCAATTTATTTTACTTTGTTTGTTTTGTGTTTTCAATTTTTTTTACACCCAAAATAGAAGTGTAAAGATTCAGAGAGAGTTTGTAACCATTGTGACTCCAAAGACTATTTTTAAATGGGTGCTGCTGAATTATTTATGATATCAGATTAACACGATATCGATAATCGTGGATTTGGATTATTGTGACACCCATACTTACAATATATAGTAATAACCAGAGAATAGGGTTGAGATATAATGAAAAGAAAAGTCAAACTTCCCAGCGCTACATGCTGTCATTCCTCACCTACTTCTTCGAGCACTATAGATGAATCGGGCTCTGTGCATCTGTAGGGTCGAGCTGCACTGGGTAATGTCGCCTTTGATATGATGTGATAAAAGTTTGCGCAGAACTTCACCTCCCCGCTGACCTCCGAACAGTTCCTGTATGTAGGAATATGTGATGAGCTCTGCTCTGCGATCGTGAAACGTCACTGTAAAATCACCAACACCCCTGAGTCCAACTAAAAAAAGAAAGTCATTGGTGTACTTCAAATAAGACTTTAGTAATTCTCTAAAGATCTACAAAGATGAAGTGGAAGTCACTGACAGCAATGCATTGTGGAAATCGGGCAGGCTTTCATCTTTTCTACACTTGAATACCCATGCAGGTATTGAAAAGGCAACAGCTGTTCCTTTCCACACCAACAGGTGAATGCAAATCACGCCCAATGGTTTTGTTTACTTTCATCTATTCATTGTCACAGGACTCAAAATTCCACGTTTCCAGAATGTTTACCTCCACAACAAAGAGAACTTTCATGAGCAATCTGAAGTGACCTCAAGTCAAAAGTTTTGAAGTCGCATCCCAGTGATGTTATTAGAGCAAAGTTGTGTACATGCAGTAATGTGGTCTGAAGTTGCTCAAACGGCCCCTTGGTTTGGCTGTTAGCTCGCCGAGCAGCGACCAATCAATTCCCGTCCATAGCCGGTGGAGACTGGGCCAGTCATTCAGTCAGCCTGTCTGCCTCCAAACTCATAGACGGATTTACGATAAAAGACAAAAAAACTTAATGGTTTTATTGAGCTGAGTGGTGCACAGACACCAAAGGAAGGAAAAAACAAATGAGCTCTTACGGTCATCTGACTTCCTGTTAATCTTTTTTTCTTTTGCATTGAGGGTATGCAGACAGTAGAGTAAAACATTGGTAAACTGTTCAATCGTTTTACGAGAATTTCCACAAAATGTACAGGAATGTTGACACTGTTCTAACGCAGATTGTTTGGTGTGATCTTGTTTTACGAAGCAGCCACTCCATGCATTAAAGCCATCAGTCCCAGTGAGGGATGGACGACTGGAGGGGCCACCGTCATCATCATTGGCGACAACTTTTTCGACGGATTACAGGTGGTCTTCGGCACAATGCTGGTGTGGAGTGAGGTATGTTATGAAAAATTTATTTATTAAGCTTTGAACATCCCTATGTATTTATTTATTTATGGTATATAAACTTTATTTTGATTTTACAAATTATATATTGTAATAAATATGACTATATTTGGTTATAAAATATTAAATTATTTTATTTCATTAATTATTTATTTTATTTTTATACTAATTATATATAATTACAAATATATTAATTCTTAGGTTATACAATTTATTTTTATATTTATTATCTTTCAAATATTTAATTCAATTACCAGTTCAGTTTTTGATTGTTTAAAGTTTAATATAACGTTTAATGTTAAAATGTTACAGTTTCAGTCTTCTAGTTTTAGAAGCAAATGTAAAAACTACAACATCTACTATACTATATGACTAAAATCTATAACTCTGTCCTGTAAGTAATGAATCAGTTTTTAAATTGAAGAAAGTGTTTTAGTATTGATTGTTGACCACTGAACGTGCGCTCTTATGGCTTCTAGCTCATCACACCTCACGCTATTCGGGTGCAGACACCCCCTAGACACATCCCTGGGGTCGTGGAGGTCACACTTTCCTACAAGTCCAAGCAATTCTGCAAAGGAGCTCCTGGGCGCTTTGTCTACACAGGTATACAACACTTACCACTGCCTGGAGCATCACATTTTTATAGGTTGATCTTTGCATGTCTTTTCATCCATTTTCTCAAGTGCTTCTCCTGTCTTTGTTGGCATATAAGTATGGTTTTCGGTCCTTAAAGACGACGTGCTTGTTCCACAATGTCGGTTGTGTCTTTACCTTTGGCCGATGTCCGTTCTCCTGTGTCCGAGTATCATTTAGTCAAATCGATGCTTTTCATTCAGCGATTATTTCATCAGAATAATCCAGATGCCAGTCAAGGAAGGCGAAAGGTCAGATCGAGGACTGTTTGGTCCGATAAGGAAATGTCAGGCCTGTGTTCGGTCTGTCTGTAAAACATCAGCTTTATCTCAATGTATTTCACAATCTCTTTGTTCGAAGCGCCCCTCATTCAGATGCACTGGCCGTGTAAGCAGCAAAAAGAGACACTTTTACAATGGAGTGGACGAGCCACTTTTTACTTTCTGCCGTTGCTTTGCAATGCTAATGTCTGCTTGGGCCGACAAGGTGATTTGACTGACAGCTGTACTGTGCGTGGCTTTTACGAATCCGCATTGAGAATGGCTTAAAAATTTTCTTAAAGTTCAAAAGAATATTCTCTTGCAAATTGTAAAGATGAATGGGACGGACCTGTGGAATATATAAGCAAAGATAAAACTCAAGTGTCAGGTCACACAAGATAAGGGACAGGGTCTTGGACACATGACTACAAAAATAGACATCATTGTATAAAAAATCGAATGTATAGCATACTGTAGATTCATTTATATGAATGTATACAAAACAAGTCCATTAAACTTCTTCTTTTGTCTTCTACAAAGTCGTTTCCTGTAAGAAACAATATACCTTTTTCGGACACTGCATGCCTAATCTTGTTTCCCAGAATGCATCTCTGTACACTGCAAATTGGATTCGCGCATACATATTTTAGACCGTGGATGCACGGACGTACATCCGGCATCATGTTTATTGTGCCAGAGACGTGTGATATTCATGAATGTGAAATGAAGCAGGCTTTTAAATACTAAATAGGCAGACTGTGTATAATTGAAGAGGAATGAGAAAGCATCTAACCTCAATGATGTCTTTCCCACAAGAGATTTCCCATAAGCCTCAGTGAGCTCAACTTTACACTGCATTCCAGCTCGACTCAAACTCACTCCTTATCGTCAGACGCTTCCAAATGAACGCCAGCCAGTTTGAATTTTTTGAAAGAGATACATTTAGGTCATCAGAAATTAAGCGTCCAGGCCGTGGGGATTGGGAGGGGGATCGGTGGATACGTACTGTACTGTACATTAGCAAAAGAGACTAGCATCTCTGCGCAGACACACATTATTTTTATCATATTCCTTTTATCTGTCTTTCATTAGCAGTAATGGAGCCAAGTAGTGCATCAAAGGCGGACAATGTGCCCATTGCACTGATTGTAGGCTGACGGTCTTATCTTTGGTGGAGCGGGGAGCAGAAAGACAAGTAGCAATGCTCAAAGACATGTCTTCTATACAGTAGTGTTTACGCCAGCACAGGAAGTGATCTCACGATCATCTGTCAGAAGCATCTGAGGCTGTTGTGGGAAATTTTCAGCTTTCTGAAACAGCTGGCTGTTGCTTTGCTGTTACACTTGTGTTGAGGGAAAAGTCCTTAGAAATCAACTGAACAAACTAGCATAAGCCAAACTTGACAACGAGGGTCTGATTTAGATTTGAGCGATGTTTTTTTATATTTTTGTAGTTTGTGAAACATTTATCCGAAGTGACGTAGAGTGCATTAAATCTATAAAGGGTGGTTAATTTATAGACAGCATTTAACTTAATTGTATATTTTATAATATTATAATTGAGATAAATATAATTGTAAAAAAAAGTATTTTATAAAAAAAATGTAAACAGTTCATTGGAATCGCTAAAAACATATTCAGTTCAATTAAAATTGATGTCTATAGCACCTTTTACAATTTCTGTTATTGCGAAATAGATGTACGGAAAACACCTCGTAGAACAATCAGTGGAGACAAAGAAATTAAACAAACAAATCATAAAACTTTTTTCAATATTTATGCAAAATGAGATAACTCTGTTTTTATAAATGTTCAAAGATCATGTTTTTTTTACTGTGCATTCCAATTAATATCAATCAAACGTGGTTTGTTTTGATTTAAGCCATAATAACTAAAAAAACACAGCTAACTTACACAATAAAACACCATAAAAACATGATAACATCATGAAAAACATGATTTTTGATTTTTTTTTTTAAAACAGGGTTATCTCATTTCGGAACCAAACTCTTAACATTTTAGTTAGTAGTGATTATATGAATTTTCATAAGCGATACTGTAGAAACATCTCTATAAATCTGTATGAATTATTGGATAAACAATAGATCTGTCTAAGTAATTTCATGTGAGATTGTACAGTACATCATTGATTCTCAAACTGGGGGCCCCAAGATGAATCCAGGGGGGCAGATAGTTGTGTGACATTTTATGAAATATAGAAATCTATGATCAATTTTGCGCAAGGAAACATCAGAAAAATAAGACCACCAACCAAAAGAATTGATGTTTTAGCATTGTACCATTAGATATGTTTTTGGTTTAATTAAAATGCTATGTTTATAAGTCTTGGGGGGCCACAAAGAGATTAACCCAACACAAAGAGGCCTTGCAACGAAAAAGTTTGAGACCATGCATTGCAGTACACCGACGATCGTAACTGTAAAAACAATTGTCTTTGGGAATGTAATCGGACCGACTTAGTGATTTTGTTGATGTACACCGCTAGCTACTTCCCAACGCTAGCTACTAGCTAGCACTTCAGGGAATGTCAAAGATCGGCTCTCTTTTCACGCGTGGCACGGGCTAGTTAGGACATCTTGTTAGATTAGCAGAATGTTAAGTCCATTCTCACTTTCTGTGTTGCAGCTGGTACCTGATAACTATTACTGCACTCTTTCTCACATTTACCCTCTTCTGTCTCATTCTCCCACCGGAGAGATCTTCTTCACTTCTATTCTGTGTTAGTTCTGCTTTCTGCCTGCATGCATCATTAAGTCCTTCAGTCCACGAGTGCTTGTCTCTCTCTCCCTCTCTCTCTCTCTGGGGGTTAGGGCTCCCCAGGTGTCAGGTTTGGAGGAAGGAGGGCGAGATGAGTGTGAAGTGCCTGAGGGTATTGACTTTCCTGGGAAAACACAGCTCTCTAAAATCAGTAGCCAAATACTGCAATAACTCAACAGCCATTGATCGCCTTTCCCCTACGGCCACATTGATCTATACATTACAAGCTTTGAGACTGGCGGCATGGATCCAGCTTACGCTAACACAACCCTCCCAATCATCAGTAACTTACTGCCACTGCCATAATAATCATAATAATACATGTGACGAGATGTAATGTATTCAGTTTGATACAGCTAAATGACAGCACGGTAGTAAATCATGCCCCTGGTTTGCCAGCTTGTACCTATAGTACTTTATAAACAAGCGTGTTTGGTTGCTACACTATTAAAAAATCATGTGTTTGTGTAACGTGAAGGCAACAGTTTGCACATTGAATTTATATTTAAGAAGTTGAGAATTACATTTATATTTATGCATTTGGCAAATGATCCAAGCTATACTGTACATTTTATCCCTCGGGTATCAAACCCATGAACGTAACAGGAACACCGACATTAAAGTCTGCCATTTGTCCATATCATTTTGTTTGATTTATTTAATTGCCGTCAAGGAAATGCATCAGTATAAAACAACAGTTGTATCTGAAGCATCCTTACATCTTCTTGAGAGGGAAAAGGGTTTTATTCCCCTAGCGGTGCTGTATGCATTCCAAGCAATTGCACAATATCCTGGAGACAGTGGCTGAGAGTACTGGAGGTGCGGGACTGTTAATATAAAGTATACTGGTCTCCAGGGCAGCTAAGTGCCTGTCAGAACATGCCTGATGTTCTTCAGGCTGACAGCCTTTGGCATCGCAAACAAGAGCTGTAGCATCTTTGCTGAGACCCGAGACCTTTTGTTTTAAGAACTAAGGGTCTCCTCAAAAGGCTGCTGGGTTACGCAGTGGCAGAATAAACGACCACCTTGAGCACCTGCCTAACTAGTTGTCTACTCTCCGTATCCATAATCTCTCCTTGTTTGAGCAGCAATTGTAGAAAAGGTGTTGTTTTGTGAAGCTTATGGCCACCATGGGGTTGTAGACTAGGCTGCATCGCTCCCGGGGGGTTACTCTGGGCGTACACTGTTTTCGGTCACTAAATCTTCATCTGCAGCACACTTCATACATTACGCTATTGCCAAAAGTGAATGTAAAACTTTATAGCGCTTCTAACTGTGTTTGCTTTTGAGTTGCAGCTCTGTTGAGAGTCTTGCGGAAATGTAGTGACGCGGTGCTGGAACAGACGTCGGGAATCGGTGTAAGGGTGGGATTGGATGTCAAAGCCACACAACAAAGATTTTCTCAATCTAGTTTGAGTGAACGTAATTGCCGCAGCCTGGGGCCAAAAGAGTTGATTGGAAAACCAAGGAGCTCCCAGCTGGTATGCAACTTAATGTCACAGGCTGGTTTTGGAACCTGCTCTTTGTGTTCGCACATCAGCCAGAAGTTCTGGCGCCGTCCGGCGCACAAGCTCTTTAAATCTGGCACTTAAGCTTAATGGCACAAGCCCGGTGGACGCGGTGCCTGATGTTTCTCAAAGGCCGTTCCCATACACGCAGCTCGGAGAGGGACCAGGAGCAGTTCACTTGTTGCCCAGACCGTGGAACAATGGGCCACTTTGTTACCTTTTCATCCTCCGCGCGGGCAGATGGAACACATTAGCGTAACGTTCCACTGGATGAGCTCGGCGGGGCTGCTGAGCACGTAGTGCAGCACCCGGTATGATGTCATCATTTCGTACGCTTGTTTCACAGCTTGGACGCTGATGTGTTTGAGAGACTCGCTGTAGGAGGTGGTCTGTCAACATCATCCTGACTATGGCATTTATTAGTCAGTTGCATTAACAGTAGCTATCAAATTGCTATTTTAGCCAACCGTAAGTTGCTCTAACTTAAAGGGGTAGTTAACCCAAAAGTAGAAAGAAATAAGGTCATGCAGGTTTGGAATTGAAATTTAAAGGGCTCATTTAATATGTGAAACGCCATCAAACGCTTAGAATAAATGTAACATTATCGTCTTGTGGTTTGAGTGCTATTATAGCTATCAGTGTCGCTGTTGCTTTACTACAATCACACGCATCCAAGGACAGCACCAACTCTTCCCATAACTCGAGACAAGCTGAAAAAGTAAAGCGGAGGTGACATGAACTCCCTTCTTTTAAGTCCACTGGTTCACTCTCTTTTTCTGCTACTCTCCTCAGAGACGCTAGTGACGCAGTCCTGCTGATTACCGCTCGCATCCGCTTGTCGTGCCGGCTAGATATGTTAATCATCCGCTGGGTAATTGCCTCTGTAGCGCCTTGATTAAGTTGAGTGACACGTCAAGAAAGTGTGCCTCAAAGCCATACTTCCCCCACCTGAGGATGCTGTTATTATTTTGGAGTCACAGCCTAAAGTGTCCCCCCGTGAAACGACTAATTATCCAACATTGGTTCCACAGGTCTCCTCTTAAAGAGAAAAGTGTCTCCTTTGATAGTGAATATGAATCCCGGCTCTGTAAAGGAAAGTCCCCTGGTGTAGAAAAGCCCTCTGTAGCTCATCAAACGCTCCTCTTCTTACATTCCTAGTTCTTGTCTCGCACGCACACGCATGACACCAGTGATATAACAGCCCCTGTGAATTCCCGAAATAAAGACGCCCCACCACGCTCCTTTAATTTAGTGGCCGAGAATCATTTGTTGATTATCCGCCCCGAGAAAGCCAGACAGTATTTCAGGGTGTGATGTCACACAGGGGTAAACTAAGGTCAGATCATGTAGCTCGGCTTTCCTAATTGCTGCCATAACAGCGGAGCGCGTTCAAGCCGTAATTAAAAGTGTGCGGTTTGTTTCAGTGTGAGCGGAGCTCTCTGTTGTCGGTGTGCTCGAAGAGGCCGGGGTGGGCTTCTCTTCATCTTCCCTGGTGGCTTTCCACTTTAAAGAAGCCTGCGCGGCCTGCCTCTACTGTCAATCACAGTTTAAAGTTCATGAAATTTCTATGAGGATCGATCCAGGGAAGAGGAGGTTGGGGTGTTTGGGGGTTGCAAGGAGCGGTCCGCAATGATTGATCAGAACTTGCACTTTGAATCTCACTTCTTGTTTTATTCTTTCAGAGTGGTGCGGTGGTGTGCATTCAAATTTTTCCCTTCATAGCGAAGGCTCTGGTCGCGGCCGCATGGGCAACACGTTTGCATCTGTTCTGACCTTTCTGATGCAATGACGGACGGGTTCGAATCAATGGCACGCTATAGGGGGTCTTCAGACGTTTGTCAACAAGCTAGATCGGCGACCCGGCAGCGACAGCGGGGGCGACACTTGACAGACTAGAGCAGGAAAACAAATCACTTCCTTTCCTTTCGCACCGTTGTGCATCCGCAAATGTCTTCCCCCTAAAGAGTAGACGGCCAATCTAAGTGCTGCAGGTGGAAGAGCCGCCCGCTCGGAGCGATTCCCTCCCATATCAATCATGTAGCACATGAAAATGAGAAATTGCGGCGTGTTGTGTCGGAATCCAACCCGGCATCAAATTCCCCATTCCATCAAAGCGCCTCCCACAGACGGCGCAGGGCTTGATCAAGTGTTTTAGATGGACCGTGGGCTCCATCTGAAATCGTTCAGTCTGCGTTAGAGGGAGACCGCCGAAATAGCCTCTCTCTGAATACCGTAGACACAAGTTTGGCCGGGGGGGCGTGACTATGCTTACAATCACGACATCATGGGGGTTAAAGAGGAGAGAATGGGAATAGATATGTCACCTAAAGAGCTCCCATGTTGAAAATGCAGACGCCATTGGGGAGAAGAGAAACATGATCGGTCGGAGGCCCTTTTGGAAAGTGGGGACACGGGAATGTAAATAGAAAAACAGAGGAGGGTAAATAGATGTAAGCCCAGATGTAAAGAAATGCAGTGTATACATATTTGGCTGTAGATGGGTTGAAATTGTGGGGGTCGGGATTTTCAGACGTCTGAGAAATGAAGTGTTTTGACAATTTCTGGAGGTCTGTGCGAAATGCAGACCAACTTAAAATAACTATACAAGTTTTCAGTAACTTTATATATATGCATTTATGCTTTATTATCTTAAGGGTGTGTGTGCATTCCATAGGAATCCACTCAAATAAACAAAATGCTGTGAATGACCAATCAGAGACTTACAGTATCCAATTTTTTGGGAATTTGTTGGTTAAACATCCAAATTTCTGTTGTTTTATTTCTTTCCAGAATATATCAGACTCGTAATGCATTAGAAAGCATTGCCCTCATTAGGTTTGGCTATCATGAATTGGTAAGTGTTGAGTGCTTTCCCAGTCAGCCCAATATGACCTCTGACCTCCGTGTAGTGTGTAATAAGACCAGAGAGTATGCTGGGATTGATTTCAGAGTTGCACGCACTACATCTAATTTGCTAGATAGATAGAGCCACGGCGAGCTGTGTCCAATGCAGGTTAACTGCATGCTATAGGTCAAGCGTTCTCTGGTTTTGCGTGAGAGGATTGCGATGCGTTGAAGGGCGAGGATGCAGGGTGCAGTGGTGATGATCAAGTACAGAAGAGCAAAAAATACAAAAGCATCAACCGTAATAAATTTAGTACAAGTGTCTCTTTTACCTAATTCTGTGGCAGCTCATGGTGTTGTTTTCTCCCACCGGACATCTGAAAGAGGAAATCATATTAATCTTGCACTGTTTCCTCACACTCCAAAGCCACCTTCTATTTAGCATCAGTGGATCTCTGCGGAGCGCGCTATAACCTTCAAGTGTGAAAGATAAAGAGAAAAGAGACGCGCAGCCCCACAGCGCTCGCAATAAGGAGATGATTAAATTAATAATAAATATACATCCCTCTCGTCGTCTCATCTGACGCTCGCGCCCGCACGCACACGCCCTCTCGCCACCTCTTCACCGAACTGCATTATCTTTCCCTTTTCGAAATCGCACGTCAGGCACCTCAAAGACGCGTGGATGGCTGAGAGGAAGGGAGAAAAAAATCAATACAAATTACGACAGAGAAAGTGGCACTGATGGCTAGAATTGCAGCATATGTTTACACTAAATCAGGCAATCTATCTTCATATGGGCTGTGTAATGCAGGCGGGGTCAGGGTTCGGCCCGCGCACACACACTCTCCAATTACTCCCACTTCTCGGCGGGAGGCAAGCCGTATCGATTGGCTGAGAGGACAGAGGCCCTGCAGGCAGCCAATGGGGCGCTGGGGTCAGAGTTCAGGGGGATTTTAATAAGAGAAGTAATGGGCTTAATTTCTTGGGAGTGTGATAGAGAGACAAACCCCTCCTCCCTGTGTCTTCTGTCCAGTGCTACATTAAAGTACAAGTTTTATGGGATTGCTATATGAATTTGCTATTACAGACTTTTTTCTTTCTTTCTCTCTCTCTCTTTATCTCTCGTCTCTCTCGATCCTCTTTCTTCTTTCTTTCTTTTCTTTCTTTCTTTTCTTTCTTTCTTTCTTTCTTTCTTTCTTTCTTTCATGCCTGCCTTCCTTTTTTCCGTCCTTTCTTTATCTTCTCTTCTTTTCTTTTCTTTTGCTTTTACATGATTAACCCGCTTTCCTACCTTCCTTTTATTCTTCAATCCATCCATCACTTATTCATCCACCTGTCTTTTATTTCTTCTTTCTTTCTTTCCATTTTTATGGGATTGTTATACAAAAGAGCTATTTCTCTGTGTTTCACTTTGGGTTTAAGCCCATTCATTCTTTTATCCTCTGTCACTAATCTAACGGGAATACATGAGCTATAGCTCTGGGACTGAGTTCCTTCCTTCCTTCCGTCCTTCCTAGGTCCTTCTATTTCTTTCTTTGTGATATTGGTTTCTTTCTTTTTTCTATCCTTCCTTCTCTTTCTTATCTTTTCTGTCTGTCTCTTACCTTCCAGTTTTCCACCTTTACATCCAGGTGCTGCCTGTTGTCACATGGCAGACTGTCAAGAAATGACACAACAATACAGTGACACATCACTTACTGAACCTAATCAAACTGCATTTGATCAGCGAGCATTTCTCTTGAACCAGATCCACAGCACCTTTCTCGCAGCCTCCCGAGAGACCACGGGCCCGCCGAGTCCCGAACACCCCCTCCTCGCCAGCCCGTCACTCCGCGACGCTTTTCTCCTCCCTGCCGTGAAACCCGCTCAAACAAATTTGATTTAGCAGCTCGGCGAGGGCCATTCCTGTGGAAAGAAAACAAATATTGTTATAATGGTAATAACATCTATTTGCACCGTGCGACAAACGACGCCGGGCCCTTTGAAAAGAGGCCCCTGCTCCCGCGCAGCCACCTTATTCTTATTCATGAAAGGACCGCTTATGCATATTAGCGCAAACTAGGTATTCTACTCGCCGGCATTTGGACTGTCAATCATCCTTACGGAATACAAGAAGGAACGGTGACAAAAGAGAACCGGGCAAGAAGGCTGACAAATTGTCCCCAAAGTCAAATTTGACAGCCTTTTATGATTAATGGGCTTGATTATGGAGAAATATCTCCCTAACTGCTTTCCGGGTGTTTCTTTCTGCTTTTCCTATTGCGAGAAATGGGGAAGAGAGGCTAAGCGGAGCGGCAAGAGAATAAAATCAGCCGCGAGAGGAGTTGAGGGAGAAGAAAGGAATTGAATTAGGCAGGAAAGGTTAGAGTTTGTGACAAAAAGAAGTGTGCAGGGGGAAAGAAAGGCCACAGGTCCTCGCAAAACACTTCATAAAACAAATTCATGCAGGAGGAAGCCCGGGTTGATGCCACCGGGACAGACGTAAACAAATATACGGCAACAAATGTACAGGGGCGTGAAGCTCGAATGGTTGGGTATGGGATAAAAAAAATATTTTCATGAAATGAATACACTGTAATTCACACGCCATCCTGCCAAATGCATAAATGTTACTTGCTGAGAAGTCATCGCTGAGGATTCAGTAAAAAACTTTAAAACTTAACAAGTTAAATCAAATCATATTTTCTGTTTCTCCTGCAGCTCTGAATGAACCCACCATAGACTACGGCTTCCAGAGGTTACAAAAGGTCATTCCTCGTCACCCCGGAGACCCGGAGAGGTTACCTAAGGTTAGTGTGGTGAAGTTCTTGTTTTCTTGGGTGCGTTTTAAAATCACACAACCTGCCCAGCGTTGGCATGACATAAATGTAAAAGTGAGCCTAAAATGTATGCGAGACGGACATAAAACAGTACGTTGAATATTTCAGCCTCAGATTTGCCACTGCATTTGAACTTCAAATGTTTTCCCAAGTCTGCCAACCAAACCTTGATTCTCAAAGCCTGAGGGCCTTCTGTTTGATAGCGTAGAAAGAACATCTCATACGGGCTTGTGAATGAAAAAGCAACTGTTTGTGCGATACCGGCTTTGAAAGGGTGAGATGGAGGTTATATCCATGCTGGTGACTCGTTGCCACTTTGGACCAGCAAAAAGCAAACAAATCTGTTGGAAAAAAGGAGAAATGCATGAGGACGGGCTGTATGTAAATGCAAAACACACATGTGTGCACATTCACCGAGTCGAGCACGGAAACCGAATGTGCAGTCAGGTGCCCTGGGCGGTTTGCCGCCTGGTTAGTATGAAAAGATTATTTTCCCCTAAAAAGGCAGGAAGCTAAGTGAGAGAGATTCTTTCGGGCAGGGCGCTGGTGTAGGAGGGGATCAGATCTGATGCGGACTGACATTTTGAAACAGTTGCCAAATTGAAACCATTTATCAAAATCTGACATCTGAGATCCAGTCACCAAAAAAGCAGTTTATTTGTAAATTGATACTAATAGTAAGCATACATTGTCTGGCTGCTTTGATGGCGTGATTTGTGGCGAGGGGAGGCCGCCAGCCATCACCTCTTATATACTTATACATTCGAGAGGAAAACTCAATAAGAATGTTGACGCTTTCTTCCCCGCCTTTATTTCGCTCCCGGTGCCGAGAATTTTTGACACGGTCCTATAAATAAATAAGCAAGTAGATACATAAAGCAGTAAGTAGGTAAATAAATAACTAAGGGAATGAATAAGTAATTGAGCATGCAAATAAGCAAATAAATAAACAAATAAAAAGTTAAGTAAATAACCATGTTCCAAGCTGTGCATGAATATCCTCATTTGTGCTACTCCAGTATTTCTGTACAGTGTAACCTACATATCTAATAGAGTAGTGAGTGTATATTTATTTTAGGCCTTTTATATTTATTTGTTTTGAGATTTTAAATACATAGTCATTTCTGAGTATTTAATAATCCCCAAAATGAGATTTGCACCATCTGAGTGTGCTTGTTTATGTGTGTGTTTGCATACCTTGCTAGTTTGCATTAGTGTGTGTGTACAGTACATGTGTGTGTGCATGTGTGTTTGTAGGTGTTTGCTTGTTTGTGTGTGTGAGTGAGTGTGTGTAATATGTGTAAGCTTGCCAGTGATGGCCCCAGCATTTAGAGACCCAGCTGTGCTCGCCTGGCGACCTTTGCATGGGCCAGACGTGTATCAGGTTTATCTATAATTTCATTTCCAGTCCCAGATTTGGCCGTCAGCACGCACCTTTCTGTCCAGATAGATCAGGAATATGATTCAGGGTCACGTATTTCTCGCTGGCATTCGGGACACATGGAGACAGTCCCAGGTTGCCAGGAGGTTAACAGCCTGTGAGATCCACTCTTTCAGACACCTGGATAGCAGTGATCTCTTTTAGCAACGGATTGTGTTTCCAATATAAAGCCGGTGTTGTTTTTTATAGTGTTTGTTTGTAAAAATGCGATTCTATTGGAATATATTTTTTATTTATTTTAATGCTGTTACAGTGTTTAAAATAAACAACAGTGCAATTTGACTTAGTAGTCAATTGCTGAGATTACAAAACCTCTCCATGTGACAACTTGCCCCGGTCCGCTCAACACACTGTAAAAGTTTTTTTAGCTGCTTTTGATTTTTTTAAGCACAGTCAAATTGGCTTTTCAGATAATTTCAATTTACTATTTTAAATGTTTTTATATTAATTCAACTCATCAATATACAGTAAGTTTTAACTTTTATTTTTCAGCTCATTTTTTTAAACATGTTGGCACATTATACTTTTATCAGTTAAGTACTTTATTACTATAGTAAGCATGTATGTGTGTGTGTGTGTGTGTGTGTCAGGTTGCTTCTGTAACACTGTGTGTGTGGTGGACCGCTGCTCACCAGCCTCAGTGTGTGTATGTGATTTATCATTGTTAGGGGACCTGTCGGATGGCTTGCTCTCCCGGGTCAGCTGATCTGCTCTCGCCGGGCGCTTGAGAACCATCCTTCCATAATTGAGCCCCTAGAAAGAAAGCACGGGGAAAAAAAGAGGAAAAAATATAGAAAGGAAGATAGAAACTGGCTTGTCGGGAGACGGCCTTCAGGGCCAGAGAGTCGAGTGCTGGGCCAATCTAGAGTCAAACAGACTCACCTTGTTACCTGTGTTGAATGAACTGCAGAGCTTCTGTGCTACTTTTTGTGACCCACCCAGCCACATACACTTCACACACACAAGAAGTCTAGAGATTAATTCATGCTGTGATGCGCTGCTGTTGGGATCTGTGGAAAGGAAAAGCAGAGGAGTGCAGCATCTTGATGTTGCATCAAGCGTGCTCTCTGCCTTTTGGCCGGTGGATTGAAGAGATTAACATGCAGACGTGAATTCAGCTCATCCAGAATATCTCACAGGGCAGAGAACAACTTGCATGCCTCCGTGAGTGCTCATCGTGAGGGGTGCGAACAGGGCCGTCCCTTAAACATCCGGCTAACTAGAACTAAAACAGGTTTCGCAGTTTTTCAGTTGCTTTTTATTATTCTGTTCTTCATTAAATATTTAATTACCTATGTTTTAATTCATTTATTTTTAGTCTCTTTATTAATAGTTTATATATTGAAAGTTACTTACACATTTGATCACTAATAACCTAGAAAAAATCTAAAATATTTTGAGTCACTGTATAATGTTCACCTTGATCAAGATAAGGTTATTTTAGTTTACTAAAAAACGTCTCTGTTCATTGAACTCATATCAAATATTGACCTCAAAATTATGGGAAAAACTTAACTAAAGGAAAAATTTAAATATTGCCTTAAAAATAAATTGAAATAAGTTTAAAGCACTAATATTGTAATAATGAACAAAAAATGTAACTAAAATGGAAATTAATTAATAGTATATAGCAACATTAAAAATAAACAAATAAGTTATAAAAAGACAAAAGCAAATACCAAAATTGCTAAAACTTTAACTTAAATTAACATAAAAACTAAAGATCTAAAAATAAAAGCTAATTTAAAATAATAATAAAACTAAAATCAAAACTATAATAATTCTGCTTTCTTTAACACCACATAGTCTAAATACATTATACACATTTTTAAGTAATGGTTCATTCAACTTAAACTCTTAAATTTTGGCCAGATATGAGTTGAAATAACTTAATAATTGCATAACTTATTTTAATGTGTTGAAACAATGTAAAAAATGACTTGTAAAGCCAAGTTGATTGCGCTTTCAAATCTTTAAGGCAGTAAAGATTTTTTTACAGCATATGAAATAACTAAGGCCAGTTCCTTCATTTTCCGACAGAAGATCCCTCTTGGTACAGTAGCACAAGAGGGACTTCTCTCTCCTCCAGCTACGTCCTCAACCTGTGACGCAAGGGACCATCCGCGAGGTCTTATCATCTGATGACTGGAGCTCCCGGGTGAGGAAGGGAAGGTGTAAAAATGGGGGTCTTCTAAGAAAGACCACCACCCTTGAGTAATAAAGATCACAGGATGACTAATTGTATGCCTGGCAGGCGGCGGATCTTTACACCTCGACAGTCGGCTAATAAGACACAAGGCCCGGTACCTGTCTCTCTCTGGGCCAGGTGGCACACCTCTAAAGCCCAGAGCGGGGTCAGATGCTCAGGCCGACCGACTGTAATCATCAGCGGGTCTACTAGAGGGCAACTGCCACCTTATCAATCATTGATCGCATTTCATTAGGGGGTTCAACGGAGTAAGTATTGAGCCTTGAAGTAATATCGAGGTTATGGAGCACCATGACTACAGGGAGCGTGGACTGATTCGTGCTGGCAGACTTAATTTGAGAGGGCTTTTTGTTTGGGCAGAGAAAGTGTGATGTGAAATAGTTTGTAGGGAATGTGAAGGGTACGAGTGTAAAGTAGCCAGCGGTGCTTCTGTAGACGGCACATAAATAATGAAGCAAAGCTGAGTCCACCGCGCGCAACTGTACAGTCTGTTCACCTTGTGGCTGTCTGAAATCATTTTATACCCAACACCCCTCCCCGAACCAGTTCCTTTTTCACTTTTGGTACCGTCTTGTGTTTCTGGAATGAAACTCTTTCCTGTTTAGATTTGAAAACTTTTTTTGCATTTTTATAGTTGTAGGTTTAGTAGGAGAAGCAGCTGTAGAGGAGAAGGGGAGAGAAAAGGAGAGCTGTGGAGTGCCGATAAGCGATGTTGTTAGTGATAAATGAGACACTGTGCATTAGGATATTGATCAGGACTGAATTCAGACCAGTGTTAAAGTGCTCACAGTTCTGATTACACATAATACCTTGACAGGAAACCACACACTACAACTCACACACACACACATAGACCGAAACAAAACGAACAATCCGCTTTTGATATGAAATCACACGTATTTCATTCAGTACAAACTCACAGTTACATTGCCAACATGTGCACATTTACTACATTCTAAAATGAACATTTCCCATGTTATTTAAAAAAAAAAGTTATTCATTTTTATTTATTTTAATTTAAGGGTGATTTGTCCTTATTTTACCCAACCATGATTTAAACATTTTTTTTTTTTTAAGTAAAGAACTACTGTATGTTATGTATATTAATCAAATGCCACATACAACTGCTGTCCAATGTTAAAGGGGTAGTTCATCCAAAAATCAAGATTCTGGCATCATTTACTCACCCTCTTGTCATTTCAAACCTGTATGACTTTCTTTCTTCCGCAGAACACAAAAGAAGATATTTTTAAGAAACCGAACAACGATGGTAACCATTCACTTCTATTGCATGCACACAAAACCAAGTCAATGGGTACTGCCGTTGTTCGGTTACCAACATTCTTCAAAATATCTTCTTTTGTGTTCTGCAGAAGAAAGTCATACAGGTTTGAAATGACAAGAGGGGGGGTAAATGATGACATCATTTTCATTTTTGGGTGACCTGTCCCTTTAAGACAAAAATATTTAGACACTATATTTGACTTTAAAGACACATGTTGCTGTTTCACTTTATCTAAACCCTACTGATCATACCAACACTCAAACATAGATGCGCGCCCACACCAGAAGACACTCATGTACAGCAACAACTCTTTGTCTGTAATGTGTTAGTCAACACTTGTACTTGTGAATGCATATAAGGGTGAGTTTTTGTGGGCGTGCGAATTGCTATGCAAGTGTGTGTGTTTGCGTTAGTTCATGTGTGTGTGTGTGTGTTCATGTTGTGCCAAAGGGCCCATGGCGGGCTGTCGTAGCCAGCAAGCATGAGAGACATTAACTAACTTCTGTTTTATAATGGAGATTAATGAACTGAGCCACGGCCAGATAGAAGAGGGGACGGGAGACCAAAGGAGAGAGAGGGTATGTAAAAGACAGAGAGAGAGAGAGAGAGAGAGAGGGAGAGAGGGAGGTATGCTGCCTGTGCCAAAGCTGTGCTGGTGACAGATTACCCACTGGGTGTGGATGGCAGAGCACTGTTCAACCAGGGACAGGTTGGGCGGCTGGGGCCGGACACAGGGAACTGCGGCGGGGAGGCTGCCTCGAACAAGAGCCCCATACCTTGACAGCATCGGGCAAGAGAGCAGGGGACAACGAAAGCATAGAGACATGTACAGATGGGCAGACGCAGGGAGGGAGGACTGGCATTTATAATCATAATATACCAAAAGAAGCCCGTTTGCATTGGTTTTAGTTTTCTTATGTTTCGTTCAGATCCCAATACTACTAATGTGTAGATATAAATGATTAACTTTAGCCTATATTAGTTGAATAGGTATGAGAAGAACAGAGCACAAGGTCTCTCTCTCTCTCTCACTGCCTCACGTGTTTGTCATTGACTTGAGCCATCTGTGAGGATCGTTATTGCTCGCAGCTGATTGGCCGGGGAAAGACTGTTAGTTCTAAGGTCATATTTTGTCGTGGGAAATGCAAGTAAATGAGGATGAGGATGAGGAGGAGGAGGAAGCTTAATGCCCCCCCCTCTCCATATGCCCCCCGATCCTCACACACATGTGTGTATGTTCACAACCGCACAAACACTGGCAGAGAAACACACTCCCTGATGAGCAGTTAAAGTTAAACTCCACAGAACATTACAGTAGCTGCTGGTTTCCACGGCCTGGATCTCACTCAGTTATTCCTTAAAAATGTAACCCACACAGTGTGTTTAGTCACTCGGCCAGAAAGGTTTTTGGTGTTTTTGCAAAGGCCTCGTGGCCTGGCATCAAGCCGTCGAGAGCCATGTTTAGAGAACACAGAGGCTGATGATGACTGACATAAATATCATCAATCTCAAAAGATTCTTCTAGAATGATGTCTACAATTCCCATATTTGTTTGTGTCTGGTGTGTGTGTGTTTAAGTGCTAGCTATGGTTTTCATTGGAGCAGATTAACCAAAAGTTGATGAAAACCCTATTTTGAGGATATGTTTAAAAGGGAAATGACTAGATTTAATTTATAAAATATACATTTATTTATAATTTATTAGGGCTGTCAAACGATTAATCACATCCAGAATAGTTTGTGTTTACATAATATATGTCTGTGTACTGTGCATATCAATTTTGTGTTTATAAAAACATACACATACATGTTTATACTGTATTTAAGAAATATTTAGATGTATTTATTTATATTACCAATCATTAAAATTATAAGTGTTTAATAATGTAATATTTTTCTTAAATATATGCATGTATGTGTATGTGTTTGTATACCCAAAATGAATTTTTAATGAAACTCAAACTTTTATTTTGCATGAGATTTATCGTTTGACTGCCCTATAATTTATGTAAATCTAAAATTGTGTCTTAAAAAGGTTGTAGAATTGCAGAATTTTTTGTTGTTTTATAATGTTTAATGAAGTTTAGGAGTTAAATTGTGCTAAAATGTGAATATAAAATAATAGTTTTAATTGGGAATTGAGTTCGCTTGGTCTTGGTGTGTGTGAGAGAAGGTGTGTGTACAGATGTAGGCTGTTGTTCTCACAGTACAGTAATGATAGGTTTGGAAGAGACCCATCTGCCTCTTACCTGTTGACTCTAGAGGGGAAAAACAACCCCTCTCTCTCTCTCTCTCTCGCTCTCTCTCTCTCTCCCTCTCTCTCTCTCTCTCTCTCCCTCTCTCTCTTTCTCTCTCTCTCTACCTCTCTCTCTCTCGCACACACTTTTGCGCATTTCCTTCTTCTTTCAATCTCTCTCCGCTCATCTCTCAGTGTCTGTCCTCTCGTTGTGAGTTTTACAGTTAATCTAGTGTTCCCTCTGTGTCCTGCTTTCTGTATCCTGGGCTTATGTCTGCCATTTCTTCATATCTTATCTTCCTCACATTAACAGCATCTGCAGTTCTTTGGGTCATTGTCTGTGTTTACTCTGTGTTTTTTTCTGCCTCTCATGTGAAGTGTGTGTGGTAAGCCCACACCTTGTCTCAGTGTAATACCCCAGGGAAATCCAGTAGAGGTTGCCATAATACCAGCTCTGACTTCTTCTGTACCAACACCCCCACCACACACACACGACTCAGAGAGAGAGATAGAGAGAGAGCAAACCCTTGTCTGTATTCTAGCTATTTTGTTTACAAATAGCAACATAAAACCTCATTCCACGTTTTATTCAGTGCTTTACGGTTCATTCGTGGTACATTTGTTTAGATTTTGTGTATTCTGAGATGCAGGGGCCGGATTCACGAAACTGTACTTAAAGTCCCAGTGAAATTAAAAATGATCATTCTTATTTTTTCATGAAATAGTGCAGCGTTTTTATAAATATTTTATCAATCTGCCCTGAAATGACGATCCATCTCAAATGACGTAAATTAGACGAGCATCTGTTTTTATACATCCAATCATTAGCTGTGAAAAAACAGGCCACACCCACACGTTTTTCTCATTTTAAATTCCGTTTCACTTGGAAATAAAAACGATCGCAACTTCCGGTTCACGGGGACAAAATATATGCTAGTTCTTCAGATAATTTACATGAAGCTCGTAAGAATGTTCCTCTTTAAGTTCTCAAATATTTTCTTCAAGCCATTTTCATTTTTTTCATTAGATCAAAATGGCATATGCTTTGTAACTCAATCTTGAGAAAATAAATGAAAAACTACCTTAAGAAGTTTTTTCGGGGATACAAAACATTCCTAACCTTTTTCTAAAATTACAGTTTAAGAAAAAATATGGCAGTTAAGAGGAATTTTCTTCTTAAGAAAAGGTTTTGTCAATCCGCCTCCAGATTCTTAATCTTGGCATTGCTAGTACATCAAAAAAAAATGTAACAGTATGATTTGATTGATTATTATGCACACAGCTTTTACAAACAAATATAATATTTACACCTTTAAAATAGTGTTTTATACAGTTCCATTCAAAACTAGTGAAAAACATGCCCTAACCAAATGGGATCAATTTCGACATTCTTGTCGATTACGGAGGTGAACATCAGGGCGATGTCAGCGATTTAAAACTTTCCCCCGTGATGTAAACAGGTAAAGAGACAAAAATGAGAAACATAAGAAATAAATTCAGGACAGATGGAGCAGATGGAAAACTCTGAAAGCTGTTTCATGCGCTCGTGTCCTGTTTGGTGCTCTTGGTGAGACCAGAACGAGAGTGTGTGGGCCAGCGGAGATGTGTGACTTACACAGGAACACCACGAAATAACACGCAAACCTGCAGTCACACGCGCCGTGTGAAGAACGACAGAGCACGTGTGTGTGTGTGGACTTTGAACAGATCTCAGCGCAGGATCAGTGCTTTGTGATTTGGCACAGGTTGTGTGCGTGTGTTCAGTGTGTGTACAGTGCATGTGTGTGTGTGTGTGTGTGACAGGTTGGTGTAAATTAGATTCAAACAGCTTCTTTTTCTGCCTGCTTCATCACAATTTCGCTCTCTGTTTTTAAGCACATGACTTTTTATAGCACTTTAAGCAGATTTTATAAATAAATATAATATTTATGATGCTCTACTTTGTGAAGATATTATTTGTGACAGTGCAAGAGTTGAAGTTTCGCACTAAATTGAATGTGTGTGTGTGTTGTTAGGAGGTACTGCTGAAGCGGGCCGCAGATCTGGTGGAGGCGCTGTATGGGATGCCCCATAACAATCAGGTATAAACAAATCACACAAGAAGCAGATTTTTTATATAAACATTATAAATCAGCAGTTTATAAATCGAAGCGTTTTATACGTCTAATAAACATCATTACATCTCTCTATTTGTATGTTGTCTCCTGAACAGGAGATCATTCTGAAGCGTGCCGCAGACCTGACGGAGGCGCTGTACAGCGTGCCACGGAGCCATAACCAGCTGCCCTCGCTGACGGGCTCCGGCGCTCACTCAGGCATGATGGGAGTCAACTCCTTCAGCAGCCAGCTCGCGGTCAACATCTCTGAGGCATCCCAGGGAGACCAAGGTATTGTAGAAGGGTCTCAAGGAAACTGGCACATCACACAAACATGATTGAGACATTTCAAAAGAACACGAAACTCGAAGCTGCTCAACGCACGTTATACAGTCTGTGAGTCAGCTGTCTCTTGGTGGGCATAACACCCACCCTCAGCCCCGGGCCTGCAGCTCTGTACGTGGCGATCACATGGCTGTGTTTTGGCGAGCATGTCACCCACAGCACTCAAAACTGCCACTCACATCCACCTGCTCACAGGAACGACACGAGCGTGTCTGTGTGTGTAAACGCTCGCTGTCAACCCGGAGAGATGTGTGAGGAGTGCAGACTGTGAACGAGCCAAGATGACAGTGTTACACGAAGGAAACACGCTGATTAAACTGACTTAAAGACTCCTTCACACTCCTGAAAAAAACAATTTTTGTCATCATTTATTCACCCTTGTGTTGTTCAAAACCTGTATATTACTTTTTTTTCTTTGGATCACAAAAGAAGATAATTTGAGAAATGTCTCCGTGGTTTTGTGTTCGTACAATGGAAGTCAATGTGGGCCAGTGTTGTTTGGTTACCAACATTCTTCAAAATATCTTCTTTTGTGTTCTGCAGGTTTGGAATGACATGAGGATAAGTGAATGAATAATAGTGAACATTAAAATATACGTGTCACTACTGAGATAAGATTTCATACCAAAAATGATGACTGAATTTGCTAAATATAAAAATATAGCATAATACAAACTAATAATACAGTTTGTTGACATACAGTAAGTGTATAGTGCTATAAAACTGACATTGACAGCACAGATTATAACAAGAAACGTTTGAGTTCATTATGAAATCTCTGACCTTTGGTTGATCGCGCATCACATGTGCGTTTGAGCGTTTCCACACACAAGTGTGTTTTCAATATCCGCCGCGTCGAGCCATGTTTCTCTTCACCCACCAGCTCTGTCACACACAGACAGGAAGCGGGAACGAATGTAAGACGAACAGATCACTCCGCTCATATCACAGCGAGATCCAGGAAGGCAGAGAAACTCTCATTCCCCTGACACTCCTCTGTTTTCCCTCGTCCTAACACTCATCTCTTCTCCTCATCTGTTTTCCTCATTCGTGCAGGAAAAGAACACCTACAGTTATCCATGAGGTCATGGGAAAGGGCCGTTAGCCATTATAAAAATATTACATTTCATACTTCACGCTCGTGTGCAGTGAAACTTCAGCGGGTTTTAATTCGGTTACTGGGCTCTTCTCATTCATCCATCAAAGTAATTATTGTTTCGAGTTATAATTACAAGTTGCAAACTCGTTTATAGAAAACGCCGCCTCTTTCCTGCAGCTTATCAAAACACAGAGGAACGCGGTTTATTTCGGAAAATTCTTACAAATGATATTTGCAGACTGTAATTTGATTGGTCGAGCGGCCTTGTTGCCGCCCATTTTGAATGTAAGAGATTTCTGTAGAAACTCACAAGACTGTCTTCTGTTTTTTGAGATCGAACGTGTATGAAAAGTATATTCATGCTTTAGTGTTTGTATTTTTGTTAAACCACTTACAAGTTTATATAACTGCTTTTAGCAAAAGCATTTACGTGTCAGTTTACATCATGCCACAAACACAGTCGATTGAGCTTAACTCGTATGGAACAAAAAACATTCCTTTAATATTTTCTCCTTTCCTCTCGCAAACTGACCTTTGACCTGCTCTGAGAATTTCGGCTTTAAGCCCAGAAAGTGAACCTAGATGAATGCCAAATGGTACATTTAAGACTTCCTGTCGAGTTTTGAGCAACTTTGAGTGGCAGAACACTGGCTAGGGATCATACGAGAGAAATGAAAGAAAAAGGAAAGTGCGATGGCAGCTTTGCCGCATCTTCTCGTTCGAACACAAACACATGCTGCTGCTTATGGAAACATGAGTTTCGCCCGACTGCTGTACTAAGTGCTTCAATAACAACACCCGGATGTCTTTAAGATTTTCTCACACTTACTAAAGCGTCCCACCCACGGCAAAGACAAACCCAGCGTGTTACACACATGCGTCCAACTGCAACATCCCATATACGTCTCTCCAAATATTTGAACCGGAAGTTTTAACCCGTCTCTTTTTATGCTTTCCAGGTTACTCTCGTAACTCAAACAGCGTGTCTCCTCGCGGCTACGTGCCGAGCTCCACACCCCAGCAGTCTAACTACAACACCATCACCTCCACCATGAACGGATACGGAGCGGCCGGAATGACCAACCTGGGCGTCCCCGGATCCCCCAGCTTCCTCAACGGCTCCGCCGCCAACTCTCCGTACGCAAGTGAGTCTCCGAACTTCATGGCACTAATAGAGCCCGCAGTCTGCCTGCTGAAAAGACCAGCGTGTGTTGAGTTTTCAATGGCCTTGTTGTTAAAGTTCAACTGGTTTATTTAAGGAGCATGCTGGTCATTTCAGCAGGTCAGTTAACCCCTTTAGAGCATGTTTTGGATTTTGTTTAGTTGGATTTATCCATCCGTGATAAATTCAACTGTGATTTTAAAGATCACGGAAGAGGACTCAGGCATTGCTTCAGTCAGGCCCGGCTCTAGTTTTTTCAATGCATGGTGGGACAGATAGGGGTGGGTGGTTTTGGTCTCATTTTTGGATGAGCCTGGTCCCCCTTGGAGCCGGGCCCGAACTCTTACATGGCCTCTCAATGCAAATCTGTGCACGGAAACACTGAGGTTATTTGTGTGTCTTGCGTGTCCCGTGAGGCAAACGCTTGTCTTGTCTGCTGTTCCATGCACTGTGAACGTCTCCATCCGAACTAACTCCACAAACGCCCCATGTCTTCCATCCCTCTCCATGACTAACAAATTAACAACTCTTCCATACCTCTCACTCACTCCGTCACGCACACGCTTTGGGGGTAGTGGGCTCTCCGTCTGCACCTTCACGTAGCGCCGGCGTATTTGTGAAAAAAATAACACGCCGGGTCTCCATGACAATCACAAATGAGTTTTATATAGTAGACTGTTCGTATATTCAATGTGTGATTGGCACTTGTTTGGCAGGCTGTGCGTTGTGCAAAGCTGTTTCGGGGCAGGTTTGCTTTCCATTCCTTACGAAAAATGGGAAACAAGCTGGCAAGCGTCTTCAATTGGAATTTCATTGAAGAAATCTGTGGGTTTTACGCGAGCTGGTGTGAAAGCTCCTTATGTAATTCAGAGCCAAGCTGCTATAAGATGTTGGCTATGGTGTCTCATCCCGTCTACCTCTCGTAGCGCGCAGATGACCGCACATTAGCCGCTTGTCTTCTGGCATGTGAGTGTGTCAAAGAAAAATGGTTTTATGTCGGTGCTTCTGCGAGAAAACAAGTGCCAAATGAGGAGTGCAATGACCTAAATAGGATATCCTCTCCAAGAGTTCTAAGTTATGGATCAACTTTGCCATTCAGGTAGCACACTTTTTCATTCCCATAATGCATCACTGCCACAGCCCCTCCCCTTTAATTAACCCTCTAACAATCGGCATGACCCACCTCATTAACCACCTGCTCACTCACCAGCATCTGTGTGTGTGTGTGTGTGTGTGCGCGCATGTGTGTCTCTGCATGTGTGTGTGTGTTTCAGTCACCCCCTCCAGCCCCCTACTGGAACCTCATGTCTACTCTTCGTCTTCATTCATCCCTCCCTCCATTTCTCTGTCTGCGGGCCCTTTTTCATTCTCTCCTGTCCATATGATCTCTGCAGTCAAACAGAAGAGCGCCTTCGCGCCTGTCGTCCGGCCACAGACCTCCCCGCCCCCCACCTGCACCAGCACCAATGGGAGCAGTCTACAGGGTGAGCACCCCACCCCTCTCCTCAGGAATAAAAGACCCTAATGTCACGACAAAAAAGTCACAAAATGTTGAGGTCAAAGTTGATCCATAACTTTCAATCTGGTTGTTTTTAAAACCAAAACTTGTGGACTGCATGAGTAAGTCATTACATTTGTATTTAATCTTTTTTTTTTTATCGTAAAGCTTTCATAGGATTATTAGGGTAAAGTATAGGATTTTAAAATCAAAATGACCAAATATTAGATCTGCATGTCGTCCAACTGCATGTTTTGTAAATGAAAATCTATTCACGTCATTCACATGAACTCATAGGTCCAATGTGTGTCATACAGCATGCTAATATTTTCACCAAAGCTAGATTCAAAAATAAATCAAACCCTCCGCATAGTCTCACCAGTAGCATGCGTTTTAATACTCTACTGTCAAATAAGGAAGACATTTCCTTCTTCATAACAGACGCAAACGCTTGTCTTTTACTTAGATAATGTCTTCACAAGATCAATGAGCTCGCTGCATCTTATCTGAACTGTTTGTTGTTGTCGACTGACCTCTCGGTTCTGCTTCTCTTTCAGCTATGGCCGGCCTGATTGTCCCTCCCATGTGAAGAGGAACGACAGATTTCTCTGGGCGTCCTCGAGCCCTTGACAAACTCACTGGCTCACCAAACCTGTCTGACACTCTTATCAAACATCACAGATCCTCTAAAGAGAGCTACACCTGGACCGCTAAAAACAAACACAAAGGGAAAAATGTGCACCTGGCCTGAAAATGTCCCATGTCCTGGCTGTAATGTCAATATATTGTGTTACTTTTGCCCTCTACAAGTTCATCCTTGGAGATTCAGAGAACGCTGAAGCCCGGGTGAAGATTTCAGAGGAGGAGGAAGATGATTCGTTCCTGAAATGTAATGTCTTCAAGTTTTTTTCCTTCCTTTTTGTTTCTCGACCATCAGATGTGGGAACAAATACAAAATGATCCCAGACAGAAAAGCCCCGACCAAGATGATATTTAGCACTGATCAGGATTTTGGATGTCAGTCCTTTTTAAACATACTGTTTCCGTAGTTTCAATGTAGTTCCAGGTGTGTGGATAGGTAGATTTAAGCCAGGAATGCTTTCTGCAGTTTTATCACATTTAGGTACCAGACTTATTGTTGATCTTCTTATCGTGCTCTTTTGTATGTATTTATAAAGTTCGTTTCAGGATTTCTTCGGTGAGTTAGGCCTGAATAATAGTATCAAATATCTATGTCAACACATTTGATGTCTTAATACCTTTTAGATATTGTAAAAAGAGTGAAAATAAAAGGGATTACACTTTTTTTGTAAAAACAAAAAACGACAACAAAAAAAAAATAAGTCTGGACCAGGACGCCTGTTTTTAAAGCAGGGTGCCGAGCTCCACAACTTTTGTAAAAAATGACATTTTTTTCTCCAATCGTATATATTTAATGTTTTCTTTTTGCGAAAAGCATTTGTGTTCTTGTTCCTCCTCTCGTCTCGTGTGTTTTTGTGAAACGTGTATGATCATAGTTATTTCCTAATGCACTATTTTTGTTGGGGCACTTACAAGAGCTATGTATCTTAGCGAGCGTAAGAAATTAATGAAAAGAACAAAAAAAGAGAAAAAACGTATACAAATATGCACCGGTATGTTTTCAGACGATTACTTTTTGAAAATTGTTTATCATGTGATTTTGTTGATGTTTCTACAATGTCTCCATAATATTTCTCTGTCCTTGTGAGCTTTATTTTACATTAGATATTCGTTGGTTCACCGTGTAGCGTCGACTGGTGAAAAGTCAAAGGTCCTATGCCGTCATATCTAATGTGCTGATAAATATACCACGTGATAAATGTGTCACATGAGATTTCCAAACCTGTTGGGATTATTTAAGTGGATGAATACTGCACACGTGATTCATTTTGACGTGAGACCATTCATTGACGTCGGTGGTGGTATTGTTGTTGTCGTTGCACACATGCACAATTTATGCAATCTGTATTTAAAATAATGCAAGCAACTTGCTTAATCCACACTCGTGTGGAACAGCTGTGAAATTTTATGAAGGGAGATATAATGATGCCTTAAAATAAAATGTGCTCCAACACTAAATCAAAAACAAAATCTTAAAGATGCATGATGCATTTAAATACTTTAGGGATGACGTGGGAAGGATATTCTGTCATTGGTTTACTGTCGTCTGACACTACAGCGCTATATACATAGTTGTGTAGTCATGTTTAGTTTTCTGTTTGTGACGCGACTTAATATCACCTACTGTGACCACTTGAAAAGATGTAATTTTAATATTCCCGCTATGGTTTTACTTTCATAAGGGTGTGTGTGTGTGCGTCTGTGAAGTTGTGGAAAACCTCTTTTATTTCACAGGTGACCCAATTACTTTACATTCGTCCTGTCGGGGTTTCGACAGAAATGGGGTAAAGGAAATACAATTTGACGGTACCCGATTGTACCGAAACAGCTGAATTCAATCTCAAAGTTCACATGAAAACACACTTGTCAGAGATCCAGTTTGGCACGAAACCACACACACACACACACACACAGTTTTATCCATTCCCCCATGCATTGAGTTTTCTAATAGCTTGTGAAAGGTTTTTGTCATAGATGTAGAAAGCTGCCTTCTGCTTCTTTAATTTTTTCTTCAAAAACAGTTTTCTTTGGAAATGTCGAACTCAAAGTGAAACGGGGAAAGGTACTGCATCTTTGTGAAATATGAAATATTATATCAAAATATATCAAAGCACAATGTTTAATTAATGTCTTTAGGATTCAGATAGGGAGATGTATTCTACTTTCCGTTCTTCTCTGACCATGCTGTACATAAATGCATGTTTTGCCTTCGTTTTCTTTTTCCTATTTGGTTTTCCTGTGATTCCGTGCTTTTTGTACAGAAACAGAAAAATAAAGATTACATTTGGCTTGAAGACGTCTCTCAGTGCTTTGTATCTCACACATTTTTCACTCTCGCAATGCTTTAAAAACATCAACAGTCCATCGAGTTCTAAAAGTCACTTTTTATGCTGTGCCTCTCTGCATGGGGCGGACCATCTCGGGCCAGAAATTTCGAGATCCGCTCCAAACTTCACAGCGTGGCTCATCCTTCCAAGGCTTCGACCTTTTGCTCTGCTCCGCCTGCCAGCTCTGCTCAGTTGATGGGATATATTTTTGAAACCTTATCCAAAGACCACATTCAATCTTTTAGAGTTTTGGCCCTCAAACTCAAACGCCAGAACCTGCTTAAGACACACTGACCCGTGCAGATCAGAATCAATCATTCCTGAAATGGTTCCAGCGCAGTCATTTTCCTGAGCTCTCTGCCTGGATGTTAAGACGGGACGAGGGGGATGTCCAGCACGTGATTTGTGCACATGACAAAAGAAACGTTTTAAGGAAAGGGAAATATCTGAGTTACTTAGCTGGTGACCTCTTGTTTTTGACAGTCTCACAAAATTGAGTTTGTTGACATCAGACTGATTTGGATTGGTGACGAATAGGAGAAATTTCCTCCAGAAGGAAATTTTGTTGCTCAGAGGCATAGCTCAATTGAACTCGATTGTATTTCATTTAAGTATCAACTTTTGTGTCTCCTAAAATGGCTTAGGAAGAATTGAAAAAAAATCTAAGGATACAATTGTTGAAATACATACCTAGCTGTTGAGATTGTAGAGTTAAAATAATCTGGATTTGGGTAAATTTGTTGAGAATTCTTAGAGGTCATATTGAGATCTTCAAATATAGTGACTTTTGATTGCAGACTTGACAAATCTGAGCTCATTTTTTGACATTGTTGAGGTCTCTTCTGAAACTCCAACGGAGACATTTGTGAGATTTCTGGGTCTTCGTCTCAGGAGAAATATCATGAGCAAAAATTTTCATTTTCTCTTAAATATCTTTTTGATGTCGAATAAAAATAATTGGGATGTTAAAGAGACACAATTGTTTAATCATATTTTTGTCAGTAAAACATTTGAAACATCTTCAAAACAAGATTCTTCCTTACATGAATCTTTCTTATTCTAAGGATGTTTAACTCATTTTACTGGAGAACAAGACAGAATGTTAAAACAAGAAACAAATGTTTTGCAGTATATATAATGCATTTTGTTGTTATTAGCATGTATTACTTCGTAAAGCATCCTTGGGTTCTTGAAAGGCACTATAAAAATAAAAATGATTATTATATAATTATTATGTATGCATATGCTTCCTATGGATTTGCAAAGCAGGCATTTAAATGCATCAATACAGTAGAAATGTTTACATGTTTGTGTGTCTGCATGCACTTTGATGTGGGCAAAAGACAAATGTGTGTTTATGGTCTACAATAAAGCCGAAAGGGTCATTTGAAGTCTTGTATCTTTATCTTCTGGGCCTTTGATGCCACCGGGCAGCACAGCTCATATCAAAGCCTGAGCTCATGAGCAGGATGTCTGGAAACCTCTACAAACCGTGTGGGAGTATCAGAACTTCATCTATCTCTTTGACCATGCTGCTGAGAGTAGACGCGTCACTTCCAGACTCCCGAGCCATGTCGAAGCAGCAGCATCCGTGACCTTCCTATTGTTGCTCAATGAAAATCCAGTTTAGTGGGTGGGAGAGTGTCTTTCTTCACAGATGCAGGGCTGCTATCAATTCCTTAACTTTCCCATGGAGGATTCTGAACAAGCTCTCAATATCTCTGCCACACTTCCTCATACATCAACCGAAATGTTTGGTGCAGCTAAATGACCTCACTGATAGCATTTTGTGTACGAAGACACCCTATAAGCACCCTAAAGCTTAAGAGGATGCAAAACCTTTTGATGACCACTATACAGTAAATCAACATTAAAATGAATTTACTCTGTTTTGACCACTCCTAAAGATCTCATTTGTTACAGTTTTTAATAAACAGCCATACTATTGTGGGATATCACAAAGAAGAAGTTTATTCAAGTGTGCTATTAATCATTTTAAACTAAAAAGGAAAGTATACTTGCAGTCTACTTGTTATTTTAGTTACTCAAAGTTTACTCAGTAACACTTGAAGTATACTTGAAAGTTCACTTTTGTAAACTTGAAAGTGGGCCAATTTAGTCCTAGTCTTTGAAATGGAGAACATGCCAAACATAATTGAACTTTGCTTAAACTTAATAAAATGTATGATACATATTTTCTGTAAGGGTAGACTGGATTTTATGCAAACATTTAAAAAAATGCCTACAAGTAAAAGCCGCATTTTCAGCAGTTTCATGGTTTGTTATGATGGACATGTCAGAATAATATGGACCTTGGCAAATCTATGAAGTGTAGAGCTTGTGGTCAGCGAGTAAGTGATGGTGGCCAGTCTGTGATTTTGCTTGATTTAGCAGGAACCACAAACAGGACAGTTCACGTATCTGAACTAGAACTGGAGTAAAACCATTCAAAAATGTCTGGGAATCTGTAACGGCATTATTCATTTAGAAAGCACAGCTTAGCATCAAAGACAGTTTTTTCCCCATGTATGTATGCACCAAACAATTGTATGATTATTTCCCTTCCAGGTCTGTGGGTGGATGGGTGAGTCAAGAAACAATGTCATGACATCAATGCTCAAGTACGGCCCACCTGTTTCCTGTGTGCTGATGATGTCATACGTTCTGCAAGGGGCTGAGCGGCAATAAAATGGGCTCCATGGACTGACAGGGAACTTCAAATCACCTTAAACAGGAAGTGCCTGAGGCCTGCGATGACATCGGAGCCCTTCACCAACTCAGCGTTGTACATAAATCACTCGTGCGAAAGTTCACCTCGAGTCGGGGAAGATTTCTCTGGGAAGCACAATCGTTGAAGGAGCTTTGGAAAGATCACGCTGGTCCATCAAAACCATGTGGTTGAGCTAAAGTTGGCTCTTGTCTGATGAAGCACATATTTCAGGAAGAGCTAAAGATACCTCCAGCTGCAGGTTGCGGTTCCCTCCCGCATCTGACGATTGTGTTACAGTGTGGTACATGCGAATGACCCCTGCAGGTGTGTGTTATTTAGAAGCGATCCATCATCTTGTCAATCTTGATTCTGGTTATGTGATATGTTAAAATGTCTTTTTGGATTTATAGTAATGAAAACTCTATAAGGAGCCATCTCAGGCCAGTAAGAGAGATGTGACATTGTATGGTCATATGAGGATGTAGCGTAAGCGTAATTGACACAGTTTGACACAGTTGATGTGTTTTCGGTTATGAAGCGAGACATCCATTGCCGAACACTTGTTAGGGCTGATGAGACACTTGCGGTCGCTGCACCTGTCAATGATTATGACAAGTGTTACCGGATCGCTCGCGGTGAACGCCGCTTTAAAATGCACGTCTTTCACAGTCTGGATTGAGGCAAAAATCACCTGTCAGAAAACTTTTCAAACTGAATCAGTCTTTTAGCACAGTACACGGATTCTTGAAAGATGGTGAGAAGGAGAGAAATCTCAATGTGATTGCAGACAGACCAATATTAATGTTTGCCAAGCAGCAGAAGTTGGTTTTGAAGAGTAAAGAAAACAGCCAAACGCCAGTTGGCTGATAACTTTATTATGAACTATAATACATGATATAAATTTAAGTGAGAATGAAAATATGACCATTGCTGATGTGATGAGTGATTCAAAACATATGTTTACCTGCTGCGAAAGAAAACGTGTCACAAGTGTGCCAGAAGCTCAAAGCTCTCCAGATCTTCACGTGTCAACACAGTGGAACATTCCATGCATAAGATTATCAAAACAAAATAAAAAAAATCTACAAAATCAGGATATATGTATCATATTCTTTTTGACAGGCGCAGTTTTACATAGATTTGGCACACTGACCTGTGTTCTGTCACAAATATTGTACACAATATACAGAAGTGTTCAAAAACGATCTCATTGCTCTTTATAGACGGTTCATCGAACTCATGCGTCTGGCCCAAAGTTAACCGTGTTTGTTATAATATAACAATTTATTTTATTTTGGATTTGTATTATTTATTAATATTTGATTGTATATCAGTGGCCAAAAGTAATGTCCAGCTTAGCACAATCGACATCTTCGCTTTTTATTCAAATATTTTTAATAAATATGCATTAAATGTTTTGTATGCAGTTCAATGGAGTTTTTTCTCGTATAAACTGAAGCTTGGCTTTGAAATGAAAAGTGGCAAAACATTACACACATGTGCAAAATTTAAAAAGACAGCCCTGGAGAAGGACTATTACCACAAGAGAGGATCAACAAATATGAATAGATGATCAAATTGTAGTTAATATTTGCAATATTTTCAGTGAGCTTTTAATTTTTACATGCATTGTTTTATTTATTTGAACATAACTAAAATACCCTGATATGCTGTCGTTTGCCTTTTTGTTTCATCCACATCATAATTTAATGGTTTAAAGGGACAGTTCACCCAAAAATGAAAATTCTGTCTTCATTTACTCACTCTTGAGTTGTTCAAAATCTGTTTACATTTCTCTGTTCTGATGAACACAAAGAAAGATATTTGGAAGAATGCTTGTAACAAAACAGTTATTGGCCACCATTGACTACCGCAGTAGGTAGTCAAAAGTTCTCCAAGACAGTTTGTTTTCCCACAGTCTTCAACATATCTTCTTTTGTGTTCAACAGAACAAAGACATTTATAAAGCAATTTTCCTACTATGGTAGTCAATGGCGGCCAAGAACTGTTTGGTTACAACAAGCATTCTTCCAAATATCTTTCTCTGTGTTCATCAGAACAAAGAAATGTATACATTTATACATATATTTATGCTTTTCTTTTAATCAAACCTGAGGTGGAACTAAAAGCAAATATCATACAAATGTTCATCCTGAACATCGCTTTTGGCCACTAATGTATAGAGTACTAATGGCTGTACATTTTCTGAACTCACTCGCTATTGAAAGCAAGTAAAAAAAAGGCGCATATCAAAAATCGAGCGAGCACAGTGCTTTTCTTCTAACTTTCCCAACCCCTTTTTAGCTCCTCCCTTCTCTCATCACTTCCACCTAAAACCCCACCTCATTCTCTCACCACAATCTCTCCATCTCGACACCACTCTCAGTATCAGCTGAAGAAATATTATCATTTCCGTTGCCAATCCGACCTCGTGTAGCCCGTGCAGTTTTCTCCGATCGCTCTAGCGGTGTGGAGTGTGTGACCGGGTCACCGAGACGAGCGTCGCCGAATGTTGTTCCGAGACCCGGCCGCGGGTCCGCTCCGCTGGGGGAGAACTCCGTCACACCCCCCTCGGCTGGAAACTCAATCCCAGCTGCTGAGAGGAGCGCTGAAGAAAGCCCCATCACTCCTGAAACATCAGCATCCCAGGAACCCTGTTTGTGTTGAGGGAAGAAAAACATCCCTCGTTTTGTTTTGGTATGCTTCTAGCCGTTTTGCTGGACGGGCTTTGTTACGTTCGCCGTAAACGCCTCCTCGAGAAAACATAAAGAAAAATAGGAAAAGAGTACATTTTACACCTGCTTCCTTTTTCCATTTGTCTTCATTATTCCGCAGGAGGCAGGATGTTTGGTTTGGCTGCGACCTGCCTCATGACTTAATCCCTGGGTGCTATTGTTAAATTTTCGAGAAAAAGAATGAAAACCAAATGTGGTGTGGGACCGAGGATTGAGTTTCAAGCTTGCGCTTTAACAATGTTGTATTTCCAGCCGTTCAGGCCAAATAATTCACTTATGTTTCTCTTGTAATATTATGCCAAACATGAGATCTTTACTTTGTCAAATCTGGTAAGTATCAAACCCACGGCATCGATAGGAAAACAGTTTTAATAAGCATTCCCAGAAGAGTTCGGAGGAACACCTCTCACCTGGAAGCGATTAAGCGGGACAGGAAATGGAGGCCGGGAGCGTCCCGATGCTTCCCAATACCCCTAAAGAACAGAAATATGTAGAATCACCACAAAGCATTCTCTGTGAGCACGTCAAATCACTGCAGACATCCAAACAAATAATCCACATGCACCGCAGTCCCAATCTGTTGTGAGATTTCTAAACACTGTGCAAAATGCAAATGTTCTTTAGTGGATCTCAACCGGAGGGTCAGGAACCAAAAACAGGGTCACGGGCCGCAGGGAAAAACAATGCGATGCACATAATGAACACAATAACACGCAACTAACCAAAAGTCCTTCTGTAGGAGATCGCTGATGCTTGGGGAAGCCCTTCCTCATTGACATGCAAAAAGCAGAGGGGCTGTGATCATCTCCCAGGTACAAATCAGAGTTAATAAATCAATCCACAGCTTGGGTGTGCTCACAGTCACTCCCTCCGCTGCTTGCGAAACAAATGGATTCTGCATTGTTAATGAAGACACTGGGAGGCAATGGAGGGGTGGAGGAAAAGTAAGTAATACCTCTGATGAAACCAGCAGACGTGAGCTCCAGCCACCTGCCAAGAAGCGAACCGTGCCGGCCAAGTCAGGGATTTGGCCGGCGAGGCTGTGGCGGTAGGCACGCAGGAGAAGTTCTCGTTCCATGGCAGATTTACAGCGGACCGGGAGACTTTTCTTGGAGAGACAATGGGCTGTTGGAGCACCCAAGGGCATGCTGAGGATATCTGCGAGAGCAGATCGTAAGGAAAGTCAAATAATGATCCTAATCCAGGGTTTTCTATAGATGTCAGAGTTATTTAGTTAATACAAGGTGATGAAATGAACAGATGTACAGCGATCCTCAACACAGCTGCAAAACACATCGCTTGTGTGTCCAAATACTTTCACGTTATGTACTGAATGTGGTGAAAAAAAGAATCTTTGACAGTTGATGAAGTGTGCTTTGTAGGCACCCTACGTCGTTTCGGGCTGCAGATCGATTACTCGCAACTAATCGTTTGCAGAATAAAGGTTTTTGTTTACAAAATAAATATGTGTGTGTACTGTGTATAATAATTATGAATATGTAAATACACACACATGCATGTATAACTTTATATTAACTTTTATAATTTATAAACATATTTATATTTTTATATGTATATACATATTATATATACAGTAAACATATATATATGCATGTGTGTAACACACACATATTATGTAAACAAAAACTTTTATTCTGCAAACAATTAGTCGCGACTAATCGTAGTGCAGTCTGTCTATAAGCACATTTCTGGGTATGGCCTTACATGACCTTTATTATCAATGGAGACGTATAAACCTTAAATGTGTCCTATGATGTGACAGCAAACATGTACAAAAAACGAACAATGAAATAAATATATTAATATTATAAATAAAAACATAAATTAAATAATATATTATTAACAGTTTTTAATTGTCAGTTTTTTGCAGCCACAACATAGGACAACACGTATGGGCCTAAATTTGTCAAATATATGCATTTGTTTCTACTTCCACTATTTGTTAATTAGAAAATAAACAAGCATGAATCAGACATTTTAGTTTTTCATATACAATTCCATACATGAAAATATGAACATCTTCATGTGCTTTGCATTTATTTTCATATATCAGACGTACTGTATGTACAGTATATGTTTACTATATAAAAGAGTGTGTATGCAGAAATACAGTGAAGATCATTTGCAAAAATACAGGAACATCTGAAGGACATTCCGAGATGTCTCAGGAGAACAACGTTCTATCAAATCTATTAACGTCCTCTACGGTAAAATAGAGGCTAACAAACTATTCATTCAGAAATCTCCTGTCTGTTCATATCACCACTCTTTTCGCAGTAATTTTGATAGACAGACTGAATGTGTATATTGTGACATATTATTGAACAATAATGAAATGCACATGTGGGAAACAGTGGCAAGACGCACCGACGCAGCAATGGAGCTTCGGTGTCGGTGTACGCATGCATGCATATGTATGAAACTCTGTTTGGGAGCGAAATGCATTCTAGAAAATATCCCATATAGGTTCGCATCCCACGAGAGCTTTCATAGGTCATTCTGGATGTTTACATAGCAGTTGAACTCATGGAAAAGCAACTCAAGGCAGTTCTCCGATGGCTACGCGAAGTAGCTTGTGGCGAACTGGCTGCGAACGCTCCTCATCATCGCACGCTCGTTCCTGCTCTCATATATATTTCAGCTAAAGCAGATTGTTGAAGGACTTTTGAAACAGGAGACTTGAGATGACTCAACTTTCACTGCAACCGTATAAACATTCACTGCCGCTCTGCCTGAGATCCATCAGTCTGCCCTTAGTGAGAGCGGCCATAAAAAATCCCCTCCGGGAACACTGAGAACGTACAAGAGTTCCAGGCTGGCAAGGACTAATATTAAAACAACGAAGCCCCATAATTATCATCGAATTCCAAAGAAGGCCGGCCCTTAATTAGGCCACACAGGATCCTCTTTATAAAGTATGGAAGTAATAAATAAGCCATTAGCTGGGCACTAAAGGCGCAAGAAATAAAACCCAGCGCAGGAGAAGGTAGAGATTGGCCTGGGCTCGCAGAGTGATGGTGAATGATATACTAAAGCCCCTGGGTTACAGATCTTCATCAATATTCTGAAATACGGCTCAGAAATTCTTCTCTCGCGCTGCGTTGACTCGCACGTCACGTGACCAACTAAAGCTAGTGCGGGCGCGGCCTTCAACTAATTCTTGAAAATATTGACTTCATGTGCTCTCGGAAATTCAATAACTTCCATTTCAACCCGGAAATAATTTATGGAACGGTGCTTTTTGTTAACAGACACTTGTAATATTTTAATGGTACTAAATACTTGTTATGTTAGTAAATATAGACGTCACTTCCGTGTTTGTGATGGGACATATCCCACTTCTGAGGGTCTTGAAGGCAGCATAAGAGTTCATTGGACGTCAATACATTTACTGGTGGACAGGACACTTACAATTTGTGATGCTGGAAGAGCGTGTCTATGTAAAAGTCTGTGGAAAACAATTCTGCAGGAGATGGCAGCAAACTGTTTTGTGAAACCTATATAAATAAGTATATTTAAAATTAAATTTAAAGTTCAAGTATATTTTAAGTATTTTATGTAGTAAGTATATTAATGTCAATGTACTCGTAGTGTACTTGTTAGTGTACTATTTCAATACTACTAGAGACTAAATTGGCCCGCTTTTTAATTTCCTTTAGTATACTTTTAAGTAGAAACTTTAGGTACACAACTTGTTTACATCAATGTGTTCTTTTTTAATGCAACTTTCTAATGAGCTCAGGTATACAGATAGTTTACTATACTAATACTGCCTATTATTTCTATAATAATACTTTAGTTTATTATTCGTACTATGATAGTTTAATGCTTGAGGTACATTGAAGTATACTCTCGATAAACTACTAAAAGTGAGAACAGTATACTGTCACTGAGTACAAGGTTAGGCCAAATATACTTTTCTGCCAGCAATTCAAGTATACTTTTAAGTGTAATTGTAAGGATTCCCTTCATAAAAAGTAGACTGTATGAAAGTAAAAGTATGCATTCTTATTTGTTGTTTAAAAGATGTATAAGCAGACTTTCTCGGGCGCATTTGTTGCAAGGCAGTCAGGATGAGAGGCTCCGCCCACATCTGTTAGCTGCTGTATGACACAGTCAGCCTAGTAACCAAAAAGTAACGCAAATAATTGTATCATTATTTATTGAAGTCATAATGTGCTGCTGGTGTTGTATTTGTTGTTATTATTCTCTAGCAATAATATCTTATCAGTTTTATGACTTATGTATCACTCATATCGCACTTGTGTCCAATGTGTGGTCAAGCACAAAGATACGGGCTTGTCAGGGCTCATTGTGAAGGTCGAGAAAAATCTCATATCTATGAAATTATGAAAGCTCTCCTTTAGGAACCGTACAGTTTTATTAGTTTTACAACTGCTGCCGTTAACGAATGGCCGCCTTCACAAAGCAAGTAAAAAACAGCAAAGTTAATGGTTAACAAAGGAAGGAGCAACGCTAGCCTGATTATGGCAATAACTCTCACGGATACTAATTACAAATGGCTGTAAAATAAGTCAAACTGGTCATCCTAATGAGCACACCAGAGACCTATTGCTAAATTCCATTAAAAAGATCTATTCTTTCTCCTCCTCCTTTCCATTTTTCCCATAACATCAGTGTCATCTTATCAGACAAAAGACAACAAAGATATTTCCGTAAGGTTATTATACAGTAAAAGTTGGTTTAGGTACATCATTAATGTAATTAACCAACTTAAAACTGAAGCAGATATGAAAGAGGAACGGAAGGAGCCTCGCAGCTTCAACATAATGATAAATATACAAATACTTACATACTTGTTGGGCTGGATCAGTTGGTTTCTCTTGCTCTTGTAAAAAATTGAAGATTCCTTGTTTGCAGATAGTTGTCACACATGTGTATTTTTTGCAACTTGTGATATCATCTCTGATTTTAAACATGGATAAACCCCGATAAGTTAAGGTAACTCAAAACATTTGTGGAAACTGATTACCTCAAAACTTTTCGAACAAAAGTATTTTGAGTAAAGAACACTGAACACATACGTATTATAAACTCAAATCATTAATTTTGATTAAACTTCATTTTTCATTGTGTTATTTTACATTCGCTTGACTTTCACTTACTAAAACTGTCATGAAGGATCAACAGCCAATCACAGCTGTAACATTACCAATGTAATGCCGTCAGATCAATAATTTCAAACGAGTCTGTTTTCTAAACAATTCTAAACCTCCTAAACAAATGCTCTACTCGTCTGCACAATGGTAACCTCATTAAAATCACTAATGTCACAAAACTCTATAAATAACATACTAGAACAGAATACTAAACATTAATAAGCCTCCTCCCATTGTCATTTTGATATAAATACATAAAATAACCCTTTATTTCGAGATTTACTTCCATTATCCAGTCCACACAAAGCATGCTGGGAATTAAGAACGTGACTTCTTATTTTTGCGTTCCTGGAACTCAAAATATAAAAATAGTTAAACACACTTTAAAGTTGTAAGATAAATGAACTTTTTCACAGTTTTGAGTACAGTTTGCTTAGTTTTAATGAGTAGATTATACTGTTCGGGAATACATTGTGCATGATGGTTAAAAACCCTGAAGTGTTCAATAAGTATGTGGCATGTTTTTGTTGTTGTGAGAGCTATTGAATATAACATCAAATACATGTTCCCTATGATTTATGAAAAGTGACATTTAATCTCTTGTTAGTGGATCGGTGTCTTGAAAATGGAAAACCACACAAATCAGGATTTAGCTTTAATTCCACATTTCAGTTCCAAGTTACAAATACTGAAAATTTCAAAATCAAAGATAAGTTGGCAGTCAACATATTTTAAAGGTTAAACACGTCTGCTTATTGCCAATTTGTTTAAAATAACCTGTATGTGCTTTTAGTCACACTAAAGATTCACTTTCCAAATCAGATTCAGATTAAATTCAGGTTGATTAGAAGTACTGCAATGCTTACAGAATACAGTTACTGTAAGAGAAGAGTAAACCATTTTGTAAAGACAGGTTGATAAGACTAATCCGGCTCTCCAGAGAAACATATGCCGCTAGTCTAAAGAGGGGCCAGATTGGTTGTTCCTCTCCAGTTGAAACTCCTCGCTAATTTTGACGCAATCCTTTTGCCGTGCCATCCTTTGACTGCCTGCAGTGGACTCTCGAGGACGCCGAGCTCCGCGGGGTGGGCAGATTCTAATAAAAAGTAGTTGACATTTTAATTGCATTTTTCTCATCAAGGACTAATATGCAAGATGGGTCTGGCATCTCTTCGGAGAGCAATGTGGGTGATGTTATGATCAGTAATTTCTTTGATAAACACTCAGAACCCCCCATCGATACAGATCTCGCAGCGAGCGCCTTTGTGTTAAGGCGTTTTCGGTTGCATTTGTTGCCAAGTCTAATAGAGACATTTGATTGGAGGAAAGTGCTGAATGTTTGTGCTTGCATATCCATTAAGCAAACATGCTAACAATGACGACACGGTTTCTTAAAACAATTTTTTGTTAGTTTAACCCATCATTGGGTTAAAAATGGACAAACCCAACTGTTGGGTTAAATTAACCAAGAGAATGTTCATATTTGACCCAACAATAGCTCAATTTATAACCCAACAAATGGGTTTGTCCATTTTTGATGCAACGATGGGTTGAAATAACCCAACAGTTTTTTGATGAACGTTCATTTAGCTCGACTGGTAAAGAATTGGTGTGGTTTAAAGGTTGTGGGTTTGATTGCGAGGAAACACATACATAAAAATGTACTCCTTAGAATGCAATGTCACTAATGCATTAATGTGGAATAAAAGATTCATTATATTAAGGCCAAGGAGACAAAGGTCAATGAGTCAATTCAATTATTTAGTTTAATGCTCCAAAGCTTGTCACGCTAAATGAAACCATGTCCAAATCATGTCTGCGAAATGAAGAGCTTTTAGCGTATATAACGCCTTTTAGAAGATTATTTTGTAACACTAATCTGTGAAGAACACAATGTTAGATTAGGAAGCTAAAGACCTCAATGATCTCCGACTGTCTGAATTAGTGTTTCCCAGAAGACCTAGTGAAATTTAAAGACATAATGGCTTTCCATTATGACTTTCATAAACACAATAAACTAAATGGGTCTGTCCGTGTTTATATCTTATAAATGTACAGGTTGGACAGAGAATGTTTTTGGCTTGGCTAGAAATTGTGAGAAATGAGCAGCAAGCTTTTCCTCATGATGAGGATCCAAGAATCCACCTGGATTAGCTGTTTTTCATTGAACACTTTCAGTTAACAGACACACACAAGCACACAAACTGCAGTGTTACCAACTGAAATGAAACGAGTCGGGGTAATTTACCATCTGGTTGATGCCATCATTTCCTGCGTGAATGTTAATTGTTTCTCATTACATGCCTGCTCATATCCACTGTCACTGTTATGGAATATAATTGCTTTTCTTTTAATTATTTGGATTTGGACTTTTTCCTTCACAATAAACCTTCTTATTTTATTTTCCAAATTTCAGCTCCTCTCTAAAGGTCTTAAATGTAATCGTCCCTCTCTTTAATTCACTTAAAGCAGATGTTAACATTTCTTCGGAGCACCGCTTTTCTCTAAGAGGGGGCGGAAAATGATTTATCGCGGTTTAGGGGTTAAAGGTGTAAGAACTTTCAGAGGGGCTCCCGAACGGATTAAACCCTGGAAAAAAGAGGGGTAATTGGAACTAGTCAGCGGATCTACAAACAAGAACTTCTCTCTCAGAAGCTCTAAATTTACTGTTTGAATGGCAGAAAACTCCAAGATTTTTCAATTACCGATTTTCCTCGTACTTCACCTCTTTTCTTGTTCTCTTATGCATTTAAATTGGATATGATCTCAGAGGAAATGGTTATCATTTTAATGACACACTCCATTCATTAAAGGCTCCGGATCTCTACCGCTCGCACTCTCAGGGGGAGCCGCCGAATAAGAGGCACACCCGGCGAAAGAGAGAAAGGCGCTCTGTTCAATTACCTTTGTGTTGGACCTTTCTCACAGGGACCCGCTGTGTGGTCCTTAATCCTATCCTGAGGAGTCATGCTCAGGTGTGAAAGCTGTCAGACTGAAACAAAAGTTTGGTCTTTTATGTGGAGGTAGATAGATAGATGGATAGATGGATAGATGGATAGATGGATAGATGGATAGATGGATAGATGGATGGATGGATGGATGGATGGATGGATGGATGGATGGATAGATGGATGGATCGACAGATAGATCGATGGATGGATGGATGGATGGATGGATGGATGGATGGATAGATGGATGGATCGACAGATGGATCGATGGGTGGAAGGGTGGGTGGGTTTGTATTGGGTGGATGGATGGATGGATGGATGGTATGGGTGGGTGGATGGATGGAGCTATAGAGATAGATAGATAGATAGATAGATGGATGGATGGATGGATGGATGGATGGATGGATGGATGGATGGATGGATGGATGGATGGATGGATGGATGGATGGATGGATGGATGGATGGATGGATGGATGGATGGATGATGGATGGATGGATGGATGGATGGATCTGGGAATATAGATAGATAGATCGATAGATATAGCTAGATAGATAGATAGATAGATAGATAGATAGATAGATAGATAGATGGATAGATGGATAGATGGATAGATGGATGGATGGATGGATGGATGGATAGATGGATGGATCGACAGATGGATCGATGGGTGGATGGGTGGGTGGGTTTGTATTGGGTGGATGGATGGATGGATGGTATGGGTGGGTGGATGGATGGAGCTATAGATAGATAGATAGATAGATAGATAGATAGATAGATAGATATAGATAGATAGATAGATAGATAGATAGATAGATAGATAGATAGATAGATAGATAGATAGATAGATAGATAGATAGATAGATAGATAGATAGAGATGGATGGATGTCATTGTTACGTCATTGAGAGAAGAGAGTCATTTGGCTGAAGTCTTTGTGGGCCTCATTAATCGTGTTAAATCTGTGGATTTCAAAGAGAATACAAGATCAAATATCAAACATCTACAGTTGTCATGATACACAAAAGCGCTCATTCGTTTGTTCCTCCAAACTTCCTCCTAACACAACTCGAATATCATTCATTGTAAAAAAAAAACCCACACCACCAATCCTTTGTCATTTGCATTTTAAGGCACGTCTTTAGCTGGCAAATGTGTTATTTTTGTAAATAAACCTACACGCCAGATTTCCAGCTCACCTCAGGGGCAACAAAGCAACGTGTTTTAAATGAGGAGAAGAAACAACATTTGATCAGGGACTAATCACAAATTTCACTCTACGATGCTTTTAATATTTCAAGTTGCTAAGCATTATGCAAATAGGAGCTGCATTAATCGTCGGGCGCATTAGTAAGTCGAGGCACACAACGCGGCTTCGGAGATCGGCTTTATTCGTTGTGTAATTAGGACCCAAATGTTAATGAATTATGCTAATTCGGGACAATTAGCATATAATATTGAAGACAATCAACAATTAGCATATGCTATTGGAAACAATCAAAAGGGCCGCGTTCCCATATGGATCTTGCACCGTATGTATAGAAAGAGGCCGTTATGGGGGGACGTGAAAGGGGTTTGTGAATTATCTCGCTTTCGTTTGCTCTCACCCCCGTGTGGTAGACGTGACCTCTATAACACAGCGGCGTGTTGGAGCTCGCGACTATGTCTGCTTGCGTGCACGTGCGTTTCTTCCATAAGCGGTAAATTTGTTGATTTATTATTGCATCTGTCTTAAGAACGCAGAATAAAAAGACCAATTAGGAATTTTCTTTGCAGATAATTCAACCCTCAATGAATTTTCAACCTTCACTATTGTGTTTCACAGCTTGACCTGAACCATAAAATTCACATAATATATCCATCAGACACCGTTCATGTTCCAGTTCAAGGCATTACAGCAATCAAGACTCACTCCCATTAGAAAGCTCTGGTATTTCCTCTCGCTCGCTTTTCTTCAGTGACCTTGGGCAGGTTGCTCCAGGTGCGCTGGCAAGCGTCATGTCAGCGAGGATACCCCGCTCGCTCGGCCTCCCCGTAGGCCCACGTATAGCGCTCTGGGTGAGAAGGCGGCCTCTGAGATAGAGGTGGAGGGGCGCAAAGCCGAAACGCTGCAGCCAGGTCGCCCATTTGGAACTTATTAAAACGGAGAGGCGGGCCAGGCCCAGGTTCTGCCGGACCCCGGAGGCCCCGCACTGTCTGAGCTCATTTGCGGAGTGTCCTTTCATACTGACAGCCTTCTAATTCGCATTTGAATTTAGGTCACATTGATCTGGGCCTGCGTCCAAAGCCGGCGCTCCCTGTGGAACCTCCTTACACAGGCAGGACTTTTCTCTCCTTTTCTGCCCGGAGAAGAGAGAGAGAGAGAGAGAGAGAGAGAGAGAGATGAAAAACTGCCAACAGCGCTACGGGTGTGAGATCTGTCGGTGTATGTTCCTTTCTCTGGACACGAGCGGGAAGGAACCGAGGGAAGAGGAAATTGGTGGATGTAGAGATGGGAAAAAGCGCTTTCAAGCGGGCGGTAATGCCCTGTGTTAAACCAGCGGCTAACTGCAGAGGGAGGGAGAGTTCTCAATGAAGAGGCGCTCTATGAACCGCTCCAGATGTTTAACAGGGCTTCGGCTGTAATAGTTATAGATGGAGACATGTGTTATGATATAAAGCTGACTTCATACATAAAGAATATAGCGAGCAACTTGTCATCTGGGGTCAAAACATAAGGCAGGCTAAGTTCAAGTTGAACCTGCACATGTGCGTCTGGACCCGAGGAGGCCACAGTTCTCTCCTGACAAAAAACTTTGAAAAGCTGTGAGGATAATCCTGTGCTATAAAACACCTTATACAAACCTAAAATGAACAAACCTTTATGTCTCAGGTATACATCTGTAGAGAAGCGTGCAACCTTCTGTCTTCCCCTCCAGATAATTCACTCGGCACACCGCGTCCACATTTCTTCCCTTTGTATTCATTACCATTTCTCGCTTCTCTCTTGAAATCTGCAGATAAGGAGGAGCTCTGACCTGAGCGGCGCTGATGCCTCGCGTTCCTGGAGAACTCAATTAATCACAGCATTTAAAATAAATAAATTAAGGGCGTCGTGTAGCAGTGCACAAGCAGCTGCATCCTTACAAGTGCTCCTGAGAGACCAAATTAAGCCACAGAAATGTATATCTAATACACCGGCCCTCTAATGATGCCCGTTAAAAGAGCGGGTATGTAGGCACAGCTTAAAAATTACATGGGTCATTACGGCAAATTGAAACCAAGATTTATCTGCTGCCAGAGTAGCGCATAATTTGTTTTACCTGGTAATCACAGAAGCTGTATAATTAAACATGAAAACAAAAAGCAGGAGTGCCGTGGAATAAGACAGCGAGGAGAGATGGCAGGCAGGAGGAGGGGGCTTGTCAAATTCATTGCATTCTGTTTGGCAGCAAGTCGTTAAGAATGAGTCGAGCTTAACATGTGAAACAATAGTTGTTGGAGTGGTGAAATATAGAAATCAAATGTCATATTACCAACAGAACATTACAGGCAGGAAAAAGTCTGGAGTACTCCTGAATACTGTCCAAATAACAATACACATTATACACAATCTAAAGTACACAGAATATACACAACAAAATACACACAAAATGTCCAATTTGTATATCTTGTGTGTCCATATGTGTATAATGAATTTTGTCTTTTTTGTCTTTTGTCCGTCTATTTATACTTTGCACTCTTAGTCTGCACAACTTACTGTCACTTAAGTCATACAGTTGTTTGTCATACAGTTGTCGGTTCAACTGCATTCTACTTTGTATGGAGTACACACCCAAGACTTTCACTCACCACACGTGGTGATGTGACAATAAAAGTGAGTTGAGTATAATTAAGTAGCAAATAAGAAACGCAGGCGATGAGTTAATTATTCCAGTTGAAGTTTCAAGATCCAAGTTCACCCAAAACAAAAATGATCATTTCATTCAAAATTCATCATTTACTCACCCTCGTGTCATTTCAAACCTGTATGGCTTTCTCTTTCTTCTGCAGAACACAAAAGAAGATATTTTGAAGAACACCAACGAAACCATTGACTTTCGTCGTTTGGATACAAAACCTCAAGAGACATTTTTCAAAATATCTTCTGTGTTCCGCAGAAGAAAGAGTCATACTATATGACATGAGGGTAAACAAATGACAACAGAATTTTTATTTTTTTGGCAAACTGTTCCTTTACGTTCAACAAGTTCTACAAGAAGCAGGTTTTTTTCTAGTTATACATATTCTGTAACAAATAACTGTGAACAAATGTTTTAAGGAAAATCCAATTTTCTCTTAAAGATTTTAAGAACATACATTTTTAAGCACTCATTTCTATTGAATCAAAAACCTACTTAAGACCAAATTGTTTTGTTAAGTGTTTATTCGTTTCATTTGTGCAGAAGTTTGCCATTCATAACAAAAGTCAGCTATAAAAGACACACTGTTAAAGTCTGAGGGTGAGAGAAGAAATGGCCATGTAAAACAAAAATAGGACCAATTTGCAGGGGATTTTTTAAAAAAAAACATTACAAATGAACCTGTGTAGGATATACCCATAAGAAAAATCTAAAAAATGTCTCTACTTAACATATCTTGATTTGATTGAGAGGTCATAGTGGACAGCTATAGTATCTCTTGGAAAAATGAATACTGAAATGTGTATGTATATCTGAAATTCTCTTTGAATTTTTTATAAAGTTTAACATTCCGTAAGAGCACTAAACACGCAAACATTTTTAAATGGGTTTGTACTAAATTCATGCTTGAAAGGGTTAAATCCCCAATATTTCAGAAATGTCTCCTAAGAAAAATCCTACACTCTCTTTACTAAAGTTTCAGAAGAGGTCTTAACAAAGTCACAAACTTTGAGTTCAGATTTGCAAAGTCTGCAATCAAAATTCATTATTGAAGATCTCAATATGAACGTAAAGATTTTTCATCATCAATTTACTCAAATTGTCTACATTTTTTTTTACAATGCATAGTCTAAATGTATTTTTGCAACTACTTCATTTGTTTCTATTTTTATTTATCCATATCAATTTCATGACTAAGTTGATACATAACACAACTGAGAATTCAAATCTCCTGAGCTATAAAAGAACAACATCTGAGCCATAATAATTTCCTCCGGGTAGGTTCACTGACCTGAAATAAAGAACTTTTCTGGTCACACTGGTCCACACGCTGTTTGACTGTCTGTATAAACACACTGAGAATTTCAGAGATGAGGAGTGAAAACACAAGAATCACTCCTTCTAAAAGTAAATTCACAGATCTTATGCCTACAGTGTCACCCAATCTCTGGGAAAAGAAGGAAACATCTGCATTTTAATAGATTTTTTTCACACCCGTGTCTTTCAACATCATTAACTTTATTACGCCGGACACTCCTGTTGCAAAAACAATTCAGCATAATCATTTGCGGCGCATCTCCCCTGTGAAGACATATATCCCCACCCCACCCACCCACCCGCTCTCTGCCTGGCAATTACCGCAGAGCCACAGATGCATATCTCAGTCTGCACAAACTAGATGCAGCACATAATGTGATTACTCAGTCATTACATATTGGAGTGCATTCATTACGGGCAAAGACCAAAAATCTGGGCATCGTCGACAATGCCTGGGCAATGCCCAAGATGTACTAGGTTGCGGAAAACATAATGTCCATAATTTGATGTCGGCGGTTCAAGACGATCGGCCCGAATCGCAGAAGAGTTTCAAACACATGCAATTAATTCATTATGCAAACCAAATTCTGATGGGATGTGAAATCGTCGTTAAAAAACAGGGGAGAGAGAGAGATGTTTGGTTTTTGAGATGAAATGGTAATGCGTGAATCCAGACAATGACAGTAAGTCCCATCGGAGGAGACTGGAGGATTGTGGGTAAACAGGTTACAAACACAGTAAATGGTTTCAGCAGCCACCTGCAAAACGTTCATTAAAGTGATTGAGGTTCTCCGAATCGTTTTAGGCTTAACATTAATATCGCAAAGTTGTTAACAGAGTCATGATAATAATCTAGGACATTATAATCCTATAATGGGGTTTAGTGAAGGACACACTACAGCCAAATCACTCTACAGAGAATCCCGGTTCCCCAAGACTGTCATAAAAGAGCAGTTGATGAAATCTTGCCAAATTATGTCATTTAAGCGAGATACAGAAGTTGGTCAATCCATGACTCATTAAAGCCGAGCGTTTTTCACGCACAAACTTCCAAGGCTTTGTTTTCGGGCTGAAATTATTTATCGTGCGGTAATTATGGAGCGCGTGTCGCCGCATTTGTGTACGTGGAAAGCGGGGCAGCGCTCGACAGACTGAAAGAGAGCAGATGTTGATTATTTAAGCCCAACTGATACGATCTGCCGTATTCAAATGGGAACCGCCGACTGTAAGGAGTAATTTCATTCAGCAATTTACTGCAATATGTTAATGCCGAAAGAAAGGGGGATTAATCCCTAAATGTATTCAGTCAAATGAAATTAAATAACATATATTTGAAAGTGTAATTTTAACACACCTTATTATTTCAATCCCAGTAATTGAAACCGCAATCCCGGCAACTTGTATTAAATTAACGCGTGGCAAACGGCAACCTTTCGTTTGCCAAGCCTGAGTGAGTTTCTGCATGAAATGAATTTAATTATTCCTGTGGCCCGATATATTATTAATCATCTATATTGATTTCTGAACTCCCATGCTGCTCGTGGATATGCAAATTCAGCCGTGGCAATATTGGGATGGGATAATTTGCATGGAAGCCCATTATTATTTTATAAGTAAATTTTAATGTGGACTCAATTAAAACCCAGCGAGTGGAACAGTTCAATTGGCTCAAGGTATAGGTTCTTTGCATACATGCGCGGGACAGGAATGCATCAATTAGTGAAGATCAAACTTGTGCTCATCTGCGGAGGGAGGGGTGCTGGAATCCAATCACACCGTCTCTTCATGTGTGAATGAGTCATTTGAAAGATTTTCTCTGCAGAGCAGGCATGGCTTGCTATAGGATGAGGTAGGATCATTTGGCCCATCTCGAACAAATCTTTAAAGTAAATCTATAACTGAGGTGTGATTGTGGCATATTCTAAATGAGAAAAGACTGTGACTGATAATACCGAGAGATACACAGAGATAGAAAACCTGCAAAGAATATTTTCATACAATGACCACACAAACCTCAATTGCTAAAAAAGTTAAACCACATTTTTTCTGTTCCGTTTTTCTACTTTTCATTTTTCGGTTCAATGATGTTTTTCTTTTTATAATGATGTATATCTTATTACACCTGATTAGCACAAATCAAAAGATTCTAATGACCTTTTTAAAAGCGCTCGGGGCATTACACAACCTCTTCATGTGAGGGGATGCCCTCTTTAGTTTAGCTTACGCACACATACCTCAGGCAGCTAAAACAGGCAGACGCTCTCCATGGCGTTAATTTTTTAGGGAAGATAAAACAGATTAAGCACTGTACAGAGTGATCTTTATCTTGGAGGTCAATGTGTACACAAGCTTTATTCCCTTTACCTGACCCCTCCGTACAACCCGTTCTGTTTTATTTCACAATACACACCTCTCTCTCTCTCACACACACACACACACACACACACACACACACACGATCTGAATATCCCTGAACATTATTTTTTATCCAGTTACCATTAATTAGTGGGTAAAACAAAAATGTCGAACACTGTAAGTGACCCACTTGTAAAAAAGTAAATGTTCATTTGAATGCAAGCACAGGTTTTGTTGGAAATCCTACTGCTCAGGGTCTTCACATATATAGAGTCTCTACAGTTGTGTACTTTATCTCATAAATGTTTTTGAGTAGGTGCTGCTCTCAATATTTGGATTGAATGTGTTTTTGGAATCTTGTCTAAAGCAAATTCATACAGGGGAATAGAAAATGTTTCATAAAATGGTATAGTGCTAGTTATCTCCAAACAAACCATATATCAATGGAAAGCATATTTATTTAGCTTTCAGATGATAAAATTGACCCACTGGTTTTGTAGTCCAGGTCGCATATGATCGAAACTGTGAGTATTCTACCATCTTTCATAATACTCAGTGTGATCTACAGACTGACAGGCATGCACTCATACACACATATCTTCTCAGGGGAAAAAATGACCTTCACACAGGAAGTCCAGTGCAAGATTACTCTTGCAACAGGAAATGATGTCACTGTTAACAGTGAGAACAGCTCCTGGCAAAAGAAGATAATCTCTGGACCAAAAAAAACAGACAGGGAACATGAAAGAACATTTGTCCTTCGGACCTGTCAAAGTGGACCTGTGATGGTGGTGTGATCTTAAACAGTCTTGTGCTTTACATCCAAAGACATTTCTCTGTAATATGTTATGCATCATGCAAAATATTGTTCTACAGGTCCTGTGAATTTAATCCTTCCCTCCACTTGAAGACTAGACAATCATAAAAACTAAATTCACTTCAAAATACAGTCATCAATGTCTTATGTTTTACAAATACACTAGGCAGCCTCAAATCTAGACAATTAACAAAAACTCCAAATATTTAAGAATTAAAGGAACTGTAAATGCACAGAATAAAAATACTTTTTGAAATCTAGTCCACAGTTCCAAACACAGACAGAAACAGACACACACTACACCTGAACACACACGCACACACATATTAAAATAGCTTCCGGCATTCTCTCGCAAGAGCAAGGAATGTTATTTGATAAACGAAGTCAACAGAATTAGTTTGCCGGTGATATTGGCGACGTTAAACGTAATTGCTGAGCTTACTCAAGTGGTTTATGGGCGATTACTGCCCTAAGTCATTTAACTTTCCTAATTTCATTTTCCCGTGTATCTCCTGCTGTGTGTTCTGTTACGAGTAGAAGGTGCATGAGAAAATCGCATCAAATCCGAGCAGTCAAGTTCATCATTTCCCATAAATCAGCAGTGTAACATCAACCGGTCCAGTTTTATAGATGCTGAAAATGCCAAAGTGCTAAGCCAGAAATATCACGGAACAATAAATGGAAAATACTTCGGTTATGGATTTACTGATTTAAGATAGCATTATTTATATTAAGGGTCACTCATAAAGTACTAGTAAAAGCAATGGATTCTGTGCTGCAAAGTGCCTGAAATGTCTCTATAAAAACTTGTATGTATATACAGTATATATATATATATATTGCAGTTTAAAGCAATGCTTTATGAATCTAATGTATTCATGCCTTCTGTTTTAGTACAATAAAGAATTTTAACCAATACGTACACAATACTTGGTCAATGTGGTGGTGCAACAGTGTTTCGTGCATTCTGAATTCTTTACAATGTATGTTGGCTTCTTAACATGGTCAAATTGTCAAAAACGATTTGGACGTATCACATATTCATTCTGTGTCAAATGTCTGTGTTATTTTGCATTATGTAAACAACACGAACTTATAGTGAATCAAAAGTTATGCAGGGATAATGCAATGATGTATTGTGTGCTCGTGGTTCTGCTAACCCCCCCGCACACACGCCCGCCTTCAGAGGCTCATCTGTTTTCAGAAAAGAACCGTACAGCTGTATCTGTCTTTTAATAAAGTAATCAAACTAAATACTCTTCAAAGAAACGAAGTACACAGTACTACGAATACTTAAGATTAAAATGAGATTGGCAGAAACTATGTGTGTTACCTCCGCTTTGAAAAACACAGAATCAACTGCAACATTACAGTACAGTTCTGTAGTTTGAATTTACCAATACAAACCAATATAGTTTTGCATGAAATAATATTTAAATATGATGTATTTTAAGTCTGAATAAAGATACTATCACAAACATTACAATGAGATGCATTTCCGTGGGCAAACAAACACTCCAAAAAACACACACACGCAAGAAAGGGCATTTTCCCTCATTTTATCTATTGCAAACACAACAAAAACATGTACAACGTACAATTTACTGACAGGCTATAAAACTCATGTGTGTATTTGTCAGCAGTGCTGAAACATATTGGAAAAATCCACATGGAGATGCAGGCTTGCTGATATGATAGCAGAGTAATATATGACCCTTCCAGTCAAGCCTTAGGGACCGTCTGCCACAGCAAATCAAAATACAGGACCTGCTCTTGGCTTTCCGAATATCCCACAATGCCACTGGGCATTTCCCCCTCTCGCCCCTGAGGACTCGGGGAATTTCAGCCCAGCCATCATTCCCACATCATTTGGAGCGGTAACGCTCGGATGAGAGCAGAAGTGTGTGGAGACCCCTTATACTAACCGAGAGCGTCCCTGCAACAGATTCAAAATCCTTGATCCTCTCTCTGTTCCAATCCCTTAGCTCTGCACAAGCGACTTAAAACTTATACATGGATGCCCTTTAGCTCACAGAAGCCCAGGAGGTCATTTGTTCAGGACGGAGACCACAGTGGTCAGTAAACCAAGCACAAAACCAATCCCCCGCTTGACCCATGGTTACGCATCTTAGAAGAAGTGTGCGGATATGAAAGGAGAGTACAGTAAAGTGCATGGGTGGGATCGTTTCTCATGTAATGCTGGAATTCCAAGGCTCAATAAAGTAGTATACCTAACGCGTTCCAGATGTGAGAAGCCCGTTCCCAGGTCTGGATGCTCAGCGATGTCCTTTACCCCAGCATAGCTCTCGCTGTCAGAATATCGCATGGAATGGTTCTTGGCAGAGGGGGGAAGTTACATTACCCCGCTGGCTTTATTCTTTCATTACTCAAGTCCTGTCATAACACATCCAATCAAATCAAATCTGCTCAGATCAGACAGCATTATCTTTTTATGGGCATGTAATATGTTTTTTTGTTAATTCGCGTAACTGAATTTACCATCCAAAGCGTTTTATGTTAAATGTCTTGGAAAGGAAAGGAACGGACAGGACCTGGATTCTTTTGTTGCCGTGCGTTTCCAAAATAAATATATTCTTCATTTTGATTGATTGTGTATACTAAACTCTGATTCTTAATTCATTTTGAGTCCACCCTGTCTTTGACAAAGCAATAAAGCTATTTTTTAAGCCCAGCGCGTTGACATACAGAGCAGGATGTGGGGGTTTTGCGGGTGTGCGCGGATATCTTGGAAGTCTCCTTAACATCATTTCTTTTTGAATCTTAAGCCTTAAATGCCAACATCAAATGTTTATTTATCATCCGAGTGCATTAAGATACGGTCTGGAGCCATGGCACAATGATCGCCACAGGTTTTTATTGCACAACCTTATAAAAATACATATCCACATACGCACGCACACATTTATTTATCTCTCTAAATGAGGACTTTCCATAGATTGTATTTATACATGGCTAGTTATCCATACTACAACCTAACCTTATCCAACATTCTAACCGTAAACCTAAAATGCCTATTTGCATTTTTACAACGACATTTTTTTTTACTATATTTTAGTGCATTTACAAATGAAGACATCCCCTTACTTACGGGTACAAATTAATTTCCAAACTATAGTTACGTGGGTACGCACACTCATACAAATTAAAAAAAGTAACTGTAAAAACACAGTGTTACGTCCCAGATGTTTAAGGGTAAAGGAACGTAAACACTTAATGTTAAAATACCTTTCCAATGTGTCAGGTGGAAAAACAAGTCAGAAGGAGGGTGCAAAACAAAAAGATCTACAGCGTCTGAGACGCCTTAAGTAAACTATACTATCTTACTAAAATGACTTGAAAAACGTACAAGGGTTGGCACCCGCTCCTTAACTACTGAGCAAACACTATGAATATAGTATCTTGCGTGTTGAGACATGTGACATCCTTACCTGCCCACTTCTCTCCAAGTAAACACAGGGGATAAAAGGCATATACGACAGGGTTTAAAAAGGTAACGTACGGATACAACAAATTGTTGAAGTCAAAACAACATGGCGAAGCAACATGGCGTGAGACAGAGATCTGGAGCGAGTAGTCGGAACGGTTCTTTTATTGGGTAGAGTGATCGTCAATTGGAAGACCGGGCGATGAAGTCACACGAAAGGGGCGGGAACTGATATGTCTGTGGACCAATGGTGGCGTCTGTGAAGCGAAAGTAGAGAGAGAAACGGAGAGAACAAGCAGAGCAGCACACGGACGTAACGCATGGTAAACAACTTTTTAACGCAGTCTACAACTTGAATGTCTGGTCTTGGTTCCAATTCAGGTTCCAATACACAATGCTTTTGGAAAAGCAAGCAAGCACATCTTCACAAAACATTTGAGTCCACTTGTTAAACAATCACAGAGTTGAAAAACAGAGCTGTTTTCCGAGCACAGTCAACGGGAACAGAAAGTTCTTTGTTGTCCATCATTCACATGAGTGGACAGCCTCTGCCGTAATCTGCAATGAGGGGCGTGAACACCGTTTCCTTCCTCATATACCGCAGGTATGGATTTCTCAATTACCTACAACACACACACACACAATCCGCCTAAGACCTGCTGATGGCTTACAGAGCGCCTGGTCCGTTATGGGTCCGAGCCTTTCACCTCACAATATACCTGCTTAACAGCCTCATTTCAAATTGCAATCGTGAATGTACAATTTTCAACCCTGCCAAATGGAAATCCCAGAACACCCCCGCACAAAAAAGAAAGGCAGAAAACGAAAACAGTCTCTGTTCTTAGAACTTATCGGAATTAGGTTTCACTGGACGCCTGCAGACCCTGGACTGTCCCTTCCCATGCGGATCCTTGGAAGTCAAAGCTCATGGACGAACAATGAGGAAAAGCCCAGGCATAGTCCATTAATTTCACTTTTTTTTTTCAATAAGTAAACTTTAAGTATTCGTGAAATGAGTACTAAAGCCTCTTTAATGGTGTTTTCACAGCTGGCTTGAGCTCTCCTCCTGCTCAGCAATAAAGGTCCTTCCTGAATGAACATTAACATGGGAAGCCAGTAAGATCATACTTGGCTGGCCGCCTCTCTACTAAACACCTTGTGAACCCGCACTTCTCCTGCACAGCCAGAACTGAAATCTGCAAGCCATACATGATCCAGGCCTGCGTTTGCACTGGTAGCCTCGAATGTTTAACTGGTGACATACGGACAGTTAAACATACACCTCTTTTCATGTTTTCCTTCTCCCCACGCTCTCCAAGCTCTCTTCTCTCAGCGTTAGTCTCGCTAACACTCACCCATCTCTCACTTGTCTGAAACGGTGAGATGTGGTACACGTACGGTTAGACGTGTTATCTGGCCTAGATTGATGGTTTGGACTGTTAACAGGCATGTTAAACACGGCTGGGGCTCACGGCACCTCAGGCAGGCCATTCAAGTTCTCCGTCACACGATTCTCACTGTAACCCGCCTCTCTCAAACAAACATACTGAAAATACAGACATAAAAACATGAAACATTCTTTTAAATGAGATTACGAGCTGTCGTGTGGAAAAGTGCCGCAAGAGGATTTTACGTTCATCGTGTCACACGGCAATAAATAACAGCATATCGAAACGTGAGGGTGAGTAGCTAAATACAGACAGAATGGCTGCACCGAATCCTAAGCGTTTGAAGGATATGAACTGTAAGAAACAGCCGACAGGCCGAAAAACTAAATGTTTTGTCTACGCAAATCTAAAAGGAAAGCAGAAAAAGACCTCTATCCTCCAAAACTGTCACTCACAGAATGACATCATAATAAACAAAATGACTGAACCCTTGGATGAACTTGATTTTTCTGCACTAAATGATGTTATCAGATCTGTGCATCAGTATGACACGTGTGTGGAGATGTGGATTATGGGAAAAAATGAAGTCTTTCGAATATGTCCTGTTTCTCATTTCCTGATTTTCGATGAGCACACACAAGAAAGGCATCCGAGTTTTGGAATGACACGACGGGGAGTAACCAATGACAGAAATTTCTATACACGAACCTTTAAACGTGTAATCTCGTCGCACGGAATCGCCACAAACTCACATCGAATCTGTTTTTTAGGCAAGCAGATGCACGTTTATGGCTTTCTTGGGCACACAAACACTGCATTCATCTTTGTGCATATAGTTGTTCCCCTTACCAACGCAAACACACAACGGAAATGACTTAGGTAGTGCTGTTCACCACGCTGCGATTTGCCTATTAAAAGGAAACTCGAGCGCTCTGAATCGGGGTGCAGTTCTGACAGAAAAAGCTGGATCGTGCACCACGGTTTGGGTCTCGTTCAAAACGAAGATAAAGCGCTAAGATTTACACTTCAGTGGAGCAAACGTCACTACATTTACGATGATGAAGTCTGAGTTTATGCAAGTGGAGGAGAGAAATGAGGGGAGTGGGGAGGTGAGGCATAAATGATTGTCTAATTCGAGAAACTGCAAACTGACAAGATTGCCATTTGACTGAGTTATCGCACACAGCCGTTGGTTGTCATGGAAACCGTTGTGAGATTATGCGACACGTTAGAACTATTTAAGAGTTTCTTTAACACCCATCTCATGATGTCACAGGCGACATCACAGGCTGGGTGGCATGGAAACGCTGGCCCAAGAACAACTTGCTTGATGTGGTATTGCTGGGGTTGTAAATCGAGCCGCTGGTGGAAACATTTGTGCACCCCGAGCTGTGAAACCCCTCAGGTGCCCCTTAAAATCACTGACACAGCCACACACGTACACTTTCATATCTCGCTTAAATGAAAAGTGTCACTCTGCCCATCTGGTACGTGTCATTTTAAACGTGTCTTATGATACAGTTTCTTTATAAAACATTTTATTAAAGCTGAAGTGAGTCATTTCCGACCGTGCCACTGGCGCTCACCGAACGAAATGATCGTTTTTAAACAGGTTTTCCGAACGCAACCTTAAGTTCTTAGAAACATGTGAGAATACATTATGATATTCTTTGATGTTTTCATTTGGAACTGAAATAGTTCACGGAAATAAGGTAGAACGATTTAATAATTTAAGTTTCATAGTCTACAGGTTATTTTGTGTTTTACCCATGATGCAACTCTTTCAAACACTTACTGTGATGATATACTTGGGTCTCGCATTCACAAACAGATGTGCATGTAGATTATTTCTGATAACAATCAAAATAAACTGAGAAGAACGTTACAAGGCTAAATTTGTCTCTCCAATATTTTGAATTTACACTCCGCTAGATGTCAATGTACCATATGGTTTGTTTAAATGCGACCACACTACAAGACGCATTCAACAAATAGTTTCTTTAATAAAACGAACATACAACAAAATTAAACAAATCGTTTAATTAATACTATCATTATACAGTAAAACAATAATACAAATTAACATTTACATAAATTAAATTCAATTAAATATAAATAGTTATATTATTAGACACTAGCCAAACACGGACCTGAAGTTAACAGGGTGTCAGGCGCGCGTCCGGTGAAATGGTCTAGAGTTGGACTTGTTTGCAACAGTTAGAAATTAAAAGAGAAAGCTTAAAATGCATCTACAATGTGGACTGTTTTAAAAAGAAAATTACATTTAATAAATATGCTGTCAAGTTTTTTAATTGACCTGTTTTAACCATTTAAATAGTGTTCAATTAATTAGACTTGAAGTCGAGGTCTCAGTGCTGTATTCAGCGATCCTTCAAGTACATTTCCATGCATTTATCTTTAACTTCACTGGTAAGTAAATGATAGGCTACCATTCTCTCGTAATACAACTTCTGTGCAATGCGGCTGTCATTTTTCTTTTTAATACACTTTGGATGTGTTTTCAGACTAAAAGGTCTTTCTGGACCTCTCAGTCTTGAGACAGGCCAGATACTGGGCATGAATCAAGGTGCATCCCAATTCTGTTTCTCCAGGACATCACATCCATGCTCATTAGCACATGTGTTATTTTAAAATAACATTCATCACAGATTTAGACTTTTAGACTTTTTCTGAGCAATCACAGCAACAAAAACAAAACATTTCAGGAAAAGTCATTTGCTCCGGTCAATGAAAAATCTACTTCAGAATACACAGCAAAGGGCAGATGAGAATGGAAAGTCCTCATTCTTTAAGTTGTCAAAATCAAAATATGTCATTATTTTTTAATGCTGGGAAGTACGATCACATCCCTTATCGGCTTATCTCGTCTTATTTGAAGAAACATTTAACCACGATTAATAAATGTGAAAAAGTGAATGTGGATACAGTGTATAAATATTAGATTCATATTATGGAAAAGCAAAACTAAATCCAAATCTTAAGTGAAACAGCTTTAGATTCAGTGCATTCCCTTAAACTCATTAATCAAAATACAACTCATACTGTGTATTGACACAAGGATAACTGAACCTTGCTAACTGTATAATCTTTTAAAATGTCAGATTGCTGAGGACATTTGTTTACATTCCATTAATAAGATCATTTGGCAAAACAAGCACTTGTCATAATTTGAGAGGATTATATTCTTTGTAACAGATTTGAACTGGATCTCTGCCATGTCCTGGACAGTTAAGGCACACTTTAAAACTGAAACAAAAAAGATTATTACATTTAAAATGTGAAAAAGTTGTCACCAGGATTTACGCTCAGAGTATTTTTCATGATGTGACTTCAGTATTTTAATATTCTGAATGACATTTCCTCAGGCAAGAAAAACACAGATGTGAAGTGAGCCTAACTAGAAAAGCTTGCGTAATGTGTTTTCAGCCTTCCTCAGAACTTATAAAAATCTGAAAGCTAAAATCAAGTGCATGCTTCTGCTTGAGCATCACTTTTACAGAAAAAAATGCTGACCTTTAAACTAAAAAGTTTTAAACACAAATTTAGGGACCCCCAGGTTTCCACACATCCACAGCCAAACATTTGGTCTCAAATAAACGCCCTTAATGAACATCTAGATTTATGCTTTTGTAAATGCCCCGCTCCTGTAAAAATAAAACATCAGCAAGGTGTTAAAAATTCTTAAACGTTCTCGTAATAATCATTTTAACATCAATCCATTTGACATAGGCGTTCATTACACGTACGTCTCTCTCCACACGTTCTTAACCGACCTGGGAATTGTAACTCAAACGTGGCCTCCCTGTGCATTTCTCAGGTTAAAATAAAAGCGTTTTTTGTGGTTAGTGAACTCAGCCCCAGAATCTTTCTGCACTTTGAATGAGAGACAGCGTACGAGCTGCTGTTTTGGGGAAGGGGATCAGGTTATTCCAGTGTTTTAGTGTGTCAGCACAGGGCCAACAGTGTTATTGTGCTGCAGGCAGCTCGTAAAGATGGGATGTCCAGCAATGTGAAATTTAAAACATCTTAGAAAATCTGCGCATTTCAATTTTTTTGTGTTGAAAACCAGGATTTATTTTGGTAAATTATTACACGATCAATGTGCAAACATGGGGTCAAGAAAGAAACGTGCTTTCTAAAGTATTTCACTTGCTACACAACCTCTTCTTAGCCAATAGATAATGGAGACTGAAATCATCAACAAGATCAAGACAAATTAAGATCTTATTTTTAAGACACGCCAGTTTCTCATTCAAAATATTGGATGCAATCTAATGCGAAGGAGGAAAAAGGCTGAAAATGTCAAAACACCAATTTATATTCTCTTGCTCTTTCCCACTATTTCTCTGACTTTATTTATCACTCTCAGCATTTAGATGTTTCCAGCCAGATGAATAAAAAACACACCTCTAATCCTCTTGTCAATCTCCCAGCTGACGCTTACGGGATTTCTTCCCAGGAATGTCAAACCCCTGTTCACCCAAAGAACCATTGGACACACTAATTTGTCTCCGGCTCTCCCGATTCAGACCACGTACAGAGAGTAACTCCTCCAAGTCTATTATTGACATATTGCCAATCACACAGACTGACATCAAAGACTCAGGCAGGTTCACTCAAAAGAAATCAACACTGTTACCCTGGGACGACTGTGCACGGTGGAAACCCTGATGTCTGACCCGTTATCGAAAAGATGCTCTTTGTAACACACCTAGCCGGTATGAATTCTCCGAGGAGGTGCCGCTGAGCTGTTGTTTTTGTTATTTTACTTTTGCTCTGGTGTTTTACAGTTCAGGAAAGGTGATTAGGTGGTTAGTTTCTCACAGCAGGATACATCAGCCTTTTTTAGAAGCCTAACGGTCATTGATAAGTTATTAGAGTGGCCTTTGAGACAAGTTGCTATCAATAATTATTGCATCCTTTTAGTCAAGCTTCTTTAAATGAGCTTTTTTATTTAATTTATAAAGTTCGCAAACACAGGATTTTTATCTCAGAAAGATTGACTCCCAAAAAAGCGTATTCCCTAAAAAGGGAAATTCTGTTTAAAGGAGCAATGCGGACATTTTAGCAGCATCTAGTGGTGATGTTGTGGATTGCAACCAACGGCTCACTCCACCGCTCACCCATCCATTTCGAAGCACTACGGAGGCTGAGACAGTGCGAAGATGTCATCACGTTCTTGTTTCTTTGCAGAAGGAGATAACGTATTAATGAAACGCACTCGATTGAGTCAATACATCCTGCTAAATATTACACACATCATTATAAACAAAAACGTTTTTCATGCTTCTGCCATTCAGCCAAGCTAAATGCGTTTATAAAAACTTATTTTCAACTTATAATATAAACTTTTCCTTCATTATTACAGATAGCAAATAAAATTGCTAACTATAATTAGTCATTTCAACACTGACATTAATAATTAAGACATCTTCAAAACTTTTCAGCTTTTTTCAACGTTGAATCAACATTAAATCAATTCTATTTGCCATCAACAGGAGGCCACAAACACTGCACCAAGACATTTGTGATGTTGTAAATAACTTCAAATGCACCTTAGTGGGCCATCCTCAGTCACAACAAGTTTGACAAAAAACAAAGCATGTATTAAAGATGATGAGCCACCGTGCCAGAGTGCGCGGTCTCTAGACCCTTGTGCATCCGCGAACCGTTCCGGTCCAGTTCAGCAGTTTTAATGCACAGATTTAAGGGCTTGCAGTGAGGGACGAAACTTTATGGAAGTTTCAGATCTGGACAGAGACAAACCCAGAGGCGAAGTGGCCTGCAATGAGAGGACTGCTGGGGGCGGTTCGGGCAGTGGGGGCTTCTCATAGCTGCACGGGAGATGTAAATGAGACAGTATGTGGAGTTAAAGCAAGGCATCTCCTCTCTGCTCTGTCCACCACACCAGGGCAGAGAGATAGATGCAGTGTCAGCTGTTTGCGGATTCACCCTCATGATCAGAGCGAATGCTTTTGAGCCCAGGGGTCTGCGCTGAGAAAGAGTTAGTGTGATATACGAGCGCGACGTGATGTCCGTGGCCGACCCCCTGATCGCCACTGCAGGCGCGTGGAGGGTTGATGGTTGTTTGTTAAAGCTTTGTTGGCATCGCACACTCACCAGCAAAACATCTCTCGTGGGTTCGCTCTCTCTGCTGTGTTTCTGCAGATCTGCTGGCCCGTGCGTCAGATGGTGCTGTTCAGTTTGATAGCAACTTGATGGACCTGTGATGAAATATGGAAATAAAAGAGATCTGCTTTAAATCCTAGTGAAATAACTTGACTACATAGGCAGCAGCTCTCTAAAGAAGCATTCATGAAATCTGACAAGTGACTGATTTGAAACGTTCTACATCGGCAACAGTTTCCACCAAAAGTAAATAGGAGACTACATTGGACAGATTGAGTTTGATGTCAGCATGCTGACAAGCTTACGATGCGATTTTATAATAAGCCCAAAAATACATATAGTATAAGTAATGGCTAAAATTAACTAGTTCTGATCAGATTTTCTTTAAAAATATTCACTGATTTGGTAACACTTATACATTACAAACTACAATATAGTTTTTCAGGAGTATAATCTTTGTAAATGTTAGTTAATGTAAATACAATTGTTTATTATAATTTACTATGCATCGTGTCAACACTAACAAATATTTACTTTATTAATGTAATATGTATTAAATACGGGATTAAAAATCGGGACTATGTCTCCCGGCTGGCCTGGGAACGCCTCGGTGTCCCCCCGGAAGAGCTGGAGGAAGTGTCTAGGGAGAGGGAAGTCTGGGCGTCCCTGCTTAGACTGCTGCCCCCGCGACCCGGCCCCGGATAAGCGGAAGAAGATGGATGGATGGATGGATGTATTAAATGCTGAAAATATAACATGAACTAAGATGAATAAATGATGTAGAAAGCGAATATATTAAATAATGTTAACAAAGAAAACCTTCTAGTGTTTCTAGCTAATCTAATAAATAATGTTAACAAATAAGACATTCTAGTATTCCAGTGTTACCATATTTTATGTATTGAATAAAGAAATGTATCTAAAATCTAATTTTCCCCTATATCTTGGATAGTTATTCTTATATCTTTAAGTTTTAGTTTTATACACATACACAAAAAATGAAAATTGTAAAAAAATAGATTAGGGTTAAACAGAGCATTAGAATGCATCTTAACCTCAGAAACTTTGTTAACTACGACGCCTTAAAACGGTCCAAAGCTAAGTTAGTAAAACAGACAGGATCCTCCTACCACACAGAGGAATTTTAAGTCTCTTTAAAGCCTTCGGACAGGCAAATAAATCCTTCAATTTCCTCAGAAAACACAACACTTTGCAAGTACTGTAAAGCACTAAAGTGTGACATTAAGGAGCCTGTTTACAATAGCTTACAGAACAAAGGAAAAACCTGCCACAGAATGTCATTTAGTTGGCGTGATGGGAGATTTGATCTATGTAATGCTGTAAATACTGACTAGATTTTGACAAGCCCCCCACATAGAAAAATAAGGGAGGATGGTGCACATCTGGTTCTGTGGTAACCAAGGTCTCTCTTTCTCTCTCTCCACACACGCACCTACCACTCCGTGTGACTGAGAGTCGGAGGTACAGTATAGGAGTAAATTTCACATGGTGTTGAAACGCCCCCAGAACACTTGAGCCAAAACAGGTAATTACACAAAAAATGGGAAACAGATTAGACAAACATGAACAGTTTGTGGGACTATGCAAATGTGAGGTTTGTTTGAATTCTGGGGTAGAGTTAGTAGCCTACTTAAATACTTCATTTCCTCTTCAACTAAATCCTTAACTTGAAGAGTTTGCACACACACACAAACACACACAGCTCTTAGGATTGGTGGTGGAACAATTAGCAACACATTTCCATGGACGGAATATTTACAAGGACTGCCAATTCCCAGTTCCGTTTTACATTCAGCGTCTTTCCCTCCTCAAGGTAACACGGTGCGTTAAAAACGAGGAAACAATGATCAAGTGCCCATTGGGTCAGAACCAGATTGAGATGGTGCAGTTCTCCCAAAACCCCTATTAAAATGTCAAGCCGCAGAAAAGAGAGAGCTTGTATCCCTCCCTCTTAAACCACAGAGGAGAAATTAAGTGTGGCCTCTTTGCAAGCCATAAATTACAGGTTTTAAACAACAGGGAGTCAAGGAAACTCTCCATCACTGTTGTAATTGCTCCGTGAGTGCTGCGCTCTTGTAAAGAAATTAACCTCGCTTTTGCAGCGGTGCGCGGGAGACGACAAAAGAAAACGAGAGAGAGAGAGAAGAGGAAGTGTCTTAACTTGAATGCCTCGACCTCCCAATCTAAACGGTTTGAAACCACTTCATACATAAATATAAAGTGTCCCTTCCTCAGCGATGCAAGATACCCATACATTAAACTTTAAGTATGTTTCAGAAAGAGTCAAACCTCAAGGTGCCTATGTGCTTATTTTTTCTCAAAGAGTTTATTTGCACCTGTACAGAGTACAGGATTGTAAAATATAAATAATCGCAGCTATTCATAGATGCAATTTCACGGCTTCTTTTAGTTCAAGCAGACCAAAGGTACAGCAAAACTATAAGTGTCAATTGAAATATACGGGAATAAAAAGAATTACAATAAAAAAGAAAGAAAGAATTAAAATATGCGCACATACATTTAATTGAGGATAAATTGACGGTAAACAAGTTAAAGGTTCTTCGAAATGTAACTAGGTTTAGATATTTCCACTGGACTAGACAACAATACTGATAAAAATGTCTTTCTCACATCAATAGAGATCAGGCAAAATATCTGTTGGTCACATCTTTCAAGGGCAAAACTGGATGTGACAAAGTTTACAGGAGTAGAATGGCAAATGTGATTTTAGCCCAAATGTGATTTTGCAATAACACCAAATCTCTTTTTAAGTCTGCATTAAACTGCATAAAAATACCTAAAAATCTAATGTTCTCATAACAAGTTTTCTATCTTAAGGTACACGTCCATGCACGCACGCATGGGCGCACACACACAGAGAGCCAGTTACCAAAATTATAATGCCTTGAAAATGGACCGAAGCAAAAGTCAGTAAAAATTCACCATCAAAAGTATATTTTAAGTATTATTTGTACAACCGTTCTCTTCTTTTCGTCTTTTGCAAGAGAGAGCAACGATCCCACCAGCATGAACTATGACAGCTGCGCTGTAAGATCTACTGTATTAACACATAAATATTAAAATGTCTTGTGCTCTCTGCTGTGTCTCTGTAGGGTTACGCCGGGCTCTGTTGTAAGAATTTCTGACACCACAGGGACAAATCAGCTTTATCACACCACCAAAGTCAAGCGAAACACTGACCCAAACACACGCTCATACACCATCAAGCACTTTCTCTGTGTCTCTCACTCACACATGCTCACAAATTATGCAGGAGCACCATGAGATATAGAGAGAGACCTGTGAAAAAGTGAGAGGGGTCCACTAATACAAGCTCTGAGGGACTCTAGCCTGTCTACTGTAGGTACCATTAAGAGAAATAGCATGTCTGGGAGAGGGAAAAAGAGACATGGAGAGAAATCAATGCTACCCATGTGAAGACACCATTAAAAGGGGATGTTTTTCCTGATATTGTGAAATTCCAAATGCTTTTGTTACGAAGAGATACGTAATCACATTTTTATGAGTCATAATTATTATTATGGCATTATAATGGAAAGTAACTGTGTTCAAACAGGCAAGTTTACGCTGCACTGTAAAAACTTTGCTGTAGTTTTGCAGCAGGTTTGCCAGTAACTTACTGTAGTGCTACTTTCATATTAATATTGTTTTCAATTACTTTAATCAAAATGATAAAACTCTTTGACTTTCGAGATTCAAAAATCGATGAGCTAGAAGAGAATATACATATATACAAAATACACCTTCTTCCTACGCATTTTTGTCATGTTTTCTAGTAAAAATATTTAAAATTTCTTAAAGTTTGATACATTTAACAGGAAAAGTGACCTAAGATATTTAGTCTCGTTTTATGATAGAAAAATATATAAACTAGGTAGGTGTACGCTTTAAACTAAATTGTAAAGTAAATCTACAGCAAGTTACTGGCAAACCTGCTGCGAAATTACAGCAAAGTTTTACAGCGTGCTTTTTGTATTACTGTAATTGCATTTCATGTCTTGCATTCAGTCTTTTTTGTATGTGTTCTATTTTTCCCAAATTAAATGACACTTCATTTAATATGATGACATTCCTAATATTTAGGTGTGGCTCTTAGGTCTAAATGCTTTTAAGGGGTCGCATAATTTTATTGATAAGGATGCATAAATAACCTACTGAAGGAGGGATTGCATGTGTAACACTAAATAAACATATTACAAGTCACCTTAGTATCTGTGGCACAATTGTTTCTGGAAAAAAAGACGTGGCAAATGTTTCCTTTTCAATAACGAGAATAATTAGCAGCTCTTTAAAAGAGCGAGACCAACAAATAAACAAATAGCGTTTGATTGACAGTGGACACACGGTTGTTAGGCCTATTTCTTTCCTTCTGAATGGATCTTGTTGCTTTTGTTCGTAGACACGGAGAAACATACTGAACTGTGAACAGTCCTCTTCATGTGGTGAAGGGTGAGAATCCTGCTTCAGCAGATTAATGATGATGTTCTACGTACAGACACGTGTTACAGTGCGAGAGAAAAACAATTACCACCACACGCGCTTCTCGCCGGATACAAACATACACTTTCTCCTCAGCTAGCGCACAATATTTTTACATAATAAAACAATGCATTTCTCAACTGCAGGAATGTGATTGCTTACAGGGCCAATTGTTCATTTCAGGTATGATTTTGTTTATTTTGCTCACAAATGTAACAGAAGAATGAATGATGTTTTGTGGATGTTTGTACCTTACCTTCCCATATCCGCGTTTAACGTGCAGAAGCAGCAGGTGCATTATTCCTGGATTGGTTACATCTGTTCGTTGTCCAAAACTACTGTAGATCACGTGACCAACGGACTTTGAGTAGGCTGGATTTTCACGCATTGAACAAGGATGGCAGGAAGTAAAGACAGTAATGAAAAACTATTAAATATTACTTTTTCATCTTAGTTTAAAGTTGTGTTTTTATCACTATTTGTTAAAATGCATGAAATTAATACACAATAAAACCAAAAATAAAGCTATTTATGAACAAACCACGTTTAGTCCACCGGATGTTCTCTGCAACCTCAGTTTACGCCAGCATGGCATAAAATTCATCAAATAAACACAGCAACAAAAATGTCTTTACACTGACATAGAAATAATAACTACGCATATTCGGTTTTTCTTTGTTATTATTAAATCATTTAAATTATTTCTGCTGCTGTTCAGATTGTGCTGCTCTTTCCTGAAAGTTAGGTTTTTGGTCTGGGTTGTGGAATGGGTCAGTCTTATTTTTTTGAGGAAAAAATACCACCACCAACTGTGAATCATGAACCAATTCCACAACACATGACATTAAATAAACCAATCAAAATCCTCTGGAGGTGGTTTGTACAGCCCATTTGCAGCTGGGTCTGACTGTTTATACTTAACTCTGTTATCAGCTAAATTCTTAGCTGTCAGATAGCGTTCCCCCTCCTATATCTGGCAGAATTCAGTCTTGATGCGCTTCCTGTTCAAGCAGGCCCAACCAAGAGTTCAACTGGTGTAGTGGTTAGTGCTTTGGGTAGGTCATTGGTTTAAGGCCTTTTATATTTTCTCATTGAACACAATTGAACCTTATCTGACAGCAGAATTTTGAGTTGTCAGAATACGCTGTCCTGGTTTGAGTGAATAATTTAGTGATATAAACCTCAAACTCTGAGAACCTACTTCTTGTTGTTTAAAAAGTAAGCAATGTAACTGTGAGAGAAGTTTGAACTTTCTATCTCATGTAACACATGGGGGAACGGTATCTGACAGTAAAATTCTCAGCTGTCAGATAGCGTTCCTGTTGCTCTAGCTGGCCAAATTTAGCTGTGATGTGCTTTATGTTCAAGCAGGCCCATCCAATATGCCAACTGGTCTAGTGGTTAGTGATTTGGGTTTGTGATGGGTAGGTTGTTGGTTTGAACCCTGCCTTCATTTTTTTCTCATTAACCGCAGTGGAACCTTATCTGACTGCATCATTTTTAGTTTTGCAGTGGTTAGTCCTTTGGTTATACTGTAAAATAAAAGTACTAAACAATGACTTGGAATAAATGCTTTCTGCTTCATACTGTCTAAAAAATGCTTAAGATGCTTAAAAGGCATCAATATTAATATATGGCACTTACAGGTATCGAGTCACTATTATCCTACAGTTAAGAATAAACCTAAAATTTGATGACAATTCTCAAATTGCTTCTAATCACACAAGTTTATGAAGACAATCTTCCCAAAAAGGGATTGACTTTCCCAGACATTATGATGTTTTGAAAGATATCAATTGAAACCGGAGATCTGCTATTAAATGTCTCCAGTGGTTCGACTGCTGTCCCTAAGAGATGAAGAAACCTCAGCGTGGACTCTGACATCAGTGCGGACGGGATGATGTCAGCACATCACACAGCTGAGCTCACAGAGAGGTGAAAGAGTCTCTCACACACACGCACACACATAAATGTAAAGCCTATTGGCCTACTGCATTGCTGTGTGCGTTGCATGTACGAAAAGCAAGGAGGCCCTGTGATTCATTACTACACCTTCAGATCTAACGTGTGTTCTCTCTGTGACGAGTTTTATTTGATGCACATGTGCCATATCCAGCATGGATCTGTGCTGGTCACAGCAGGGCTCGCGGGCTATAGTGTGTGTTTGTGTGTGTGTGTGTATGCGTGTGTGTAAAGGTTACAGTGCAAGTCCTGCGCTCTCTCAGATGCACGGCCCTGTACCGCACACAGAGCGTCGCTAAATGTCAGATTGTCCATATGGCCCCCTGGCCAGCAGATGCCACTTTATAAACCGGCCAATCACGTCGTGGCACGGACGGGGTCTCCGGGGCCTCCGTCGTCACGGTAGCAAGCCAGTTACACCCACACACACATGCCACCCTCCAGCAAGCCTCACTACAGGGCCTAACACTGGACACCTGCTCGGGAGAACTGGAGATGGAGAGAGAACGAGAGCGAGGGAGGTGGGGGTTCAGAGCACATCTGCTCCTGTGGGCACCTCAGACTCGCAGCCTGCAGTCCTGTACAGCTCTGATTAATGAGGCAGAGCTAAGGTGAGGGGCCCCAAACAACAGGGGCATCACGGCTGTATCGCAGGACACGCGCACACACACGTTCAGCACATCCACTGTGTGATGACAACGGAACTGTGTTTTTCATAATCCTGCTTTGATCGACATAGAAAAAGAAATGTACATACTTGATTGTTTGCTTTATTTCTATTCTGATTTCAACTTTTGACAAAAACGATTTTTGCCTATAAATTAAATGAACTTTTGCTCTATAATTATTTTTTACTTAAAAATGTCTCTTCTAATAAATGTTCTTGCTTTCATTAGGAATGATTCATATGTGCAGGTTAGACAAAGGTTTGTCCTCGTAATCTTTAATCAAAATATATCCAAAACATATTTCTGCTGACATCATAAGCACTGTATTTTTCCACCCCTCCCCTCAAACCAGCTGTCAAATGCATTGCTTTTCACAATCTAATCAATTCCCAATGGACAAAATTCCAGCCCTACATTTCCTCATTGAATATCCTCGATCTATCTATCTATCTATCTATCTATCCATATCCATATCCATATCCATCTATCCATCGATCCATCTATCCATCTATCTATCCATCGATCCATCTATCCATCTATCCATCTATCCATCTATCTATCTATCTATCTATCTATCTATCTATCTATCTATCTATCTATCTATCCATCCATTCATCGATCTATTCTAATTTTATAATTCACTGTAATGAAATAAAACCCATTCACTTTGCACATTTTGATTTTTGGTCTAAAAGTCACAAATCAAAAATAGTTACATACAGCAAATATGTTTTATTTAACTGTTAATTTGTCTTTGTGTGTACGTGTGTCTTCGTGTCAGGGGAAGCGGCCCTGCATTAACCTCTTAGCAAGGGTTCACAGGTCAGCAGGAGGAGATTGAAGAACATTTCCACCTCCAGGCTGTGCAGGGGAACGTTTAGAGCGCACGCTGGGCCGTTACGTTGAAATGCGTCTGTGGGAAGAGGTCAGCTGGTCAGAGCTATCAGAACAAGCAGTTCAGGCAATGTAAACTTAAAATATAATCAACTCTCTTTCCATTATTGTAACAGGATCAGATTTCACGAAATATCAAATGGGTCTCTCTTTTAAAACAACCTAGTCATTCATCAATGCCAGTTTCAGTTTCTCCACAATAAAAATATGTATGAATAGTGGGTTGTTTTTTTCGCTGACACACATAGCAATAGATTGGAGCAGAGCTGACTGACCGACAGAGATTGTGCAGAGAATGCAGTTCAACTTGACAGGTTTGAAATGATAGAAAGATAATACATTACTATTAATACATTATTCTTAATATTTCTTTTTTACGATTGAGCATATATTTAATGCATTTGTTTACATAACAGAAGACATTATATTTTGTATTATGTGATAAAATGGTAAAACTTCTTATGAAAACTGTTTAAAAAGTGTGTATATACATTTATTTGAATATACACTCTGGAATACATTTATAAAAATTACTATATGAAGAGTTCATTTGCAGAAACAGATTAAACTTTTCAATAATGTTTTTTTTTGTGCATTCCAAGTAATGTCAGTCAAACCGAAATTGGGTTATTTTGATGTTTTAAGTTATAAAAAAAGTACAGCTAACTAATACAATAAAACACTTGATGATTTTAGATTTTTTTTAAACGTTATCTGCTATTGCAAATAAACTCTTCACTTAGTCTTAGAATTTGTGTGTGTCAGTGAAACATTTGTAAACATACAAAATAAAATATGCAAAAACTAAGCTGAACATAGTTGTTGCATCCAGTAAACTCTTTCTTACATAAGACTTCTGAGTTACCTCTAACACTTTTTCTAACCAAGCACAACAGAGATGTGACGTCCCTCAGGGTCCCCCGCCTCCAGGGCCACCGCCACACACAGCATCTTATATGTAAATTAATACCTTTTTCTAAAAAGGCTCCGCTTTCTTTTTCTTAAGTAAAAGATTGTTCTCTTTTGATCCGCTATTGCTGGATTATTCATTCTTTCTAATTGCCTGCTAGGCTAACAGATATTTGCCCATATCACAGGAGACTCTGTGTACGGGGGCAAATCCACAGCACTGGGACAGGGAGAAATGGCCCTTCATGAGAAATTAAACGACAATAAAGTGAGAGTTATTAGAAAGACAAAAGATCTGAAGATGTTTCAAAGTTTCAACGTCCCGACGTAAAAATCCCCTGCCTTCGCATGTCCCTGGACCCCCTTTAAAGAAGTGAAACTCAAAACTAATTAAAATTTAATGAAACATTTTTGACTGTGTGTTGGCAAATTGAATTGCATTACAGGGCTGTGAAATCTGAAAAGTTCAAACACACACACAAAGTATGAACTGTTTTTGGCCACTTAAACAAGGCTGAAAATATATGTTAGTGGTGTTTAAATGTGCCCGTTTAAATTAAATGTGACGCATGTGGCTTAGATCAGCGATAATATATCATTTTGGATTGCTGAAACCGACCTGCTTTGCATAGTTACTACACGCTGACACTTCTTCATCAAAACACATGATATATTATTCACACTTTGCTTTAACTGCGGTCCAACACTCTTCATTTTTTGGTGACAGCTTTTGCTGCAAGGCCAAGATTTCTGTAATTGATTCCCGATACAGCAGGTAAGAGATAGCCACGCTGACAAAAAGGTGATTGCGGTCTGGAAAAGTCCCAAGCACGACGAGGAAAAAATGGGGAAAATTAAAACCAAATAATTTTGTCACTCAAACGCTAACATTACGATGATATTAATTGTAATAAATTGCCTTTAGCAGCTGCCCCTGAAACATGCGTTTCTGCGAGGCTCGTTTCGATTTCATATTTCACTCGCATCTCTGAAATCACAACCAGATGTTGTCATCGGCTCCCCTTCCTGTTTCCTCTGCCCAATTCCCACCAAACGATGGAACGTGACACTTTCCCTGGAAAATACAATAAAATAGAGAAGTAATGTACAGCTATTTCCTTTCATAAATTCTTTGGCCCTCTTGCCATGCTAGTACAAGTCTCATGTACATATATTTTAATGGAAAGCAAAGCAGTGGATGGCTGTAAATCGGAGGCTGACAGCTACCTCTGGGCTTTTGTGGCGTACCTGGGCGGTGGTGATTTATGAACGGCCGCAGTGCTCGTGCGTGTAATTCCTCCTCCCAGCCTGTCGGCGGACCACATCCCTCAGCCAAGATAGGCTTGGGCTTCGCGTCCGTAGCATTTACATCAGATCCATTAATTCTCCGGGCTCTCACTAAACCCTTGGTGTTTCGAGTCTGGCATCATCACGCAACCGTGGTTTTGGCAGTTTAACCATCATTGGTGGTTTAGATGGTTAGAGATAGGTTAGGGTGTGGGTTAGGATAAAGGTTTCGTAAGACTTGAAACACCAAGGATTTAGTCAAAACCAACAAGCCACGGCCATGGATCTGACTCGAAACACCAAGCGGATTACGTGTTAACAAACTCATCGTCCACGTTTTAGATTTCGGTCACGGCCGGGATCCAGGACGGAGCCGTGTTACATTACATTTTGTTGGAACGAGGTCTAAACCGACCCGCTTTGCGCTCAAAGTAGTTGGGCTAATTTTGACCGAAATATATTATCAAGTGCTGCCTCTGTGGTCGGCCGTAAATTTTTATGAATTTTCCCTTCTTTTCCATTCGCTAACCCTCGTAGAGAGAGGCATAATTTAGCGGCTTTAAACATTGTTCAATGGCGATTTGGATTGCAATATCGTATAAACTTCAGATGTTCCTCAAGGGCTGCCTCGAGCTGCCATTACAGCATCTGACCCCACATAAATGCACACCTCTTTAAACGTGTTGCGGAGCGTGACATCATTTCCCTGTGTAAAGATCAGAGATGTGTGAGGCAGGATTGCTCCCCAGCGTCGAAAGGCCTCGGCTCTTTTAGCGCGCTGAGCTAACCGTGTCTTTTGTCTGAGCGGTTGCTTGCGGTTTTTACGTCAGGTTAAAGCTCCCTAGCAGAGCGTACTCCGTCCGCTGGAGGCAGGGGGCAGCAAGGATGCTGGGAGGTCGGTTGGGTGTTTGAAGTGAAGGTGTTAAAGAGCTCAAAGGGATGAAGAATGGATAGGGTCAAGTCAGAAAACTTGGTGTTAGAATGAGAGCTGGATTTCTGTTCTGGAGGTATTGTTTTTGTGGAGTAATTTAACAAAACAAAAACTGGTGATCAGGCATGATAACAGATTACTACAAAAACTGTACTGAAGTGTTTCCCAAACCTTTGACAGTAATGTTCCCCTTCAAAAAACATCCTTTTGTGTTCCTACACACACAGACTACAGTAACACGAAGTATACTTTATAAAGACACCACGTTATATAGCGGTCATTAATATTGAAAATCATGCAAAGGATTATTCCAAAAATGTTTTGTCTCTGCTGTTTGTATGCTAGAAGTTATTTTTTCGTCTGTAATTTAACTTAAATTAATATTTTTTAGGTTTTAAAGTTTGCACGCCCCTCAACACCTCTCGTATCCCTGGGGGCTACATACCCCATTCTGGGAAACATTGTTTGTACTACATATAAACAAAGTATTACTTATTTTGTTTGTTCGTTTCATCATATTTTCATATTTAATTACATGTAAGTAGGCCGATGTCTTCAAGTCACCATGATCAGCTTTGATGAATGAATGTTTTCTTGGATTTTTGATCTACTGTAGGTTTATATTTTTGTTTTGGGTGATCTTTTTGAGATACTTAAATATATTAAATGCAATATTCAAAGCAATCTATTCACATGTGAAATGTACCTGTATGTGTCAATCAAACAAATGACCATGTACATCAAGTGTAAGCCTACTTTTTATCATTGAAAACAATAACATATTGTATTTAATACAACGCATTAAAATTACAATATATAGAGTTACCATTATATACAGCATATATATTATGATAATATTGGCAACACTTTACAATCAACAAGGTTGTATTGGTTACAATAAGTTAACGTGACCAAACAATGAACATTATTTCTAAAGCATTTATTAATCTAAATTCATGTCAGTTTTAGCATTTATTAATACCTTTTCAAAATCAAAAGTTGTGATTTTAATGGACCATGAACTGAAATGAACAATTGTTTTACCATTAACTAACATCAACGAATGCTGAAAACTATATTGCTCATTGTTAGTTCATGTTACCTAATGCATTAACTAATTTTATATGTGATACAACAAATGTATTTTCTAGGTAAAGAAGTTTGTGCAGATTGTTTCTGGATCAGACCCTGGCCGCAGCACCTGTGCCCCGGTGGAAAAGGTGCTTGGGTGGGAAGAGCGAAGAAGAAAAACGTGCTGTAAGCAGGTCCAGGTTTAGCTAAACTCTGTACGACCACCTGCAGTCCTAAATTGGGCAATTAAAACCGCGGAGTGTTTTCTTAGTGGGTAATGCTTGGTAATGAGTTCAACAGTGCAGGTCCACAGAGAGCCCACCCCTCAGGCTGAGACCCCCGGCCCGAAACACAGGAAAACAAGCAACTCTCTACACCTCTCAATCAATCACCTCACCCCCTCCGCTCTCTAATTTCTTTCTCTTTCGATCCCCATAATCTCTCTCTCTCCTTCTTCATACCTTCATTTCATTGACCGGATCCCTAACGCTGAAACCAGGTTCGGTAAATCTCCCCACATCGCCCCCTCTCCTAATTAAGATTTCTCTCACCCCTCAAACGTGTATTTTTCCTTCTGTTTCGCTCTCCATCTCCCTCTTCAACCCCAGGCCCTCAACCCCAGCTGACAAGTTCTGTGGCTGACAAGAAATCAATGGTGTCTGGGCGTGGGGGCTCAGGTATTGGATTTCAGGTGGGCCCAGAGGTGCCCGAGCGCAGGCCGGCGAGCCCCGCAACGTCGTCCACGGCCGTTAGCCTCCCGCACCGGAGACGCAAAGTCTTTGGCTGCCGGATAAAAATGTCAAGCGCTAATAGGTTCCATCGTGATTAACCGAGATAGAGTTCGCAAATCCTCACCAGAAAACGTGTTAGAAACAATCTTTACAAGGTCTTCGGGGTCCTCGGTCTTCTTCCGAAGCGCAGCTAAGCCTCTTGGCTTTTGTGGTGGATAAATAAATAAACAATGGATGAAAAAATGATTAATTAAAAAATCGAGAGGTGGAGAAGACGGTTTGATTGACAGGAGCCGTCTAGTTGCATTGAAAGATGAATGAATATGCATGAAGGGGAAAGAGGTGATCTTTACCTGAGGATGCTCCCATCTGTATCTCTCGCCTCTGCATCACTGCGGGCCACGAGAGCGGGTTCCGTACTTATTTGACAGATTTTCGTCTATCGTTATCGCCTGACTTCACTACAGCGGCCTGACCATCACAAGGAATACAACCGGCTTTTTATGAACATCTGTGCAAGCGGTCTTGTCTACAATCTGTTGTACACATGAGTCGATCTCCAAAGGAAAGCTTGAGTCTTTGAACTGTTCAATTTTAATCCTTTTGACTTACCCGAGATGGTCAAAGTTAACATTTTTAAGTAAAGAAACAGTTTTGAGGAATGTTATATAAAACATGAAAGTTCACTATATTAAATAATTGATCAAATATACAGTAGAATATGCCCCTCTGTGACAGACAGACAGTTGACAGACAGTTAAGTTGGAAGCAGGGATAGAAAGTTTACAAATATTTCTGGTGTTTTGTTGGAATTAGTTTTAGCCATCAGAATTGCCCATTTTAGTCATAAACTAATCTCATTATTTTAATGATGTGATACATTTAGAGGTCAGAAACTTGGAGAATAAAATATATTTCACTGCAAGAATATTGATGACAAGCAAAAAATATGTGTGTTGTTAAGTAAAAAAGTAAATTATAAGTATCAAAACCAAAATGTTATATATTATACAATGTTTTTGTCTTTATTAATTTTTGTCTGTGCATGCTGAAGTATAAAATCCTTCAAATTTTTTTTTTTTAGAAAAACTGTTTTTTACACCAGACAAAGTAATTTTTAGACTTTCCCCACCTGTGTTTTTTCATACTAATAATAATACTAATAATATTTTTTGGTGCATAGTTAAGTGACCCTATTAATAAAGGTCAGCCATGTCCTTCAAAATATTTTTTTAATGCTCAACATTTTATATTAATGCACAATAATGAACAACTAGAGCATTAACAGAAACTCTAATTACCGTTTCATGGGGTTTGCAAAATTTGCAACAAGTTTAATTGCTTGCTAATTATTTATATCATAATAGCACAGAGTGAGCCCCTTGATCATGCTGTTATTAGTTTAATGTAAAGGTAATAAAAAGACCCGCTATTAAACTGAACTTAGTTATTAAATTGCTGGCCCTTGTGTACGTAACTGTCACTTAAAATTATTTGTGCTTTCTTAAACGCTTCCCGTTCCTCCCCAAAAGCCCAGAAGTCCTCTCTGTTCCTGCGCGATCCAAATCGGCCCGCAGTGGACAGCATACGGGCGTTCTTATTAGAGTTTGGGATGATTTGGAAGCATGTTAATGGTCGTGCAGTAGGGACCGACGGAAGCATCGCAGTGTTTATGTCAGGCTTGTTCTAGGGTGGGGAACGCAGTCGACGGCGTGAGTGAAGTTGACGGTTCAGCAGGGAACGTGATCCAGAAGGCTTGAAAAGCTCATTTAAGCCGAAGAGCTTCAGATCTGGAACATACAGTACAGTATTTTGATGAAGAAAGACATGCTGGACTGGACAACAAGACATTATGCTACTTCAGTATGTAATGCACACACTCATATTCCACATTATAGGGATAAAATAATAAAGAAGGCTTGTTTAATCAGAAAAAAACGTATTGTATTGTATTATATTAATTACATTACATTACAAAAAAATTAAGTCAATAAAATGAAAATAAATGTAAAATAAAATATATTTAAGCATACTCATTGTCCTTTTTTTCTTCTGAATATTCATTTTGCAATTGACGTCCATTTATTCCATAGATTATTTAATGCATCACTATATAAATTATTGCAGGTATACAATAATTCCCCAAAATCAAATCATCACAAATAAATTAGACTGCAAATAAAAAGAAGAATTGAATTAATGTCAAAAAACACCATGAACCCTGCGAAACATTTTCATCCCTTCTCTCACCTCCACTCCATAATCACCCAAGGCCCACATTTCCGTCACCAGCAGCCCACCAGCCTTCCCATGGTGCTCTGCGTCTAATGAATTTCCTGTCACGCAGCCTCAAAAATGTCAACACTCCATCATACAGTAATTGAATACTAAAGCTGTCCAAATGTCTGCGTTTTTTTCTCAGAGTCTGCCGTAAGAACATTCACTTGTTTGTAGCCTTGGAACTTTAAGCCATTCTTTATTGTTCATACATTTTTGTAATGTATCCAACATCTGTGCATGAAAGACGGGCTGCGGGTAAAGTAAAACCATGTAAAAGTTGTCGAACATCCAGGGCTCATTTCTTTGCGAGGGCCATTTTGGAGTTATCGTATTGCGGGGACAACTCCCAGAGCGATTGGCCTGTACAGAAAGGTCTGAGAGAGGGCAGAAAAGAGCCGAGCTTTTATAGATTCACACACGGCATGCTCGAAAAATGCAACATGCTCAGAATGACCGCATCATCTGGAAATGTAACGTATAAAACAGTGTAGAGCAGAATCATGTCAGTTTATTTTCTTCGCAAATTTGGGTCGCTTTTTATGCACTTGCTAGTCAAAAGAAATGAGAACAGATTGGCAGGTGATGTCAAATTTTTATGCGACATGCAATCACTTTGCACTATTTTATTTTGAATTAACAAACATGCAGTCAATGACCTCATGTTAATTGAATTTAAATTATAAAAATAAAATTTTAAAATGATAAAAAAATTGTAACTAACTATACACTTAAAGGTCAATTATTTTGAACACATTTTTGATGTTGAAACAATGTTCACATGTCATCCCATTCATTTTGGTGACATTAAAGTTTACCTCACCAACACTATTTCATCCAAAGATCCAAAATGTATACACATCGACGTACAGTCTCTCAACAAAATGTATATTTGATATACGATTTCTTTTTAATTGGCATGGTCCTGGCCTGTTCTTCTCAAGGTGTGGAGACCCGGGGGCTATTTCAGCGTGTGCCTGTACTCCCCATCCCGTGAGATGCCTGAAGAATGGACCTGTTTGTCGACAGACTCATAAAGGCCCGTCCGGAGCTCCTTTTTTTATTTGGAGCGTGTGCGCCTGTCTGTGAAACCAGGTCTGGTCCTCTGTGAGCACTTAGCACCTGTAATGAACAGCCGCGAGTCCTCACCCGGCGAGCGTGACCCTGTAGCGACACCGTTGTAGCCCTGCAGCAGGACCCCTGTCTGAGGGTCACGCGCTTTTTATTTTTCTTGGCCTGGACTGTTCGTATCAATCCAAGCTTTCAAGGAGAATCAATCACTGAGGGCGTTCACAAGCTATTCAATATGAACTAATTTGATTTGCCGTTATAAGGCAATAAATAACCGCTATAAAACAACACTCTCACGTTCGCCGGGACAAAAAGCACATTGTACATCCGAAATTGACTTCAGGTTTTTATTATTTTTTTATTTTCCCTCAGAACAATGCAGGCCATCTGCACTTACCATTAACATTCCTCAACGCTTTTATTTCTGAATGAAACAGAACTAGGGTCGAGTCAAACAGGACGATGGGAGGGTAAATACAGGGTCAGATGGAGACTAATGTGACAATGGACAAAAAGCCACCACCGTTGATTTCCTTTTTTATTAAACGTGGCACCGCAGTCGTGTTTTTGCCAAGCTGCGTCAGGTGTTTGGACAGAGGAGTAGATTAGGAGGGTGGAGATTTATCACGCGCCTCTCCAGGGGTCAGGTCAGCATGTGTAATACGATGTAATCGTGTGTTAAACGGACGGGCCAGTGCGATCTTTCTAAAGCTTATTAAAACACATTAGCAGTACGCTGACTGTTCTGGAGTTTGAGGGGATCAGTATGTGATTCATTAAGAGGGACTTATCAACTTCTGTTGTCATTCAAATGGGGTTATGTCATTGCTTTACAGGCCTTGTGCGTTCCACATTATGTTTTGTTTCAATAACAGAACATGTGTTTCTTAACACACTCTTATTTCTTCCGTCTGGACCACTGCCTTCCACCTGTTTTTACCAAGAGATCCCAGAAAGATGTGAGGATTGCTGCATCAGCCACCTGCACTAAAATACACAACACAACTATGATGCTATTTAGATGTGTGTTGGCTCTTTTGGTGAACAGATTTTTGGAATGTGTTTGCTCACGCAAAAGACACAGGTTTTAAAAAGTTACAGAAAAGTTGCAATAAAGCAACTCAATAAATGAAATTTGAGTCAGTGCTTATTTCCTCTAGCAGTTTTGTGCATTTCATTTGAATCAAATAATTTAAAAACAATGATTTTTTGTGTGCTAGCTATTCTAAGGGTTTATTTTTCTTGAATTGCTGTGTTATGTTCATTTTTATAAATTGTTTAATATTGTTTAATAGAAAAGTGTATACACGCACCTGGCCTGAAGTTAACTTTTGTGTTAAAATACAGTGTTTTTTCATCAGTCTGGCTAGTGGCTAATAATATGGCTATTTATATTTAATTTAATTGATATTAATATTAATCTATACTATTATTTTATTGTAAAATACTTGTATTAATTTATATTATATATTTTATTAATTAAATAATTAAAAAAAAATGTTTTACATTTTATGGTATATTAATTTTAGTAAATAAACAACTTGTTGAATGGGTCGTGTAAATTTGTCGCATTAAGTTTAGCCAAGAAACGGTTCTTCTACTGGTAATTTAAAATAATACTGAATAGATGTACTTTTAACTTGCTAGTTAATGTAATCTATTTTTTGCAGATGTGTACCGGAAGTTAAGTTTGGACCACAAACATAAACGTTTGTTTATGTTGTTGCTTTCAAACCATTAAATGCTTTTTGATGGCAAGTTTCTTTATGACAACTTGTCCCATATTAAGTTACAAAAAAGTTGCAAAAGGCCAACAAGCTTTCAGTACATTAAAGAAATCTCTCTCTCTCTCTAAAATTCTTTTCATTTACTGAAAGCTTGTTGCCCTTTCGCAACATTTTTTTATAATATTTAAACAGTTAAAACAGTAAAAAGAGACAACCAGCACCATTCTTTCTTTGATGAAATTCTATTTAAATAAATGATACACTATGTGTACACTATGTAAATGTCTTCAGCCCCCATTGTAAATAACATCAGATAAAAAAGACAAACAACCTGTGAGATGTTTCCTTCATACACTTTCAGTCTCCCAAGACGCTGATACACTGGAAAAATGTATCAAACCTGAGTCCCTTAAATCCTTTAAGATCCCAGCCGTGTTGTGCCTCAGTGTGTGATCCTGATGAGAAATCCACCGTGTGGTTTTGGCTCGCTCGGGGACCGGGGACACGACCGCGTCTCAGGCAGTCCTGATGAAGCACTGAGGAGATTACAGCAGTTAACACGGGGAGCATCGTTCATGTTGGAGACATTGATGATCATTAAATGGAGATCAAACACTGTCTCTATCCTCCCTGCCTGCTTGTTGGTCAAAGGGGATAGGTAATGCATGCGGCCACGCTTCATTTAGGGCTAAAGCGTTTTACAGGTCCTTCCCGGACCCCTGGGTTCCCTGGCGTACGTTCGCGAACGCGAACATAGATTGATTAACCCACATTGCACTCAAACAGGAAATGGAACCTGAAATTATGAACATCGCACGTTCATTTCTCTTGTCATCTGAAACAAACTGCAACTTTTGACGGGAATGAATCATGAATCACAGGTCAGTCAAACGCGAGTCAAAGTTGAGCACATTTACTCATGTTTATTTCCTACACACAAAGGAAACATTCTTCATGCGTAAGGCGCGGTTGTGGGACGGTTTCCCCGGGACTCATCTAAGCAGGGTATTGTTTTTGACACATCACAAACATCTTGGTGATATTATACGGCTTATGTTTTCAATTACCAACAATCGCTGGAACCCTGAAACTGCGTTTAGGCCTCTTTCCGCAGGAGGTCAATGACAGAGTTACGGCACAGGATGATCGTGTTAGAAGTTCAAATCTGATTGCTCATGTGGTTAGCGAGGTCTTCTTCTGGGTGTGGGAAGAATGGAGCGGTGTATTTCTGAACCGATCCCCGCTTTTAATCACGAATAATTGCCACAAGGAGTTATGTGCCTCTTTCTGACAGAGAACACAGTGATAAACAGTTTCAGACCCACGCCAGAAAGCTGCAGAAGAATTGTATGCTTTTCTCAAGTGATTAAGATTTTTTATGACAACTGAATAAACAACTTAATTTTTAAATTAAAGACAATTGTTGCTAAAAAAAAGCCCCAAAAATGAAGAAAATTACAAGATATTATTCGAACTAGGGATTCTGTTCTAGCTATTTTTTTAAAACGCAAGATTTTGCACATCTGCATTGTATTATAACTCAGCTGTTAATGTCACGATTGGCCATACAATTCTTAAGTTGGTTTCATATTTAATATGAAAAGAACGTGTGTCTGTTAAAATATTTAAACAACTTAATTTCAATAAATCATATTTTTTGTTGCTGAAAAATACCCCAAAATGGAGAAAATGTATTATTTAAAAAAATACTTTGAATCCATTGTTGTATTAGTGTCATGCGCTTGAGAAGTTATTTTGCTGAAAGTTGTACCTGTTCCTACACATCTGCATTGGATGCAAGTCCGACCTCAGCTCTCAGTTTCATGATAAAGTATAAAATGTAGGAAATTAGTTTAATATTTAACTTTTAACAAATTCATTAAACAGTTTTCAATTAATAAAAGTAAATCACAATTTTTGCATGCAGAGAACAGCTTCAAAATGAAGAAGATGAAAAGACATTATTTGAAAAAGGATCTTATCTATCTTTTGTGATATTAGTGTCATGCTTTTGAGAATGTATAAGTTATTTCTAATGAAAGATGTAAAACAATACTGTACCTCTATTTCATTCTGCACATTTGTGTTGAATGCGAGATCCACCTCAGCTCTTACTGTCATGATAAAGCATAAAATTCATTCAAAAGTTAGTTTAATATACTGTATAACATATTCATAACATTGATTTCACATTTTGATTGCTGTGTAAATGGATTATGCATTAAACAATATTTATGACACCACAGTGAGAATTTCTGCAAGACTGCTCCAAAACAATGTGTATCTACACTATACAAGCAAAAGTAGCATGATTTTTTTATTAATATTCAGTCTCTAAACCGAAAACAAACGACAGCTCCAGGAGTAGGAATCTCCTGACTACATTCGATTCAGATCAGAGTCTCCTCCTGCCATTTACTGCTCTAATCCTCTATATTCCATCAAACCTATTGCAATATTGAATGCAAAAAAAGCCTCTCCCAGCGGAACATGTATTTTAGGTCAACTACATACATTGCCATCTGTTCTCCTGCATGACTCGAAAGAGGAGCTATGGAAAGAAATGAGGGACGGGAAATGGTGGAGCAGAGAAAGATATAAGATGGAGGGAGAAGGCGCTGTGTTTTGGGAGCGCAGGGCAGGTGGTGGTGAGAGAGGAGCAAGTGAGATAGACCGGTATGAGAATTCTTCACCGTGACTCGGAGGAGAGCATTCATCATGCTGTAGACCCTCTGCCTGCCTTATGAGTGAAACCTAATTGACACAGAGGACGCTGAAAATCCCTTAACATACTCCTGAGCATGTTGCCGAAACGGTTCAGGGATTCAGACGGGGGACGGGCGTTGTGTAAAATCATAGTAAAGCGGTGTCTTTATGCAGTTAGTGATACACGGGACACCAGTCGGGGCATAGATTTGCGTAAAGCAGATGCAAAGTTAAAGTGCACCAGAGAGAGACAATGGACTGGAATGAGATGCCATGTGACTTGAAGGGTGTTAGGGAGTAACTAAGAATATGAAAGAGAAAAAAATGACAAACTTAAATACATTTTTCAGTAACTTGACTGATTGTGTACCATTACAAGAAAAAAATCTTGGTTGGGTAAAATATGGACATTTCTAGGTTAATTTAACCAATGGTTGGGTGTATTCATATTTCAGTCAACCGTGGGTTGAGACAACCCATTTCAAGAATTTCTCAAAGTTTTTTTTTAAGCAGTTTGTATTAGCAAGGTACTAAAAATATATTTAAGTTAGTCTTTTTTTATTTTATCTGTATATATAGTGCGGTTGGTTACTTCACAAAACTGCTCTTACCCACAAGACACATGGCATCTCGTAAAGTTTAATGTGGTAAAAAATCATCAATGGGTATAAAAATAAGTTGTGCTCAAAATTCCATTTGTATCCAAGCAAGCAGATCAACGTGATCTGTTAAACTCTTTAATATGAATAATTGGGAGGTCACATTACATAAAAAAATAAGTTAAACTAATAAATGATACACCTTTGCAGTGATGAACAATACGTGCCATTCCAGACATTTTTTGTGCTAAATTGAAGAGAATTTCATAATAGTTATTACATTTATTTTACTATGTATTATTGTGTTAAATTCTGCTGTTGGTCACTATGCGTGCTTTCGAAGTTGTCTAAAAATAAACTAAATGATCTGATATTATTATAGCATTTCTATGTCCGAGTAGCTTAATTGTAATTACTTCTCCTAGTATCTTGTACTGTAACTATATTTTTACACATTTCTCAGCTACAAGCACATCTTAACTAAAAGAACAAGCACCATGTGATTTAGGTTTTGCATGAAAACAATAAAATGCAGAAATGAGAACAAACTCACCAGATTTACACGTGAATGGAAATTTTCTGTCACAGTGGAAATAAAAAAAAGTTTTATTTAAAATCAGGGGGAAATGCGAGTGGTCACCTGCCGTGACCAGTGATAATCTGCACAGAACCCGCTCATCTCAGACGACCTTAACGTAAGGCTCGTCTCACGCGCAACTGCCATGACAAAATCCACTTTGAGAACCCTGTTCTCACCATCATCTGCGTTCTCAGGGTCAACACGGGGCAGGAAAAGCAGAGACTGTGAAGTTTACGGATGATTTCTATAAAGAGACAAACAAAGACGCGTAGAGAGAGAGATAGAAAGGAAAATCATTAAAGCTTCTGGAAGCATTTCAAGTCATTCTCATGTACGGGAGGGTCCGGGGGGACTGTTGTGTGGGTCTTGGCAATGATAGACCCCTCGGACCTGCAGGTGGGTTTTTCTTCAACGTTCAGCGGTCTCTGTGGGTAACGCACTCAAAAAACCATATTGTTTTCTCGTCTTTTAAGGGTGCGTTGCGGAAAAATGTTTCAAATGCGCTCCGTTTGTGATTTATGTCACATTTGATGCTAGTTTAATATTAAATTCAAATATGTCTTGCTTTAGTACAATGCAAAACTATCTCCAGCCGAAGAGGAAATGTGGACCGGGGCCCGGGGGTCGGTAAGGGTCACAGGCCTGGGGAATCGAGAGCCTGCGGCCTAGTTGACAGGGGAAAATATTTTGTAATCTCCAGGGTGCAGCTAGTTCAAATTCAGCGCTGCTTTCGCTTTACTCCCAGGACAAGAATTTGGCTTCAATTTCAATAGCTTTTCCAGATGTTCTTTTTTACAATTTTTTTGACCCTTTCTCTCTTTTTTCAGCACGGTCCATTGTGAGTTTTTGAATACCACAATTAACGTTCATAAATCATGTCGTGGACACTTCCCCTTCAATCACAGGGGAAATTTCTGGAAAGGTGATGATACACCGGCTGCAAGACCACAGTTCACGAAACAACTTTTATTTACAGCATTTTGATACAAAAGTATAGATAAAAATTAAATATTTGGTTCACTTGGAAAGAAAAATAAAACATCATCAGTCTGAACAAATGTGTGATGGCACGAAAAAGGTCATTTCTGATTAAAACTCATAAGATAGGAAATGAAACGGTACGTTGACGTATAGCTCACCCACTTTGTCTCACATGGTCTCAACAGCAAGAAACACAAGTACTGTCATGCATGGATGGAGGCAGAGGAACCGGTGAGGAACGTGAGACCTTGGAGTCCGCGCTCGACCCTCAGGTGACCCTGACATAAGCCTGGTGAGCGAAAGACAGAAGGCAGAGTCTCAGAACACGCTTACAGGTCAAACGCTAACACAGCGCAAACAATCATTCAACCCCACGGCTTTCACCGTGACTTTCTCTCTCGGCCTGTCTGTGTTTTCCTCCATTTTTTGCTGCGGTCTTCTGGGGCCCTGTGTTGTCAACACCAGCGGTTTCTACCAGGTAATTGATGGGTGTACAAAAATACTCTCTAATTCCACCTCATCAGCTCCTCTGAATATCATTTGACAGTAAGGCAGAATCATATGGATGCTACAGAAATTTGAATTATCCCACTTTTCTCCCTTGTTTTCTATTTCTAGATGTGTGCAGAAATAAAACAAAAGTATACCAGGTAAGTATAGATAAAAACCAAACCCATGTTTGTTGCTAGAAAAGGCCAAATCTATTTTTGTCATTAAACAAATGCAGTATATGATCCTTAATGATATTGCTATTATCAGGATGAGAAATGCATTTACTTTTTTTTAATCAGTCCATTCCTTAAGACAAAAAATCACAGATGAGATATCGTTAATATCTTAATCATTTATTTTAGACGTCAATGAGATCAAAGCAAACGGAAACTTTTGCCTAAATCTCCTGCATCTCAGATATTTATTTCAATAAAAACTGACATAAATCTCCAAAAATGTCTCCATTAGAGTTTCAGAAGACATCTCAATAATGTCTCTGAGCTCAGATTTGCCAAGTTTACAACCAATAAGAACTCAAATTTACCAAAATCCAGTTTATTTTACCTCTACAATCTACACTCATTTTACACCTCCGTAATCTTCATGTATTTTAACAATGGTCTCATTTGTTTCTATTTTTATGTAAGAACATTTTTGAGACTGAAACACAGCTGAGAGTCTGTGTAAATATTCCAGTAAATATTATAGAAATCATTTATTATTCGACTGCTATAGCATTTACTCGTGTTGCAGAGATTATTGTTACTATAAACCATAATGAAATATGAGCGATGTTTCGACAGAGCCACACTTTTCTGGGAAATCAAAACACAAATGGCTTACTTATAGCTGTCTCTGTGTATTAAGGTGAGTTATGAAAAGGTATTTCAATGTCAAAAAGTTACACAATTCAGATGTAAACAAAAAGAAAAAGACTCAGCAGATCTGATATTCCAGAGCAGGCTGTACGCTCAGCTCAAGTTGCATGTAAAGACAGACTCTATCATCATTTTACCTCTTGATCTTGGAACAGCCGTCGGTTCATGACAAGATGATCTAAGAGCTCTGTTTGGCAAAGTTTCAGCAGCTCTGCCGTTTTGACTGGAGCCAGAGCATTTTACTGTTACTTTTTAATTTCTTTGTGGCGATGACATGGGGTAATTTAGCAGAAATACCATGTTATTTCAACAAAGGAATATAATTTTGCCAGGCTAAACCTTTTTATGAGACAGATAAACCCGAGCACCGATAATCTTGCGGATGACAACTTTGATTTGGTAGATCGTCTGTGAAGACCTCAAACTTAAAACCAAGCGACCTCAGGAATCCCTCGCACTGAGAATTGACAACAATCCTTTCAGCCAAGCACACAACAGATTAAATAATGCATGACGGAGTATCTCTCTCTCTCTTTCTGCTCTATCACTCTGACCTGTCGGAAAATCTCAGGACACTTACCAGAGGCTTAAAAGAAGCCAAAGCTTTTTATGAAGTCAGTTTGGAGTGAATTACATGCAAAATGCCAAAGAGGTGATTATTTTTTAGCTGTTGGCCTTCGAGGTGAGCGAGGAAAGCTTGCTGATAGCCAAACAACTTCATCTGCTTACATGATTATAATTGCTGCACGTGGGACCCCGAACGGCGATGTCGACTACCCCTCCTCAGAAGGGGCGCAATGCCCTGGGTAATACACTCGGTTGGAGAGGGGGAACGAGAAATGTTATCATTAACAGCTCATGTTGCATGTAGAGACGGGAAATATTAAAATAAATAGAAAGTAGAATGCATTAGCTACGCTGAGATTTTAATCAAAATAATTAGCCGGGCCACAGCGGGGACCTGTTTTGACCTTTGTGCATTAGAGCGATTAAAACCTTACCTGTGTGCTGAATTTGAACCAGCGTGCCTCCGAATATAAGCCCAGGGAGTTGACCACTAGTACAGTGTTGGTCCAACGGTGATTGCTTTTGACACATTGAGAGCTGGGCAGCATATCGGTCCGGAGCACTTAGAATTACTCTATAAAATGCCATTTAAACTTGATGTACACTGTAATGTATGCAAAAGTGTGTATCATTATTTTTATTGTTCGTATACATTCTGTATACATCATTATTTGTTACTGAATAAATACATAAAAACTGAATGTTCAGAGAGTAGAAACGACCCAATGACGTTATGAATATGTTAATCAGCGTGTGACGTCATCCAGCGCCACAGGTAGCACGAAAGTGAAACTCTCCCTATGTAAGTAGTTTGGTATTGCAACTTGAATTTCGTTTATTTAAGAGGTAAAATAAAAACTAAAATAGGACAAATGTGCATTTTCTCACCTTACTTCCATTTAAAAATATTTTGGTGGGTCTCGAGATTATACCTGTCAAAAGTCTGAGAATTACAGATTTGAATAACTCTTGGAGAGAAAGTGATCACTCCATTCCTTTCTCATCCGGTCCATGCAATGCTTGGCTGCAAAACTTGATGTTATGGTTTCTTTTGGAATATTTTTTTGTTGGCGAAGACAAAAATCAAGTCGAATTTAGTTTAAGTTACTTGTTTATAAAACTGCTCAATAAAAGAAATGTCATACTCACAATCTTTCCTTTGGCCTTGCACCCACTGCCACATCACCGTGCTGAGTAAAATAGTAGAACAGCAATCTTGGATTCTGAATCTGGGATTTAGTAAAGTGGTTCTGCTGAAATTTTACTCCCAAACTGCAAGAAGATATAAAAACAAAACAAAAAGGAGATTTTTTAAACACACCATCAATCAGTGTCTAGAAAACAGATCTGATCCTTCTGGTGGGATGAAATAAACCACCAAAAAGCCACTGAGAAAAGAGCAACACACTGAAAATATTTTAATATACACGATTGTGCTTAAGAAAACCATTTAACCGCTGGTTACTCCAAATCTTTGTCTCTACATAAGTAGAAAAGCGTGAGGCAGCAAGGGAGTTGTGGTTGCCTATTGGTTCAAGACCTGAATTCAGTTTCAAGCACTCGTGACTATTAAGTCGTGTCTTTGTGAGATGTTTAATGACTGCTTGCTCCAAGACATAATCTTCAACAAGGGAGATGTGATGACCTAATGGTAAAGGACTTGGATTATTGCCACAAAGACTGGAAGTTCAGTTTCAAGTACGGTTGGCCCAGATTTTGTGCTCCATCACAATTGCTTTAGAAAGAGTCATTTAACCAGCGGTTGCTCCAGGGCAACGTCCTTTCAAAAAAAAGGAGGAAGAACTGCCGTAACTTAATTGTTAAAGATCTAGGCTGACACCACAAAAGTTTCCTTGTCAATCTCAGGTAAGGATGACCTAGAAACTTCAAGTTACGTGCTAAATTTAACATTTTCCTTCATCACTATTTTGAGCTGACATCATTATAGTCATCATTATAGCGCAGGTGATGGAATTAGTTATTTGATCTACAGTATGGCAGCAAAGAGCGCCATTTTAGTCTCAGATGAAGATGACCCCTAAAGCACTTAAAGGGATATATCATACTTTTTTACTCGTAATGTATTTATTTTGTTAAAATACTTGTAATGTAAATGTAAACACAAAATAATAATTTAATCACATAAATCACATCATTAAATTTTTAAGACTATTTGCACCTACTCCATTACCCTTACAAAAAAACAGCCAACAGTGCTTTTTAAACCTGTATATAAATACCCTCTTCACATATGAATTGAGATGCTACAGATTTGTTGAGTCTTAGGTAATTTTAATGGCCACATCCTTTTTGGTGGATAAATGCAGTTCAATAAACACAAAATCCAAAAAAAATTTAACATTAGATTCATAACGATAAGTCCCCTACAAAGGGTACAGTCACAGACATTACTGTGTAATGGCATTAAAATGAACTAACACTGTCGTTCCCCTCATCTGCACGAGTAAATCCCCCCATCACGCATATTTTAACCTCACTACATCCTATAGACAAGTTCATGGCACTACACTGATTCCAGTTCAGTAAAAGTGATAATGTCTTGTTAAAGTCCGATTGAACACACGAGCGCCTCATCCTCTCCCCTTTAATCACCGCGTGGGCTTTGATTAGCCGTGGCGCAGGAATGATGGGTGGCATTTTCCAGCCCTGCTGGGCGTCTGAGGAAAATGATTTACCGCACTTACAGCTACTTCCTTCTTTTTTCGTCTTTTTCCTCCTCTCATTCCCAACGGTTTTGATCTATTTTTGCAGCCTGACTGCCAGTCGTTTATCACAGGCAGAATGGCTAGAAAGTAATCTGGCATTAGCGACCAGTGACTAATACCTCAGGATAAAAAAATAGAAAGCCGAAGTTTGTCATTTGAATAAATCATGACAGCATATCACCATTATTAAAGATGAATAAGGAGGAATCGGCTGTGCTCCGGGTAAAACACGCAGGAGGGCAGAAAACACGAGCCGTAGTGATGTTACAAGGTCTGTGAGAGGACTGCATTGTTAAAGGTTTAATCGTAACACGTTTACGGAAGATTTACTGAGAGCATACACCAGTGTTTCTGAACCAAGGGGTGATACTACAAACTTCCGTGGGGGATTGAAGATGACTTAATATGATTTAAAATAAGACAAAATAAGCCTTAAAATAAATTAACAACATTTCTACATCTTTCTAGTTGTGCCAAGCCTAAGTATATATTATTGAGTGGAAATCAGAAGCGGTGGTGCCTTCAAATATTGCTGGGGACAAAAGGGAATCCCAACTGCTGGAAAGTAATTTACCATATGCAGGGTTGTTTCTACCAAAATGCTGGGTTGTTGGGTCAAATATAAACATTGTCTGAGTTAATTTATCAAAAATGTTGGGTTCGTCCATTTTTGACCCAATGCCGGGTTGAAAATATTCCACGATTTCTCTCACAAGACAGCACATGCCGTATTCACAGCAAATTTACAAAAATATCAGTCAAGATTCTACCAAAAACACACTTTACCATTATATTTTATTTCTGTGTTTCAGTCATCTATTATATTTTCTATGTTTGGTAATGTTATGTTTTTTTTTAGGATGAATAAAAATATGACCTAGACGGGTTGTGTAAGATCTCTGGTGTGATACACTTTTTCTCAGGTGGTTTTGGTAATGCTAACCTGACCTAACGTGATTCATCTTGTATGGAAATTTACCATGTTTTTGTACAGTAACTACTATGTGGTCATGTTTAGCTTTATACTACATGGAAAGGAGTGAAAAAGAACACAAGAATCAATCAATACTCACACATTTTCCTTGTTGTGATCACCCTTCTCTTTGGGCTAGCCGCTATGCTAACAGTCACACTGGAATGCTACATCGACACACACTTAACTTTAGCCGTCTACCTTTACATTCACACTTAACTGAGCATGTGCTAAGCAAACATTAGGGAGCGTTTAAAAAGCACTTTGAGAAGTAAATCCCTCTTGGCAACATAAAGTTCAATTAAGCAAACAACCTCTGTGCTAGTTAACCCTGCTCCACACATCACAGTTGATCAATAAGGTCATAAAACCGGTGCTTAAAACTAGCACGAAGTGCGGCGCTTCTTCTGGAAGATCCTGTATTGTTTAACCTAAAAATAACAAATTAGAGTGTGAAAGAAAGAAGGAAAGTTAAGCTCTGAAACTGAGAGAAGACGATGGCACCTTTTCAGTCCACACGGTACCTTTACTGTTAATGTGAGCATTAGTCCATAGCGTCTCTCTGGACCGCTGCACTTTTCTAGCTTAATTATTAAGAGCGCTGGCTAATGAACTGCAGGATTACTGAGGTGATAATCACTGTCTTGGTAGGTGCATTAAAGGACAAGAAAGAATGAGAAAAAGAAAGAAAGAAAGAAAGAATCACCTAGAAAACTCAAGAGAGTCATGTGTGTACAACAGGGTGACCATACGTGTCATTTTTCACAAACACGTCCTGGCCAGGATTTCGGGGTGCGTCCTTCGGAGGTCGCATCAAGGTTTTTTATTTCAGAAAAGCAAGCGTAATGTTTCAAGGTAAGAATAAAAATACGTCTTAAGAGAAATACATTTTATAATATTTTTTAACTGAAATATGAGAACCTCAATGACGTATGCGGTGGACAAATGCGACCTCCGGAGGACACACCTCAGATCCTGGCCAGGAGGTGTCCGGGAAAAGTGGTCGCATATGGTCACCCTGGTGCACGAACATCTGATAAACCTCCTAAGACAACACAATTATATTAATTCAAAATCAAAAAGGTTGTTCTTTATAACATTTGACAGGAAACATTTTGGCAGTGATGACCAAACACTTTTTCTCAGCTAAATAAGCACATTTGTTTCGTATACATGTGCAATCAGGGTCAGAATGACAGGTCAGGGTCAAAAGGACATACAACACTAAGGAAGAAGACGTACGACCACGTCATTTTATTCATAACCTGCTAACGCCATCCATATATTTGAGCTCACAAGAACGCTTTCAAACGCGCGTATCCGTGCATGTACGTGACCCAGTTCTGTCCACAGACTTTTCTGCTCGCCTTTCATGCATGTGGTGTGTGTGTCTTCGTAAAGGCCGGTGTTTGCTGTGTGTTTTACACACTGTGGGCCCTGTCAAAATAAGGGGCCCCTCTGCGTGGGCTTTGACATTTCAGCAGCCCGCCATTGGCTCCTCCTGCGATCTTTGCACACACATGCGCTCGCAACTTCCCACGATGCCTCTCTCGGTTTCCGCCCACCAGGGAACCGCTCCGGTCTCATTTACCCATGAACCCCGGCTCCACCACCCCCGCCCCACGACATCTCCGCCACGGCCGATTGTATTTTTGATGTCCAGAGGGGCAGTGCTCCGATTTATCATCTTTTAATATGACATCTCACATTTATCACTCGGGTGTTAAAACACGCAACGGCCATCGAAAATGAGCTTCATTAGCCGGATATTGTGGCTGTAAGTACGCCGCTAATTAAATTCAAACAGACTTCGCCGACCAGAGAGGCAATTATATTATATGCACACAACATGATGAAGTATTCCTCGCTCTGTTAAAGAGGCAGCGCAGCATGCAAATATTTGTGTGTCGCTGACCCCTCCAGCGGTCTGACAGAGGCGGCCCGGGCGTAGCGTTCTGTTTGATTGTGTTAATTTGGGTTTTTGAATAATATATCAGGGTTTCCTCTTTTGCAGCATGCTCGTGCAATTAAGCACCGCCCGGGTCCAGACGATTACAGACTATGACACGCACACCTTATACTGCGCGCGGAGTTTTTAAAATCTCATTGTTTAATCTGATTGCTGAGGCGCTTTGGGGACGGTAAGTGGAAAATTGGAGTTATTGACTTTGATATAATGAATAGTTTTAAGTTGCGAACGCTGCTAAATTCCCACCTATCCGTAAGGTCGGAACGGTCGCATTTCGTAACCGATCCGGGGTCTTAATTGAAGCCTGAAAACAAAGGACTAAAATAAAGATGTAATCCCACACACAGCATCAACAGTCCCATAAAATAAAAATGGTGCAGCAATTAAACGCTTTGTTTTTACAACGTACAGCAGTTTTGACAGGAGCTTAATGACTTTTCCACAGCGGAGGGCCCCAGGAATGCGCGGGTAAAAGAGCGGTGCAGGACCAGGATGGCCACAGATGTCACGCCGCGGCCGCTCTGTCTCTTTTTCCACTCCATTGAGCTTGTTACAGCCGCCCTCCATACGCAGGCTGCCTCCACATCCTCTCCCGAACACGGGCCTCTCTGCGTGAGGTGGGAGACTGGGAGGCCGCTGGAAATGGGTTGTGAAAAAGGGCTCCCAGGGGTCACGTGGAGACTGAGGGAAGAGAGAAAAGCGAACGGCCCGGCACACCTGCAGGTCGTCCGGCCGCACGCTGGCTGGCCCCACGCACCCCACGCCCCGGCCCATCTCGTGAACCGGTGGTCCAGTTGTCATGCACTTTTGCCCCGCTCCCTCCCATGTCTCTATCATCGTGCCCCCCGTTCGTCTTCGCCGGGCACCCCCCAAAATCAACAGCACCTCCTGGGCACAGCCTCCCATTAAAGACATCTGTGCATAGGCGATGAGCAGATAAATCATTTTTGCAGAACAATTTTGATAAATGAGCTGTTCGCTTCGGAGTACCTGTGCTTCAGCGTTTCTTTACCCTAGTGGTCTATGGTTTCTGTTTCCAACATGCTGCAGGCTTATTTTAAGCCCATGTATACACACACACACACACACATGCCAAATCCATCTCTTGCCAACAGCAAAAGTTGGAAAGATCTTTAAATAAAGGAATGTTTTAAAGCATTGTGTTGTGTATAAAAGCAGCGAGTTATCTGGCAAATACAACTTAAGGTTAATGTTAACATACTTTTGGTAAGAAGTTGACACATGTAGGCAGAAATTTGTTTAATAATGAAAAACAAAGCATAGATTAAATGTAATAACTAATGCTTATTTTCACTTTAAAATGATTCATGAAAGTGTAAGTTTAGGACAATTCAACTATTTGATGTTCTGAATGGTTTTTGCATGATCTTTTTATTAAATCACATGATATTGAGTTGTTTTACTTTCAAGAAGGTCTGTCTGCAGTATGTCAGATGCTATAATTATTTATTTAATCCTGTAATTAAGAAGAGATTACTATGAAACAAATGATAAGAAAAACAAGAAATTATTTCTCCCACATTTTTAAATCTGCGGCAATTTTGAATCAATCTATTGTAATTTCTAACCCTTTAAAATGTTACTTTTCTGTGTGGTAATGAAACATTGGCAGAATAGTAGACAGTCATAAATCACCGTTCATTTTCCATTTAAATGACCCCACCGAGCATTAATTCACGTTCATAATCATCTGCAAATGCAATCAACACAAGACACTTCGCCACACAAGCAGAAAACCCAAATAACAAAATGAAGAAAATGTATTCGCCTAAAACATTCTGTCAGTATAAAAGTTTTTCGAGCCTTTGGAGAAAGAACCAGCGCAGTCATTTAATGAAAGTTGATGGCACACTTATGCATTTTAAATTACTGCTTTTCTTCACCAGTTCAATTATGCGGGACAATATAACAATCATAAAATAAATTAGGCTTTGCGCTTGAGGGAATTGATGAGGTATCTTTGATGTAATAAAATCAAACAAATATCTAATTAACCATAACCATTATATTATGGTTTACAATTTTTATTAATCGTTGTTAATGAAATAAATCATTCAACACTACGGTCAAAGTAGAGGTGCATCGTAAAATAAATTAAACAAGAATTCTTGAAATATGAGAAAGGTTTGTTTCAGCGGGGGGCATCTGGGGGCATCACAGGTCGATTCCACATGCTGTGGTGTTTAAAACAATCCCAAGCTTCCCTCATCACTTCAAGAAAACTGTAAAAGTGTACTCGATTTTAACTGTTATATACAAAGAAAAAGGGTTTAAATTCAGTTGGATTATGGGAGCTTGTTTTCAAGGTGTCTCAGGTCAGATTTGAAGAACTGGTAATTGTTCAGGTAGTCGTAAATCCAAATGTACCTCAGCAGCTGAATAATGAATAAGTCAATGAAATATGAATATAGACTTTAACCTGAAAAAGGGGAAGTGTGCACATGACAGACTTCATTAGAGACTGCGTACTGAAGAGCTCATGTCACTTAGACGCACCCGCATACCTGCACACAAAGATACAGGCTGGTCCAAACGTTCATGTTGAACATCTGGGATCTGAAAACACAAAGGTCTTGAAAATGTATGAGTTAAGTTATGAAGACATGCGACAAATGTACAATTCTGCAATATCTCTAGGTCAGTAATCAAGCAAGTGTTAACCAAAAGATCAGATGCCCTTGCATCTCAAATCATGCTCGGAAAGAATGGACCTTTAGATTTTACTCATTTCACAGAAGTTCTGAAAAGATACTTAACAATGGAAATAATAAGCAAATGATGTTTTCCCAGTCTATAAGCCAATGACTGTCCAAATGCAGTCAGTAAAATAAACTGAAGATATATGAAATACAACTACTGAAATAGGTGTATTTTAAAATGTATTTCACCTTACTCAAATCATGTCAAAATCATATTTTAAGTATAAATAAATGCAATAGATAAATGTATTGTAGATGTACAGTTTAATCGTGTGAGATCTGCATTAGCAACACAAAGGTATCGTGTTTAATGCCCAGGAAATGCACATACTGTATTGTTAAAAAATCTTTAAAAAGATTTATAATGTCTCTCAAACATATTATACATTTCTTTGACTATTAGTAAAAAAGTCTTAAATGCTATTATAATGCACACACTTTTTTATTTTGTCCTATTTTATGTTGTTCATATTTTAGACCGTTTAATCCTAACAACACTGGAACCCAAAATACAATAATTTACAGAATAACATTTAACTGATCATACAATAATACTAGACCAAATTTTTCACACCCGAAAACTACATTTCTAAAACTTCCCTTTAAAACACGTAAAGACACAAAACTGTCAAATGCATCTTTCACAATTCTAAAATAAGTATTTTTATTCATCTTCGGTCGCCGTTGTGTATCTAACCGCCCTGTGACTGTAAACATTCTCGTAGTGTGTGCAGTGTGCACTACAGACAGAGAGTGAGCAGTCTGCCGCTGTGAACTCGCTCCACCAGAGGCCTGTGGTTTGTTGTCCTACACTATATGCTAATGGCATCATAATGTTATTTAGATCAATCAAATCTCTGGAGGCCGGCTGCATGACTGGAGCCGTGCGGTAAGGTCAAGAGCAGCGGGGGGGTTGAATGTGCACAACATCGCAACAGTGCTAAGCAGCCCCCAGGAGTAGACTTTCTCACTTTGACTCTCTCTTTATCTGTCTGTCTGTCTCTCACTCACTAACTGCATCTTCTCCTGATTGGCCTTTGCTCCTCCGTCAAATCAGGAGCGATACGAGTACTCCCGAAGACCCTGCAGGGATCACATTGACCAGTGACACGCTCGACCGGAACAATGCATGCTGGGAGGCATCTCATTCATATATTAATTGTACCTTTATGCTTATGAGTTTAAAATGTATGAAAAGAGGATTTGGTAAAATCACAGACATGTAGTAGTAGTTCAATATAGCTTTAAAGAATTATGTATAGACGGTTTCATCGGACACACGCACCTGCCTGAAGTTAACTTCCGGTGTTTGGTTATACAATTTATATTAGAGTAATATTTTATAGGTACATAACGTTTGTTGCCGCTGAAACCACATCTAGACTTGAATTTTTTATTTGAATTTTATAACATTCAAAATCTTATAGTTAATTCTTGAAAATATTTGCCTGACATTTCGATTCGGTATTACATGTTATGTTTGCTGTATTTTGTTCAAAATCTCAAACAGGAAGATCTTCTGGACCAGTTTTGTTTACGTCTTCCAAAGTGGTCTATAGACAGATTGTCATTATTGCAAAATTATTACAACAACCCTTAAATATTGCACACAGCAAATATTACTCAACTTCCTAAATAAATTTGATTTTATTTAAAACGTATATGAATTTAAGCAATATTGCTTAGAATGCAGCGATTGACCAATCAGAATAGAGTATTTCAAGAAACTCTAGAGAGAGAGTGAGAGAGAGTAGATGAACAACATTTTTTTCTCATGTAAAGATCTCATCTTAGTCATGACTATTATTATTAAAAACATATTTATATAAACATAAAATATAGCAATTAACTTAACATGCAGATTCACATATAATGACTCTCCTGATACGAATGGATGTGTGTTATATATTTTACAATCAATATTCATTAGGGATGAACGCTCGAGTATCCTCTGCTAACATTAGCATAGCGTGATAAATAATTTGTGCGCAAAACAAACTTTTTCCTTATTAACTTCCATTTATCTTACGCGTTAAAAGCCTCTTGTTTCTCACCGAATCACACAGGAATTCATTTCGCAGTTGCTAATGGCGTTCGAATTACAGGCATTAATACACAACACGTAACATATGGACCTGGTCACTTAGACAGGTGTCAGCGATTTACAACAGCTAGGCCCTATTTTTCATGCTCTGCAGGGCTGTAAGCATGACGGAGATCCGCTCTATGGTTTGTCAGTGTAATGAGTACGTGTAGATCATGGCGCGATGATGCTGCTTTACAGAGGAAAGGCAGCAAGAGATGCTTCCTAGACTCCATCTTCCACTTACGAATCACAGAGTTGCCAAACACAAGCGCACAAACACACACACACACACAGACACTCCACGCTCGTACGCGACAAACCGCCGGCGTACACACACGCTCTCAAAACACACAAAAACTCCATCGGGCTCCCCAGAGGCCCGTACGAGTTCTCAGTACTATCCCGTCTCCCATGACGATTCAGTTCACCAGGTGTTGTCTGCAACAGGCAATTAGTAGAATAGGTGTACCTGTCAATCACAGGGGCTGGAAGATTAGCTGCTTGCCCGTAATTAGCGGGTTAGAGGCTTCTTGGCCCAAAGGATAAAGGCTTTGCCAATAATGGGCCCTGGGGTATTAATTACTGAAGGTCGAAGCTGCAGTAAAGGCCAGGATCTTAGCAGTAGAGCACGTACGATGATTGTTTAAATTTCAAAAATAATACTGGTCTGACAGTTGTTAGTGTCCCAGGGGGTTGTGGGTACAAGGTAGCCGAGGTAATTAGTTTGAAGAGGAAAGGGCATGGTTGCAGGCGTGTTTGTGAAGAGCGCGGGAGGGTAAGAGAGGAAGACGGTGAACGAGAGAGAGAGCGAGCAGAAATAAGACAATAGAAGAGCGAAGAGACGAAACGGAGGTGGACGTGCCGCGTGTTTTAAACCCGCTGCGGCCTCACCCACCACCGTCATCGCCGCGCACGCTCGTGCGTGCGGGGTCTTATTAAAGTCCTAAAGATGGACTGACAGATGCTGAGAGGTGAGGAAAACAAAAGAAGCCACTCACCTCGTGACGGCGGCCGCCGAGCGGCAGATGCCAGGAAAAAAGCAGCGGCGGAGGGGTTCAGCCAGAGTTCATTCGGAGGAGAGGTGATAAAGTGGACCTGCCACCGACTTACTGGACCCTGGAGGCCCCCGGGGCCGGCCCTGTTTCTGCCTTCTCGTAGCGGCATTAAAACCCAGAGAACCCCGGCCACATTGCACGGACCTCCCGCGGTGCACCTCGGTACACATGTCAACATGTAAACACACTCGCGGCAATCGCTCCTACTCCTTGGCCGTCGTGGACGAGCTGTCCGCTTCACGCTGTTCTAGATTAATGCGCCGGGCCAGGCCGGGCCGGGCCCGATAACGTGCGCGGACGTAATTTATGAGGGTTCTAAATGAAGACCTGAAAACAAAGGGGGGAAATCCCTGACCTGTCTCTAGGTTTCAATATCCTACTCGCTTTCTCGCCAGGTCGCAATAGGACGCTTCGGCTCGCACTTTTACCCTGGCAGGAACAGTAAAGTTGTTACAGTAAAGACTGAGGTCGACTGTGTAATTCTGCCATCAGATTTATTCATCCGAGGACAGACTTCTAGTTTGGCGGATGGGAAACTGGATCGATGGAAAAAAACAGGGAAAGCTAAAACTTGAACAGGGACTCATTTTATTTGCCAGAGCTGCACTTGTCTTAGAAGTTAGGATAGCCGGCTTGTGGTTATCAAACATAAAAAATGAATAACAGTGGGGAAAGATGAACCTGCTGAGACCGGATCTCCATCCAGAACTTGCTGGATCCCTGCAGTTCAGACGGAGATTGCCGAACACTAATTCATGACCAGCAGAGGGCAGTGTAGCTTCCATTGGTTAAGCAGCAGGTCTCTAATAAATCTGTGCTCATGTAAAACTCTGCACCTGTGAGTGGCCAAGGGCTCTGATCTGAGAGGAGCCATCCGGTGCGCAGTAAACATGTCACTGGGCCTGATGCTCACAGCGCAGTTTATCCGTACAATTAGACCGCAACCGTAAATAAACAGAAGGCAGATTTTTCCAGCAGAAGCCTGACAAACGCCTCCCTCTCCGCTCGGATTCAAGACAGAATAAAATCACAGAACGAACCAAGTGAAACATCTATATCTGCAGAAAAAGATTTAAACAAATTGTTACAATGATTTTAATTTCATGAAAACATATCCAGATTACATTTAAAGAAAATAATAACTTAAATAACTTTCATTTGTTGGCAGGTTTTAATTGGATTGACCTCTTGTTTATATATTGTTAATATTATTACAATTTCTAACTTAATTAAATGTGAGAACAATTTTTATAGAGGTAAACATTTATGAGTAAAAATGTCTATGGTCAAATATGAAAGAAATGTAAAATACAACAAGTCTTAAGGTTCAATGATGTACTTGTTTATATTTATTGAAGTTATATTTTTATAAATAGTTTTGTTAAAGTCATATTTAATATAACTTTATCAAAATACACAACATATGAGTGTGATTGAATAATAATAAAAAATGAAAAATAATATAATTTATTTATATCCATCCATCCATCCATTTTCTACCGCTTGTCCGAACTACCTCGGGTCACGGGGAGCCTGCGCCTATCTCAGGAGTCATCGGGCATCAAGGCAGGATACACCCTGGATGGAGTGCCAACCCATCGCAGGGCACACACACTCACTCATTCACTCACGCACTCACACCCTACGGACAATTTTTTCCAGAGATGCCAATCAACCTACCATGCATGTCTTTGGACCAGGGGAGGAAACCGGAGTACCCGGAGGAAACCCCCGAGGCACGGGGAGAATTTATTTATATAATAAAAAGAAATAAAATGTTATAAATAAAATACTAACTATAAATAAAATAATGCTAAATAATGCCATAGAAGGACATTTTTGGCTGTATGGTTTAATAAAAAAAACATTTAACATCTGTTTTACAAATGAAACCGGGTGGGAAAATGTTCTTTAGACTATAAAAAAGAAATACATGGATTTTTTTAATAATCTTTGACTGAATGGTTTTCTGGAAAACCAAAAAATGGTTCTTCTATGGCATCACTGTAAAGCACGTATCAAAATTGTGTTGTACCACAAACTTTGATACATAAAATATAATTGACCAAATGAAGGCAGAGGAAGAAAATAAAAATATATGTTATCAAATGTATATGAATTAAAGCAGTATCAGTAAGGTATAACATTACCAATCATCTGATTTCTTCATGTTCTCCTCCGGGAGCATCATACAGCAGCGGGTGTTAGCCGGCATTCCCAGAAGTCCTGTGTGACAGAGATTAAAGAAGAGTAAACAAAATGCTCTGCTGATCTCTCCCTCTCTCTGACACACGTTATTACACTGACACCTGTGCGTAACATGTGGAACTTAATGTCTTTTCATTTACCATTTGCTTCTTCCTAAACAAGGCACGGCTGTGGGTGCCGCGCGCCTGGTGTAAAAGACGTCTGGGGAACGCCAGCTGTGGATTTACAGTCAGGCAAGCAGTCGTCCAGAAATACGTTGTAAAGGGCCGACCGTCGATAAGAGGAAACCGCTCGTTTTTCTGGTTTCTTGTGATGCCGCAGCGTGCGTAACAGATTTGTGCGTGGGGGAGGAACCGAACAGGTGTGATGTTCAGGGACAGGAGGCATTGTTGCAGAGACTGAACTAATGTCCGCATCTGCGAGGTGCATATTGAAGCATGCGTTCGGTTCTGGACATGCAATGTTTTCATTTAAGAATTTTACAAAAATGAATGACCACAGTATTAAGATCAGAAGAAAAAAGACATGGTTGATCAGATTTTTTTATTTAAAAATGAGTTAGTTTGGAGGTTATACTCACGGGACGTGCTTTCCCTGCCTTCTTCTGTGGTTGTCAGGGCAGCCGGTCGTCAAGGGAAGGCCCAACCCTTGGCACATCTTGAAGCCCTGACTCTGCTTTTGATTCAGTCTCCTGGCCAGCTTTAAGCCCACACTAATCGCTAACAGAGACTTTTTCCTTTTCATTCTTCCTACTGGTTTTCACATGAAAATTACATTCCTACACCCGCTCTCGTTCCCTTCCGGAAAAATTTGGACAGGCGGATACGTGCGACTCCTTCCCCCATGTTTCCCACTTTGATCCAGCACGACTCATATGTTTCCTCTAATTAAGAGGGAATTTCATTCGCCTTTCCTCAATAAAAAAAGGAAAAACCACAGTTTTCGTTCACGCTTTCGTTATGTTTGTTTTTCCTTCGCTTCAAACCCATGGAGATGCTGAATCCGGCCCGAGTCTAAAACAGCAAAAAGACATTAGAGATAATGAGGGTAAACTTGGAGTTCTTCCACCTCAAATTTCGAGGTAACGCTGGAAAAATCTGTGAAACTTAGTGAGATAGAGTGAAATGTCGTAAAAGTGCTAAATCTTTGTCTCTCCCTCACCGGCCATGCGTGCTTGGATGGAGCCCAGGGCCATTAGTAGGCATCAGTTCTGGCTGGTGTTGGTTGGAGTTAATAGTGTGTCTCCAGTCCATCAGGTCAGTTTGCCGGGTGGCACGGGGCTAAAGTCTCCTCAGTGGCCCACAACGGTTTATGGGGAGCCGCCTGCACTAAGCACCGCTCCTCTACGGTCTCATTCCCTTCCGTCAGCCCACGGTCCAGCATCCTTCCTGGATCAATGACACAAAAGGACTTTCAGTTCGAGATTTTTCCAAAAACACATAAAGGGGATATCAGTGATTAAAGAAGATCAACCAGTCAATCTCTTTGGTTTCAGAAACTGTTAAACCTTAAATTTCACAGAATCAGAGCCTGGGCAAACATTGTAAAAACATTTTAAGTGCTAGTGTGAACTATAATTTCCATGTAACATTGAATGGTTAGGTGACTCAGATCTAAATTGGGGAAACCATCCGGTGTGGTTAGGAGTCATTTAGCTGACACCTTTATCCATTTTTATAGTTCCCCTCAAAAACAGAAGTTTATTCAGAAGTGTTATTAATATTCTTCCATTAAACTTTTTGGCTTGACTCTTTTAAACTTTCGTCAACCACAGTTAAAAGCATATTTCAAGTACTTCATGTATAAAAAGAGTTTAAAGAATACATAAATAGTAGAGATTCACCGATACATCAGCCAATAATCGGTATCGATAAAATAATTTTTTCACGCTATCGGCCGATAGTTTAAAAATAGTGGGTGATCAGAGCTGATGTATCATGTCGATCAAAAGAGGACAGGGAAATGCAATGAATTTGTGCTCTGTATAAAGAAAATGTTAAGAAACATCACCAGTTTAATGTTCAATATTATTACTCATTATATGAATTCAGAAAATTCAGAAAATTCAGAAAATTCAGAAAATTCAGAAAATTTAAAAAATTAAGAAAATTAAGAAAATTCAGAAAATTCAGAAAATTCAGAAAATTCAGAAAATTCAGAAAATTAAGAAAATTAAGAAAATTAAGAAAATTAAGAAAATTAAGAAAATAGTAAATGTAAATGTAAATGTAATGTATTTATTAAATCTTCAGAATCGGTATTGGCTGATATGACTCTGAATAATTGGCTACTAATATCTGTGGAGAAATTTACTATCGGTGCATTTCTGTTAATGTCTATTTCATAGTGTACTTTCATAAACGAAAAATGTTCTACAAGTATTAAATAGTAATTTATCAGTATATGTATAAGTTCACTTGCTACAGTACAAAGAAAGAATGTACAGTTGTAAACTCAAAGTGTACTCAAAGTTTACTACTGTTAAAGTCTTCTTAAAAGTACACTTTTTATAAAGTATGAAGTGGGGAAATTTAGGCCCAAGTAGTACCAAAACAGTACACAATATGCTACTAGTATATTAATATTAGTTTACTTACTATATAAAACATACTTATGCAAAATATGTATACAAAAATATACCAAAATAGTTTTCAGATAGGTGGCTCTAAATAAAATAAGATCAAATAAAGAGTAGAGTAGAGTAGAGTAGAATAGAATAGAATAGAATAGAATAGAATAGAATAGAATAGAATAGAATAGAATAGAATAGAATAGAATAGAATAGTAAAACTTAAGCCACATACCTGATGGAATTATTTGGGTCTAGTGTGTGTCATCATTTGTGGTAAGGCAATATGCTCTCAGGAATAAGAAAAAATAGCTGCCTGGAGTTATTATTCCACAATTTTGATTCAGTATTTCAAGTCTCTGCAGAGGGAACTGTGGGATTGTTACTATGGCCTCAAGTATCTTGAAAGGGCTCAGATGGATGTCAAACTTTCCACACACTACCTGAAAACACTGCCCAGGTACTGTAGTATACAGCACTGATTGGTTCATGGAATATGTACAGAAGAAACAGATGCATGCCTGCAGTCGACAGGACACTCAAGGACACAGTGTTTTCATAAGCGTGCACAGCCTATGGGTAACGTAACTTGACATTGACACCTAGCCAACAGCCTTTTTTATGTACGTAGGTCTGTCCAAATTAAACACAATCCTTCACCTTTTTCTTTAGTTGTAGAGGAAGAGGAGAAACAAGAGAAGTTCCTGTAAGGTCAGGCTTTGGTTTTACATCCTCCAGCAAGCGCAGAATTGTGACTTTCATGCGTGATAAAGATGGCTTATGATGGAAGCTGTGGTTTGCCATATGGTGGGTCAAGGTCAAGTTTATTTATATAGCACCTTAAAAGCAACATAAGTGCTGACCAAAGTGCTACACCACCGACAATAAAAAGATACAGTTTGTGACCCTTTCTGTGAAACAACGGCTAAACGTAATTTTTTATTCTACAGTACATCAAATTATTCCACATAATGTAAAGAACGTTCTGTAAAAATAAAACATATCTTTAATATTGACTGAATAAAGTCATGTCAAGGATTAAAATCAAAGTGAAATTAATGGTTGGAATCAAATGTTGATGTTTGTTATGTCATATTTAGATTTTGACACTTTATCCTGGTTTTCACAAGCAGGGTCACACATCATCCTACAAAAAGCATTGAAAACAAAAAACCTGGTTTCTAATTCAAGTTTGTTTTTGGAAGATGGTGGTTGGTTTACCAGCTCGAAACAGCTAGAAATCAGCGGACCTGGATCTCTTTTTAACCAAGAATAAATGAGGGTGTCAGTCATTTTTCTGGCCAAGCATTTAAATACACTGTTTGGATTTTCTCTCACTTACACACACACACACGTTCACACTCACCCTAGAGAATATCCATTGCGAAGCAGCCCTGAAAAGCTAAAAAAACAAACACACTACAGTCTCGCGCTAACATGAGTACGGCTATTGAGCTCTATTGTCTTTGACAAGCGATATTCTGAATATTCAACATACGGCTCTTGGTTTCTAGCCTCTGGTCCCAGATATGAATGTTAATATTGATAAAGGCAGAGGCCTCAATTCTGCCACAGGTTTTTCTGGACCGTTGTACTCTGAGAGGGGAAGCAAACGCTGGTACCTGGGCCCCTGAGCACCGTACACAACAGTTAGGGCCCTTCTCTCTCGCATAAACTCCCATGGGATAGTGATCTGAATTTGTTTGTTTTTTTAAATGTGCGTTCGCACTTCAGGATGCCATGGGCAGTGCAACTGATGTTAGCGTTGCACCGAAAACATACAACGGCGAGAAGCTGACGAAATCTTGCATTGCGCTACAGCTGCAGACGGGCGAGTATTAAAGCATGGCATGTGTATCAGCACAGGCCTGTTGTTTATGAATAGAGTCTTTTCATTATCACGACTGCCTAAGAACATGGTACATTAAATCTGCATGAGAGAGAGAGAGAGAGAGAGAGAGAGAATGTGGATTAGCTCCAAAACACCCTGAAGGAAGTGGGGTGTACTGAACTGGAACAAACCAGTCTCCAGCCTTAGGGTGTGAAATAAGTGTAACAGAGCAAACACAAAGCTGCCCATAACCCTCTGATTCCCCCCCACACCACCTGAAACTTCACCAAATCACCTGTGCAGGAAACAGACACATCACAAAAGATGCAGCTTGAACTGTTCAACTACTGTCTCCTTATTTATTGGAAAAAGTAAGGTTTTATACTTAATATACAACTATAGCACTGCACTGTACTTAACATTTTTTGTTTTTATGGAACATAACGTTATACTTTTGTGATACTTTTTTGTCAATGTCAGCTAACTTTCTCTCCTTCAACCATATCATAGCGCTTAAAAGCGTACAGTAAATGGCGTCTTTTGCTAATCAAGTGTATACAAACGGTTTCATCAGATGCACGCACCTGGCCCGAAGTTAACTTCCAGTCTGTGTTTGGTTATATTATAACAATTAATGTTTTGTTTTTTATAGTAATATTAATTAATATGAATACTTTATTGTATATTAAATGTATTAAGTTCAATTAAAACTTCTCAACAGTTATTTATTCTTTGCGGAGGTCTACCAGAAGTTAAGTTTTGACACATAACAGTCGTTAAGTATTTTACTCAAGTACATTTTCAAGTAACTGTACTTTAGATATTTATTATTATTTCTTTTTAAGCATTTTACTTTGTAAAAAATGAACTTATAAAGCACAATTTCATACTTTTCCTCACATTTCAAAAATACATACTTGAATGTGTACTTGAGTGTAAATCTTCACTGCTGCCCCCTCCGAAATAAATATAAAACCTATAAAATGAATAAAATGAATAAATATAAATCAATAAAATAAAAACACCAAAAACGTTAAAAACCAAACTATCTATCAATATAACAAAAACTACAATTCTTGCTTACCATAAATTTAGGTTTCCCTTGTTTCCGGCAACTGTAATAAATATAAAAAGTTAGGAAAAGTTGAGAACAAAGTGTGTTATGGTATAAATCTAACAGTTACTATATTATTTTTGTAATCTTTGATGTGATTTAGTAATATATTATCCCCAGGACTTCTCAAACTGGACTGTGTTGAATTAAACAAAAATGACTTACAAATAAATATACTGCAAGATCATCTCTCAGTATTGTTTATGACTTCATTTCAAAGACAAACACTGATAAAAACTTCCAAACCCACATGATATGTGACATTCAAACATTTTGATGGAACTTTCATCCTGTTTTTATATTGCCTAAACCAGGCAAAAGGCCTCAGAGAGGTTCCTATCACAGAAAGTGACATGCGATATTATCTCTGGGCATGACAGCATCATAAAGTAACAGAGGATGGCTACCATCTGGATATGAAATTAAGCTTTTATTGCCGGCGTGCGGTGTCGAAGCACATCGTATTTCGGGAGACTACAGGACAAGGCATTGCTTTGGAACTCGGGTTCCTCAGCACATCAGAATTTGCCCTTCAGAGACATCCGGATTCAGCGTTGACTTAAAGGGAGTGTCATACTGAAAGTATTGCAGATATAATGAAAAAGATAGCCACGCCCCCAAACTCACATCATGGGTTGGTTCAGTGTTGCCAAGTCAGGCTGTTCAATGGAGTAACATTAGACAAGCAACGATGTTTAAACATTTAGGAAAATCAAACTATGACCAGATTAAAAAGGTCCAGTGTGTGAAATTTACTGGAACCCAGCGGTGATGTGGCGAATTGCAACCAACGGCTAACTCCACCCCTCCCTTTCAAAGCACTACGGTGGCTGACACAGGACTAAGATGTCGTCACGTTTAGATAAAGAAAGAGATCAACTGTGAAGTACGACCAGCAGAATGAAGAAAGTCATACAGGTTTAGAATGACTTGAGGGTACATGATGAAATCATTTAAGTTTTTGGTTGAACTTTCCCTGTAAGTATGCAACATAAGTGATGAAGTGATATAATAAAAATATTCTATTGCTGCTGGTTCGAGTCATTTCGTTCAACCGGCAAAACTACAGGAGCGAGCAAGAATGAGCTTCGGTTTATTTTGCTGACCTGTATGAATGATATAGTGTTATCCAAGGGAGGTGTGAATAAATCACATTGATGGTCCGACCGCTGTTATGAAAGAGAGCCGGAAAACCTCCACTTCCTGTATGACACACTCTCCATTTCCTGCCTGCACACATTTCTCACACAGAGGGTGGCAGAGCCCGGCAGCACTGGGACACTTATGGAGCTAAAACAACATCCTGGAGGAGGAGGTTACAGGACCCTGAAGCCAGCGGGGTCCTGCGTCTGGGGAACACTTGTCAAAGTTGTGTTAATAAGAACGGGCAGAGAAATCCGTCGGCCGTCAGTTTTAAATAATCCTGCAAGTTTGTGAACTTCCGAAAGCAACCGAAAGAAAGTTAATGGCGCCACCCAGGTAGATTATGTTATAGGAACGTCAAAAGGCAGATTGTTGTGACCCTTGGTATTGTCTAATGTGAACTAACAAGATTTCATTCTCACAGATTCATTGTTGTTAGAGAACCTTCAAAGCCCCAGTGTTTTACCTCCAAAGCATCACTTTGACCCAAATTGCTTAGCATAACTTTTAATTGAAATAGATTTGTTTGCTTTGGATATCACACAATAAGATCTCTTCATCGCTCGTCTTATTGAGGGACGTTGAGCGGTGATTCGCTCTAGCTCGGTATTGTTTTACCAGTTTGAGGTCAGGTCTCGCAGGCTTGTTATAATCATTAGCATCCTCCCTCATTTGTGCTTTATAATGGCTCCTCGTATCCAAATAAAGCTATACTCTCCGTACCTGTCACAGGGGTGGGCATCTCTGCGCAACAACATTAGGAGGGGTTAATCTACACAAGATCCGCCACATGCACCGCTAACACAGCGAGTTAATAAGACTAAAGCATTATTAGCCCACCTCTGTAACATTCCCCCGTAATAACGCCACCGGCTGTCAATCATGGGCACAATTAAATTGTTTAATGAATAAATTTGCATAGATAATGACGTGGCTGTACAAAACATCTGGTTTCGGCAGTTTAATGCGTCGGACCCCCATATGGAACGCTAAAGGAAATGCCGTTTTGATGCTAACTAAATGAAAAGTATCGCTCGGGCTGATCTGGGCTTTTTGACAGAGACGAAATCACTTAGTATGAATGTTTCTGGCATGTTACAAGCTTCACAGTTAATTGCTTCAGGAGGAGCCAGTCCTGCGCCGCGCGTCACCCGACGAAGTCACAGTTTTTTCCTCGCTGCATTTCAATATCGCAAAGGCATCAGGAATTTCGAGACGGCGCCAAACGAAATGCAAATTGGCTCACCGATGCTATCACAGCTGCCTGAACTGTTCCTTCAAATCTTTATGTGCTGTTTTTACAATTAAGATGAACAATTGCCACTCCATCGGTAATTTCTTCTGCATGGACACTCCACGCTGCCAAGATATACATTTGAAACTGATGGGCTGAGAACGGGACGGAGGAGTTGCACAAATGTAGACGTCAGTACTGTGCGAGTGTACGGAAACAAATCATGCGGTGCTCAGAGTCGTTTCATCACAAACATGTGCCGTTCTTTAAACGTACATGACGTCGAGGAGAAGACGTAACCAGAACTTGTGTGTCTGCATTTCTCTTCTTTGAGTGAGAAACAACATTTCAATACTCGCAATCATGATGATATTTTAAGTTTCACGGTCACTTCAAATTAACAATATTGTCTGGAACTATGAATATAAATCTTTGTTTAACATTACCTGAGTTGGAATATTTTTGGACTCCTCGTATCTCCATATTCTGTGATTATTATTAGTCACCTTTTATGTTTGTCAGTGGGCTTCGCAAATATAAAAAAAAAGTGCTTGTTAACTTTGACAACACAGTTTATAAACATTACAAAATTACAGTGTTTTTTTTTTTTTTAAACTGATAATTTGGACATTTGAGGTTTCTGTAGGACAGCGAAGATATCTAATGCTGTGTTTCAACGCATGGTTCTGTAAAATATGGACAAACAAAACCGATGGTTTAAATTGAGCTGAAATATAAAATGAGAAACATTAATATTAAAGATATCAAGGAAAATCATTTTATGTAGAAAGCAGTAAATAAAAAAAATATGTAGCTGGATTTTCACAGTCCCAAATTTTACCCAATCGTGAGTTAAGACTTAACAGTAATATTTGGATGTAGGCGTGTAGTCGAATGCATTAGGCTACTGACAGGAAAAATCTTTGTCACTTTTTAAATTAAATCCATAAATGATAGATATGCTTCTTTCATCTGACTATGTAACTATTATTAGCTTCCTCATCCCTTAAATCCAAGGCCAAAGTCTTGAGATGAGAATCATGAGCCGGAGCTGATGTTAGCATTTCTATTTATTCCAGCGATCGTCCGCTACAGTTTTCTTTAACATCTGTCAATTGCCTTTGAAGGCCGCATGAGATTACAAAGCCATTTACTAATCAGATTTACTATAACATTCTTTCACATCCCTGCTGCCCAAGACCCATCATCAGCTTCTAGTTAAAGGTCTTCTCTTCCTTCTCATGGGGCTTTTGAAGGACATAAAGCATCTCTCCCATGAGGAGCATGTTTAGAAAATACAAACACGAGATGGCCGTAAAAATCTGAAGACATCTTTAGCAAAATGATCCAGAACCAAAAACAGTTCCTTTGGACTGACCAAAACAAGATTGGGAGCACAATAGAGTTGTGATATACACTTAATTGTATTTCTTTTAAAACACATTAAGTTTAGCGGCTGAGTAGAGAGGCTTTGGGAAAAGGGGAGTTGGATTAGGTGCTGTGAGGGAGGGGGGCTCATTAATGTTGTTATTATGTTTGGTACATGTTTGTTTGAAGATCCTGGTGTGCTCTGTGTTGACATATTGAGAAGCTCGCCTTGAGGGACCCTTTACACGCAGCCGGCTGTACATACACTCAAAGACTTATTGTTACGGCCCACGTCAGGGCGACAGAGGTCTGTGGCTCTCTCCTGAAGTCCTACGACTGCCCAGGACCCCAAGGAAAATGTTGATTTCATCTACAGACAGTTAAAAAATATACAGTTAAATAGGATTACAGTAAACATCTGAACCACAGGATATTGTCAGCTACAGTAAACTTAGATGTTTTCAACAAATATGAACTCCGCTATATAAAAAAAATCAGCAGAGATTTACAAAATAAAGATTTTCTCAGGTCTCAATTCATATTTCAAGAGTTCATTTGCAATAACAGATAACTTGTTTTTAAAAAATTCAGTGATATAAATCAAACTGCAGTTGGGTTGTTTTGATTAAGAAATAATAACTCTAGCTAACTAACATTATTACATTACAAAACACAATAAAAACATAATTTTTGCAAATAATCTTCTTGCAAATAAAATGTCTTATCACTAATATAAGTCTTTACCAAAAATCATGAGGATGTACAGTATTAAGCCAACTTTCAAAACAATCGAGTAAATAATAATTCTCCTAATGCGGCTGATTGGAGAGTCACATCGCTCACGGCCCGGGCAGCCGTGTCCTCGTGGCAGAGGTTCTGAGGGATGCCATTAGTTTATGGTTTGGGAAATATGTTTAGAGCTATAAAGGGTCTCCAAAATAGACAAAGGCATATCTGCCAAGAGAGCAAGGAGTGGCTGGAATGTCCTTGTTTTTGTAGCGTGGGTTGAATGAAGTGAGGTTGACCGGCCAGTGTCCACAAAACCCACGCACGTTCCTCTGAGTGTATTCACACTCGACACTCACACACAAACATATAAACAGGCACATAGGCATGCATTGTCTACTCGAGTGCGCACCCCACGCTTAGACACACCTCAATACCACTGAGCCAACCTCAGTCCAGCGTTTTCATCAAAAACACATTGCGTCAACAGCTGAAGGAAACCCCCATCTTCAGTCAATTAAGTGTACATCATATCAACACTTGTTGTGTCCTGCGCAGGTACTTGTATATGGTAAAGTGTGGGCCACTAACAGCAGAAAACCTTTTTTTTTAAAGTTTATTTATAATATACTTAAAAATGTAAACAATAAAATAAGACAGAGAACAGTTCCCCAGAGAACCATTCAGCCAAAGGTTCTTTAAAGAACCATCTCTTACTTACCTTTTCATAATCTTAAGAACAAAAAAAAAACTTTTGTGAAACCGAAAGGTTCTTCGGATGTTAAAGGTTCTTTATAGACAAAACCATTTAGACAAAAAAGGTTCTCCTATGGCATTGTGAAGCACCTTTATTTTTAAGAGTGCGCTCCGATTGGTTTTAGACTGGGTACTGTCTGTGGTTCACAGCCCCTGTTTATTTCACTTTCCGGGATCCAAAAAGATGGTCTGACAATCAAAAATATTTGCAAGAAACGAACATACTCAAATCACAAGATTCATTTAAGTGACATGTTTTAAGGCTATTTCTGGACAGCATAAAATACAATAGGGCTTTGTTATATTTTTATTATCTATTATGGAGTGATCGTGAACAAACAAAAAACACTAGTTTTGTTTACTTTTTTGTGTTAATTTACATGTTTTTTTATTTACACACAAAATGTCAGTAAATTTACCTAAAACAAACTGTGCAAAAAATCCTACTTATTGTTTTTTTTTCGTGTGAGCAAAGATGGCAAAATTCAAATTGTATGCTTCAAGCCAGTATCAGGCCATTCAAACAAAAAAAGCAATGTTGAAAGAGCCACCGTATTATTGTGAAGTATTAAACTAGGATAAAAAGGCTAAAATAAGTCAGAAACAGTATTTGCCGTAAATAAATCAACTTTCATTGATGTTCTAGAGCAGTGGATCTCAACCTTTTCAACCTTCAAGGCCCATCCATGGTTTATATTGAGGGCAGCCCAATTGCCGTTTCTACCCATTAAAATATTCTAGGGCTTGGCATATAGGCTACTAGAATAAAGAATATTTACACTTATTCATTTACTGACACTTAAACCAAAGTGTCTTATGAGAGCATTTAACATGTGTCAATATTTGTTAGTAAATATCTTGATTATCAGTTGTTTAAGCTTATTTTGTGTCTTCTTTCAAACAATTTTAAGTAATTCTGATACCATCTTAGAAGGCCTCCTAGTAGGCCCCGGCCCCCTGCTTGAGAAACACTGTTCAAGAGTCTGTGGCCTTCACCAAGGACAAACATTGGGCCAGAATCAGATGCCACCATGCACATCAAAAACCTTCTGCAACAAACAAATCCTACAAAGACAGGAAGGAGCGGCATCCAAGATGTCGTTTCCTCCGAAACAAGGGGGCTTCGTGCGATTTCGCACTCCATGAATGCATTGCAGCGTGGCTCGGCGGGCTGTTAATCTGTTTGCACATTTGCAGCGCTAACAATGTGTTGACAACACGCTGACATCACACAGATGTCAGACGCATCTGCCTCTTCTAGCCCATGAATATTAATGCAGAGCGCTTTGTCTCCTCCCGTTTACAGCAGGCCCTCGCTTTCTGTCTGCACTCATTTACACTTGTGTTCCGTGCCTCCGTACTGCTCTTTTCTTTATGAGCTTTCTCGCTCTCCTCTCGTCTTATTGTTTGATCGAGCGGTATGCTTTTCTTTCCTGTGCGCATGAAACACTTGCTCTAATTGGGGAATGTTTCACCTCCGCTTTAGCAAAGGTGTCATTTCTGCTGGCTCGTTCGAGAAAAACTGCCTACTCAGAAATGGAAAAAAGCAGTAAAACCCTCTGCAGTGATAATACTTACGATGGGAGGATTGTGAAGTATTATTATAAATATGATCTAATTTTTGGTGCACTACAGTAACAAGAATGAAGTGTTTTTTGTAGCACAGTAAACAGAAAATAAACGTTTTTTTAGATTATTTTCATTCAATAAAGCACATTCCTTTGAGCCAATGCGAAAAAACTGTGGTGCATTATTTAATTAGTGTTACAATTATTTATTTTGTTATAAAGAACCTAATGAATTAAAAAAGTATTGTAATTGTGTTATTTGTAATACTGTCTTTAACTTATGAAAATATTTTTAAATCTATAAAAGACTCTAGAACCTATGTAAAAATTACATAAATATAAAATCATAAAAAGAGCCAATGCGAAAAAACAATGGTACATTATTTAATTTGTAATTTGAATATTGAATTTGAATGAAATAAATTAATACATGAAAAAAGTATTTAAACATAATGACAGTATTTGTTATACTGCCTTTAACTTATGAAAATATTTTTTAAATATTATTTCAGAGTAATGAGAATCTAGAGACAAACTAGCGAAAATGCTAGAAAACTTCAAAATAATAGAATAAAACTTATTTTATAATAATATTCAATGTATAAAATAATAGTAGCATAAAATGTTCCAGTTAAAAATAAATCACAAAACAACGAAATGTTCCTACAAGTCCTTCATCTCTATCAAGCTTCAAGTCAGTTTTTCATTTAAATTCCTTAATACAAAAAAAATCTGAATCTTATCATTTAGATTTTCTTGGGAAATACTGACACCGGTTATTGAGCTGCACAGGTCTTGCATGTCACTTTTGTCTAAAATCAGTTCAAAGTCAATCTCTGTTCTCCACTTCATCGGCTTGTAATAAGGTCTAAAATTCCCTCCACATTCCACTGTTTTTCCCAGTGCATTGTGGGAGAAATCCGCAACCCAAACCTGAAATCTGCGCCCACAGAGCTCCACAGAACTTGATCAGCCTATTCACAATCTACACATACTCCACCCCCTGCGTGTTCACCCTGTAAATATTTTGGCAAATTTCCGCTCAGCCGCGTTGTAACACATTTTCCCATGTTTAGATCGATGGCAAAATGCAAAAACCTCAGCGGGTCCCTTTTGGGCCTGCCTATAAAAGGAGTCTGTGGTTAAAGGGCGTATATTCTGCTCTGCGCTGGGATTATCTGTAAAGTGTGGGAGATAATTGCCCTAATCAAGAAAGGTTAATTAGCCCGACTGTGTCTGCAACCAAGCAAGAGTGTTACCAAAGCGCTGCCGCTGGTGTGGTGGGGTGGCATAGGCCTCACCTCTTTTGCAATTAGGGCATCTCAGAAGAGGCGATAACGCGGGGTTAAATATTCACTGTGAGCGCCGCTGTGGCACAGAAAGCAGCTGAGGTGTTGTGTCAGATTCCGTGCCCCCGGGAAGAGAAGCTGCTGCCAGGGAGTGTAACGGCATGTCATGTGACTGCTGGACACGGAGTCTGATTGGCTGAGGTCAGTTAAGGGCTCCTGTGGATCGAGTGGTAGAGGATAGAGTTAGCAACGCAAAATTAACAGACCATTCCAAATGTTTATTTATTCAGCATTTCTAGATGTATTGTGGCCATTCCAGCGCAGTGTCTGTTTAATTTCAACAAAATCAAACCTCAGGAGTGACAAATACATTTATTGCAAATAAATGTAAATAGAAACAATATTTTTATTTGAAATTTGGGGAAGATATTGTTAGTAGTTAAAAAAGAAACTTATGATTTTACATAAACACATACATATAAATAGTCAATTTTATAAAAATTGAAAATAACTTTAAAAAGGTCAGTGGCTGTACATTCATAAAAAATGGACAGCTTGAATGCATTGTAATTGTAAAAAAGTTGTGGCTTGCAGTGTCCAACATGTGTCCAATCATCAATAACCAAAACCGCACGTGGACTTATTTTAAACAGATTCATTTTTTCCATAGAAACGACTAATCTGAGGTTGCAAACAGCTAGAGTTAAATGATGGTCTTACTGTGTCATGGTGTATACGCAGCATTAACTCAAAATATAAGGTTTCCACAGGCCAAGAGCCATGTTTGAACCATTCACTGCGGTGGATTTGTTTGAAACGCTCATGAAGCCTCCCGAATATGCCCGCAGGCTATTGCCCGTTTCCAAATGGCAAGTCATCCCAATTAGCTGCACCGCACAGCCGTGAATAGATAAACACATCTGTGAACTCGCCCCCTTCATTTCAAACGCTCCGTGAGAATTTGCTGCCTCGCAATTATCAGGACAGGTGTGTTTATGGCCTCTAAAGACAAATCTTCGAGGTGGAAGAGGCGCAGATGTACATGGTGACATAGAAAGATGTTTGGCCGAAAGTAAATGGTGTCATCTCCGGGCCCCCTGTGGAGGCACGCTGCCATCGCAAACATTCTCTTAGTAAATATCAGTCCGGGAAAACACACCGTCACGGTCCATTTCAGCTCGAATATTTCACACTGATTCATGGCTCATCCTAAATAAAGTTTTAGCCAAAGATCTCCAAGAGCTACATTCCATCCAACAGACATAATTCTTACGGACTTCGGTGATGAATGGCATATCAGCATTTAGAACAAAGCCAGAAAAATACGACGCAGCACTGCCACGATGAAACTACATTGTGTTTGAAACGCACTGTGCTGTAAGACAGACGGGGTGATGGTGTACTTAGGTGGTGCATAAGGGAAAGAAAAGCAGGTCTGATCTATAAGGCTGGAAGTTAGAATCGATCAGGACATGTACATTATGGCTCCTGGGAGCTCTGGGATGGATGTCTTGGTCTCCTCACGGTCTCTTAGCACACAGGCCCGGGACTGGAAAGAGAGGTTAATAATGACACGATAAAGAAAGAGAGGGATTTTAGCTGAGGGATGTGAATTTTAAATAAGCCTTGTTACACCACACACGCCTTAATCTACGGGGTGAATCTCGTGAAAATATGTCCAGGTCGTATGTCATCCTAAAAGAAAAATTGGTTATCGTTCGCAGAATTAAAATCTGTTTGAGGCATTTTTACAATTTTAATGACAATCACGAGCACGTTTCCCTGAATACTCATCACTTTGATGTGTATTTGTGAAGGTGTTTTTTTCATTCTCATTATTTTTAATGGCGATCATCATTAGATTGTCATTACTGTAATACAGTGTGGTTTTACTTTATATCAGCATAAATTAAAGGCAATACAACTTATGTTACCCTGATGTATAAATACTTTTTAATTGAAATGATATATCATGCTTTCGCATTACAGTAATGAAAATGGGAGAATTTGTGACTTCGTGTTTTGATATTGTAGGTTTTATGACATGATTCACCCAAAAGATGTTCTTTTAAAAGCATTATAACTTAATAAGTATAAGCCTTTTGATTATTAGGCAGTAGGTCAATAAAGTCTTTTTTTATTTAAAACCCCTAAGGATTGTTTAAATTAGTTTTATACTTTAGTTTGTCTTAAAACATCAAAGTAAAATGATAATATGGCTTTCAACATGCAGCATAGACTCAACTAACCGTTTTCATTTTGCTAACCAAATTCCAACGTTTTGTCATTTGGAAAGTCATTTAATTTCTTTCTCTTTTCTGGGGGCCGCACCTGCAGCGCCTCCAAGTATCTGACATCAATAAATCATGTCAAAGGTAAATGCAGAATAAATAAAAGATCTCTACATGTATGACTGATGAATTATGCAGACTGTGTTTTTCTTAACTTTTCTCTTTGTCCTTCTGAAACATTCTCCTCCAGCGAAACCCAAAAGGCATTTCAGATTAAACAACATGCTTCTCGGTTGAAACAATAAGCGTAACGCGGTTCGCCTCGGCTTTGTTATTAACGTGAAAAGATCTGCTTTGTGTCGACATCCCTCGCGGGAGCGAGCTAGAGATGCGAGGGAGAGAGAGAGAAGAAAATGCTCTTGGTGATTTGAATCCCGTGAGAGGTGCGGGACAAAAAAACAACCCCGTGACAGACTGCGTTCTGACTGGGAGCTAACAAAAATCACTGTGTTGATACAAGAAGAGTCCAACACGATTTCCCCCCCTCGCTTCATCTGAGCGACAAGAAAAGTGCAGAAGTTTAATCAGATACTGTTCTTGACACATCTGAAGTTTTTGGTTTACACACAAAGGTAGTGAAGCACCAGTTGAAGGCAGATGTTGAACGCGGTCCAAACACCGCAGGCTCACAGAAACCTGGATTCATATTTTTTTAACCGCAGGACAAGAACATACGCGGTGCTTCTCCGTCCCTCATGATTTACCGTGTTCGGTGAAATCTTCTCCATCCTCATAAACACTGATGTTTCTTCTCTCTGGTACCTGACAGACCTCCTGTCAAGAAGGAAAGACTGTTCAGACAAGCAAATAATAGAAAACTTGGTTTCAAGGGCCGAATGCTGTAGCAATTATCATTATCTTCACTAGGGCCCGAGGCTCTGTTACTCTAACTGACGGCATCTAATCTTACATAAAAACTTTATGGATATCATTACACTTATGTTCAGGGGTGTAAAGCAATTTTACTTTGTTAATGAATACTTGTACTTTTACTCAATTTTAGATCTAACAGGTAAAAGACAAATTAGATTTCTTTGCCTTGACACGATACCTTTAAAGTAAGTGTGTACGTTTTTGACAGACATGCAATATAATATACATACTGTAGCTATGTCTTCAGAGGTGTATAAAGACCTTACATAATGAAGCGTTATGTTTTTCTTACCTTAGAATGAGCTTTTTCTAACTACATACACCGCGGGTCCCCTTACATGGAATACGCCATTTTGTTTCTACAGTAGCCCCAAATGGACAAACTGCTCTACAGAGGGCGTTTCGTAAATACGTTATCTCCTTCGGCGCAGGGCTAAGGTGTCGACACATTTTCGCTTCTGTGTCAGCCTCTGTAGTGCTTTGAAGGGAGGGGGAAGGGAAGGAGTGAGGCATTGGTTGCAATCCGCGACCTCGCCACTAGATGGCACTAAATCTCATACACTGAACCTTTAAAACCGGATTAGGCTCTCAACGCAGTTCTGTGTTTTTCTATTGTGAGTCTCGGGAGAAGCATTACGGGACGTCCTGTGGTCAGTCTTGTCCTCGCTGAGGCACATGTAATGAAGAAATGGGGAGCTTTTATTGATGCCAATATTTTCAAAGAACATAAAGAGTTGCATTTGCTTCATTCTAGAGTTGGGTACCTTCCTAAAGAGACCGAACAACGCTTTAAAGGCTCAGCGTGGAAATACATTCGGCTCATTATGACCTCCAACTGGACAATTAAAGACTTTCATTAGAAATGAAAATTTGAAAATGGTTTATAAATGTATTATCAATATATATATTGTTCATAGCTGCTTTGTTTCAAAGTGTGTAATCACCAAACTGAATAACAAAAATAATGAGTTTTAAAGTAAATGACATGAACACTCACCCTGTCTGCCGTGATCAACAAACAGATAGCCCCGCCCCAAACTCACGCCATTGGTTGAGCCAACAATGCAGTGTCTATAGCTGGTTGGGACACCTTAAAACACAACATAAAAGTTTTAATAGTTTCACATGCAATGTACATTTAGCCAAAATTAGAGATTATTTCACCAAAGAAAATGACAACACATATTCCCTTTCAAAGAAAAAATCACTGAAGGAATAAATCATACTTCAGTGTATCGCGCACACATTGCATTGATCGCTGTTATGATGTAATTCCTGTAAAGTTACAGAATGTTTCTACTTTAAGGTAAAAGGATCTCATCTGGTAAGAAGAAATGTGCTACAATGACTAAAGAGACAGAGGGGAATATGCATACAGTACAAATCACAACAGGTTGTCTTATATTCATTCCTCTTCCACACATTCTTTCTGTCCCAAAGTATTTGCAGGTGTACATGCTCGTGTGTGTGTGTACATCCAGGAGCCTTGAATTCAGCTGGAGGCCCGAGCAAAAAACTCTGGGAGAGTTCACAGCGCATCGCATCCAGCCTGGCGAACGCGAGCCCAGCCTCGCCTCACTGCAGATCTACGATGAGTTATAACCCAACTCTGGACAACACCGCGTTTCCTGGGCTCATGCAAATGACAAAAACATGCTCTCGGATCTCTCGCTCTGTCTTTTCTCCCTCAAACAGGCATCAGGGATTTCAGAAAGAACCTCGAATATGATTCTTGGCAATCGCTCGTGGAAGAATGTCAAATGCTGAAAGGAAAAGACCCCCTTCGCTCTAGAAGTTCATCATGTTTAATGACAGACTGACAATGTGCAGTGCAGGAAGTGGGGATTATTTAACCCCTCTCATATTTAAAATAGAGATTTAGCTTTTATACAGTTTCTTTCGCAAATAAATAAGCACTCAAACAGCAACAGAATCAAAGAATGTGTATTTGCAGCCTTGAAAAACATAAGCGTGAGATGCGAAACCAGCAACATCCGGTCGTATCTCCTCATGAGTGCAACCCAAAGCGTTGCCTGGCGATGAAATTAAACAGCATTTACACAAACAAAACAAACTTCACTTGAAGTTCCCATAATGCTTTAGCTTTAGAGTTGTTGACAAATGATACAACGTTCCCAACCGTGACACAGACCTGATGCGACTTCTTCCAGAAATCCTGCTGTAAGTGGCAGCTATGCCTACAGTATTAATATGGCCACTATAATAGTTTTCATTTGTTGAATTTAGATCAAGAGAAAGCTAATGGAAGGTGATAGCTCGCACGCGTCGGTCTGTATTAAATCAGGTCACGTTATACTGCTTGTGTACGATGACAAGCTGTCATTAAACATTACGGCAATAAAATACTCAAACTTAAGTGGCCTAATTCAATTAACCAGGGAAATAGATATTTATAATGTATTGTACTTTTAACAAACCTCTCAGACCCTGAGCACAGATTCGATCGGAGTGGGAGATTTTGCGTTTTGAAACTAATGGAGTAACTTTGATCATCACCATTTCAGAAGATGAGATTTAATCCGACTCTACTGAGCTTTTCCGAACTGAAAAACTTGTATTGAAAGTTCATCTTCATACTTAAATTATTGAAAGTCCAAATGTAATGTCTTAATACCGTTTTATAATGTAAGGCATGAAAGAATAGCCAAGATTATACACCGGCGTCAGGGAGGTCGTGGGCAAGGTTTCAAGAACAAAACTGTGCCTTGCTAAATGTTTATTTAACCATTTCTAAATGTTCTACTTCTGATCTTATACATTGAAGCTAATCTAAAGTTAATGTGAAGGATTTATCAGGATACAATTCAATTGTGCCTTGAAGTTACGCATAAAGGTATGAAAAGTATTTGGCATGATTGCTGCATGTGTTAAACCGGTGCATTTAGGATGAGAATATGAATTTGAGATCCGGGCTTCATTCTTCATCATAAATGTAAGCTTTATTTGTTCTTATTGCAGTTGGCTTGAACGGACACAACACACACATTTAAACACACAAAACGGCAGATCCAAAACCACACACCTGCATACACATCTGCACATCAGTTTTAGTGTTTTGCCAGCAGAGGATGCTGTATTTCCCCAAGTTAGACATGCAAGCACACTTGTAGTTGGGATAAAACACATACACTCATTCTAGTTTACCGCTGTGACCAACCAGCCCTGGTAGTCAAAGTAAAGTCAACTGAAACCCAATGCAATGGAAAATGCTTGTGCCACTAAAGAGTTATAAAAATTAAAATACAGTGTTTACCTGTTTCCAATTAAAATCACTGCTGTTACAGAACTAAACTGTCTATTCAAACTACATTTACGCAGCACAGAAACCACAAGCTTTTTAAAAGGTGCATAGCCATATAGTCACTAGCGAAAGACACAAAATATTAAATAATATTACAAAATATTAAAGGCCACCAGATATGAAAAGTGCCTCTTTTGTTTCCATTTTAAGTCTAGTCCTAAATATTTTAATTCACAGGCTTTTCCGTCATAAAGGTAAGGGTAAACTTTATTTGTCCCCGAAGGAAAATTTGTCTTGGGCAACGACAAAAAATAAATTAAAACACAGTAAGGACACGCATTACATATCCTGCATTTTATATTATATATTGTTGTATTTTAAAGTACAAAACACAGCAAAGTGCTATTGTGCTGTAAGTGCATTGTTCTTAGTGAAATTCAACAGTTTTATTGAGGCAGAATAAACATTTCCCTGATGATCAGAGCCAAATGTAGGAGGAGTAGGCCTGAGGCCATTGTCATAGTCTACAAACAATGCCAACAAACAGCAGGTTCGTATTAGTCGCAAACACCTTGCGTTGCACTTAGCCGTGTTAACTCTACAATCCAGACTCGAATTCCAAAGTGTTATGCTAAAAACAGTCACTTAAAAAAGGAAAACCACTTAAACAGACAAACGACAGAAGCATGAGCCTGTGTCACTGCAGAGCTGTGCCAACCGGGAGTAAATCGCATCAATCGCATATACTACATTTTATTTGATAGCTTTTATATTTTTATTCGAATTATTATTTTATTTTATTGTGGTTTATAATATCATCGATGTCCTCCCGAAACACCGGATATCCAAATGATCAGTTTTTCATGAAATGGTAAATAATTAAATACTGTGTTTTCAAAGTTGACAAGCGCTTTTTAATACTTATATTGGTTAGATATTTACAAAACCCAGAAGCAAATATAAAGGGTGACTAATAATAGTAATGAATTTTTGCAAAGAAATCGCGAAAAATATAAAGATACAAGGTTTCAGAAGGACAGATCTTGTACGGTTCTGGTCAGCGTAAACAGAAGCTGAATTTAAATCTGCTTAACTAATAAAATTAACTACAATTATTTCAAACCGTCAGAACTACAGGTCTCTTTCATACACTCAGCAACACATACCACAACCTCTGCCCAACTCTCTTGTTCTCTGACAGAGGTTATTTTGCTACAACAGAATATTCCTGCTAATGAAGAGCCATGGATTAGCTCTCTGCCACATTCTCAAGGTTTCGTAGGCTGGCACTCAAAGGCTGGCAGGTGGCTAGTTGGTTCCGACAGGCCCCACAAGCATCCAGCAGTAAGCTTGGCTGTGCGTCTCCAGGGCTGAATGTCTGCATCTCGCTCGCTCATCTCCCCTCCACACCGCAGCCATAATGCGGAGTGTGCCAGGCATTCCATCAGAACGAAGGACAGGAAGAGGCGGGGCCGAGAGGCCGTGGTGGTACATTTGGCAGGACTCAGCCTCTCCCACGGGCCCTCGTCTCTTTATTAGATACTAACGCAGTCACATAAACTTTCCTTTTGTTTGCTTCTTTCCTTGTTTTGTTCGTTTTGTTTTTTAGATGGAATTTAATTACCTTCTGTGATGCTTGGGAGATTTCTTTAAAAAAAGGGGTAGTTTTTCTCATACGTTAGTGCCTTTGTCGCTGTATGTCTTTGGCTGTTGAGATGGTTTACCCGCAGTGTGCATATTAGAGAAGTGTAATACGACGGTACTGTTAAAGACAGATGCGCTCCCCGAGACCCAGCGTAATCATGATGATTTGGAGATACAATTACTTTAGGATGAACATACCTGAATGGACTAATTTATTATATAATACTTCGTATAAATATAATGTGATTTGTTACATGTTCATTAATACTCTGCAAGTTGGAAAGTTCTGGTACTTTGAACTGTGGGAAATAAAAATGCCTTTTGCACGCTGCTACAAAATACTTCATTCTAATTGGTCAATCGCTGTCAGTCTCAAGTTCAAGTCTCAAACTGCTTTCAGGTTTGACAAGATTGCAAGTTTGCAAAAATGTCAAAATTAGCTTTCCAATGTCTGATCAGAAAGATATACATAAACATAAAAATAGATACATATAAAATAGATATATGTAAATGTTAAACAAGTATAGCATTAATAATATATATAGGCCCTATAAATATAAATTCATTAAAAATTAAATAATACAATATTTTAAAATATATGTTTCGATATATTTCTGCATTACGTATATTATATTTTGCATATATAGCTTTCCTTTAAAGGGAAAGTTCACACACAAATTAAATTCTGTCATCATTACTCACCCTCAGGTTGTTTCAAACCTATATAAATTTCTTTGTTCTGTTAAACACAAAGAAGGACATTTGTAAGAATGTGAGCGATTTTCAGTCCTGTGACATCATCCACAACATAGTAGGAAAAAAATATTATATATTTTGTTGTTCTATTAAACACAAAGTGAGATATTTTGAAGAATTTAGGAACAAAAACAGTCCTGGGGTACCTTTGACTATCATACATTTTTTCCTACTATGGCAGTCAATGATGTCACAGAATTGAAAATTGCCAACATTCTTCCAAATATCTTTCTCTGTGTTCATCAGAACAAAGTCATTTATACAGGTATGAAATGACGTGAGGGTGAGCAAATGATGACAGAATTTTCTTTTTTGGGTCACTTTAAGACTCCAGTTGCAAGAAATTTCTTTTTAAGAATTAAGATTTCTTTATGTAAACCTGTTTAAACTTGGAGATCAATAAAACTTCAGGAGTGCTCAAATTCTGTGCCAGTTCTTTCTCTTAAAAAAAATCTTTTGATTGATAGTACTTGGAGAGTACAACAAAATCTTGCCTGAAACTTCATCACCAAACGAACTGGAGATGTCAAAGCATCCCATTTGGGTTCAAGCAAATATGTAACACATCTCTTGTGTTTTGGCCACCCAGGGTTGAACGACAGCCAGAGTACAGAACAGCCATATTAAGCAAAGGTCACGGAACCAGCCTTGGCGTCTGTCTAATCTCTAAATCGCAGAGGAAATGCAAAATCTGTCAAAACTGACAGACGCGTGCTCCGAGAGACTGCGCGCTGCTTCATGCTTGCGTTGCGACACCTGTTTGAATAGATTCCTACCGCCGCGCCAACCTCCCCACTACCGGCGCATAAGAAGAACAAGAAAGAGACAAACTTGGGTCGATCCTATCAATTAATACCAATAAAGACCTTAAGTGACAACACAGAGACACATTAGGTCCGACAAAATGCGGCAGCTTTGTTACAGCGAGGCGCCAGCTGCCGGCCGCGAGCCCGGAGGAGCCAGCAGGGAGCCGGTGGTTCTGCACCAGCGGGCTGTGGGGCCGGGAAGAGAGGGGGAGGGGGGCGGCGGCGGATAGCGGGCGCGGGCCGGCCCCGTTCCCTGTGCGAGTGCAGTATTAATGAGGCGACAGCACGGCCCTGCTTCCGTATTCATTAGGCATCTGGGCCAGCAGATGTGAAGTGCTGCCTCAAGACGAATAAAAAATGACTTCCCATCTGGACTCCCTAAACTGGAAAAGACAAGAGCGCGCGGTTCTCTTTTTCACTTTCACTAACTCGTTTGCTCTCTCGCTCTTCTCTTCCACGGCACGGCATCTTTTTATGGTGGGGTCTTTGGAGGTATGGCTTTTGTTGAAGTTGGGGGAACTGAGACCAGATTCTGATCGCGGTTTTGAAACTGGAATAAAGGTCATTGTTTGACAAATGCACAAGGGCATTCACATTCACTTTGAATGCAGCGGAGGTGATACGGGATGATTTTGTTAAAAGGCCTGTTCGACCCAAAATCAAAATTACCATGAATGTAAAGGGACAGTTCTTTAGCTCCTTTCCCCTTAATTCAAAGACTGTATACGTCACTGAAACACAGTCAGAGAAACTGTACATACCGTAATGTTGAGACTGATATCTTCCCACAAGAAATAAAAGTAAATAGGGAATAAGGATGTAAGTCTCCTCCCAACACTTCCGTTTATGTTCCATGGAAAACTCCTATAGGTTTGAAAAACTTGAGACAGTGAGTACATGATTAAGTAAAGTGTCCCTTTAAATTCATGGTAAAGAGTTCTTACTGTGTCGAACATCACCATTAAGGAAGTACCTAAATGTTATGTTGGATTTTAAGATAACACTTTCTGTCCCTGTTAGATCATTTTTCATAAAAGTTCAAAAGCACCTGTCACATATCAAATCACTGCAATCTATGATACATAATGATATAATGATCTGCACATTTTAGCACAGTAGAACTTGCCAAAGTAAAAAAAAACATATTTATTAAATTATATTTAAAACTCTTTAAGTACTTAGTAATGATATATTTTTTTAAATAATAAGATAACACTAAACACACACACCTGTTTGGCATTCACCTAACTAAATCCTTGCAGTCAACATTAAACAATCTGTAAAAAAAAGATGTGCCAAACTATATAATAATAGAAGAAAAATAAAACCATCCAAATAAATCTTAATTCTAATCCCAATGTTCAACAACTAATGTTAATAATATCTCTTATATAACACACATAATACGCTGAACTCCCTCTAAACTCATGTAAATAAGACTTTGAGTGATAGTGTTCCTCTGGCTTTTTCCCTTTTTTATAAGGCCTTCAATTAAAGGGCTCATTTCCCTTCATCTGTTTCCTGTGAATTTTATCTGCCGAGTCCAAATGGACACGTTCAGACACCCGGGCCGTACCGAGGGCTGCTGCCTGCAGTCCGTGCCACTGTGAAGGTCAATGGCAGACGACTGCAACAAACCTTCACACATGAACGTGTCTGGTCACTCTGTGGCTTGCACACACACACAACTCTATCAAAACTTTACGCTATTCTAACACTATCTGAAGCATCTTTGTACACAAAGCCACAAACAAAAAACCTTCAAAAAATGTTAAGGAACAGAAATTTAACATGCTCGACTTCAATTGTTTCATAAAAAAGCTTTTAAAAAATGTCTACAAAACCCATGTTCAAATTGAAAGGGCATAACAAAACGTATATACCGAAAAAAGGAGTTTACAATAGCAGTCCTAATCAGCTATTCTGTGTAACATCCATCATCGCTGCATCCCCAGGAGGCGCAATTAAAAATGGAAGAACCTAATCCACGGCGATGGCTGAACAAAAAGATAATAATAGCGCAAATAAAAACAGACATCAGTGCTAATAATCGGAGCGAGTTGATTTGCGTGCCGCGTGTGGGATTGTCTGCAGAGGGGCTATACAGCAGGTGCGTGCCGATCTGATTGGTGAGGACCCCGAAAACAATTTGTTTCACTCAAGATGCCCAACGTGGCATCTCCCCAGGCCGGCCGACCCCTCAGGCGCCGGGGCCGTTTCCCAGCCGCTGTCATTGCTCTTTATATGAAGAGTAATGGAGGAACGTGGTGGCCAAGCCCTCCAGACAAGGGCCTAACTAAGGTGCAGACATTGCCGTTAACTTTCGCTTGAAGCTGTATCCTGATAAAACATGCCAAGTTAATACATAATAAAAGCTGAGTCAGCATATCACAGGGTAAAGCTATATCGTGATACGAGTTTAGTGGTAATATTATGAATGTGGACTATTAATATAGCTTTATATTTAATCAAGATGAGTATCTATACATTCTTTGCTGTAGGTGCAACAAGGCCAGCGAGAAAACAACGAAAAATGTAAAGCTGCGTAGCCAAAAGGTTGACCATAATTCAATAAAAACATACAACTATCAATCACGCAGTTGCTTGGTAAAGTCCATGTGTTGTTTTTGAATGAAGAAAATACCTCCGACAGGGCAATGTGTGGCCAGCTGAAAGTTAGCAATTAAATATAGATACCGTACAGATGGACGGCACCAGATTTACCATATTACACAACAAAGTGCTGATCAAGAGGCATTTGGTTAATAGAGGACTGACAGCGCCTGCAGTCAAAACCTCGCATTAACCAGCAGGAGAACCAAACGCCACGTAAATCGTTGCGATATAAAGTTTTGCAGGGCAGATAGTGGAAGAGACAGAGGGGGAGATGAGCCCTTTCACCGGGAACATCTGGAATTTTCCAGCCTCTCCAGACAGGGACAGACACCATTTTGAGGATATGAAATCTGTCACATTTTTTATACGGGAGCACTCTCATTAAAGACAGGGAGGGCGTGCGCTGCGGTAATTGTTTTAATTTATTTGTTTATGGCAAAGACAGAGGGGATAGGCACATGGCACTCAGATTTTTTTCTCTTTTTTTCTCTATTTTTATTGGGAACATATGGAACGCATTTATCACCATTTGCAGCCATCGTCCTAAATGATTTTATTAACTAATTTGTAACTTTACACTTTTTTAATCAAACACATGCTGCGCACCGTAATGTTTTGATAATGCTCCCGGGCTTTGTAAAGGGAGCCGCCGCAGCAGCCAAAGGGAAATAAAAAGTGAGAGAGCGCGAGATGAAATGAAAATGCGGCACGGGGCGAGAGCTGCCGGGGAAGAGAGAGGCCGCGCTGCCTCGCAGGCATTGGAGACAGCCTCCGAAATATATAGTGGTGATGATGAAGATTATTATAGCGTTCTGCATCGGGGGGAAGTCACAGAGGGCTCGAAGGTATTTAGGATGTCATAGAGCAGGATTGTTTACCTAAACTAAGTGAAGCGATACAGGCACGCTGACAGAAAAAGCAGGTATTGTTCTCCGGTGAAGTGCAAAGGCGGGACGCCGCCTCATTGCCTGGGTAATACGTGCTCCACGGGGAGCCGCGGCTACTGTGGTAAGTTATGTTGGGAGTTGAGGTAATGTTATTTGGGACAACACTCGGAGGGCACGGGTAATGCTAACTGGTTGCGGGGTTCTATGAAGTGTGCGGAGGTCTCAAGAGACTGTAATAAAGCATACAAATACAGTTCAACAACTTTGCTTAGCTAGGATAAACCTCTTAGTGGCATTCTGGCACAGCGGAGGGGAAACGGTAAGAATGCCACCAAATACAAATAGGCTAACAAGAAAAAAACATTTAAGATGCCTTATGCACTGATGAAAAAAGACAAAGCATACTTGCACCTGCTCGAGCCATCGAAACTTAATTTACTCTGCCGATAATCACATCCTGATGAACTCTGGGCTGCAAAGATCCATCCATTCTTTATAACCCTACTGGGGTCGCTGGAGTGCTGGAGCCTATCCCAGCTATCTTGGGTCGAGAGCGGGGAAACACCATAGACAGGTGGCCAAGTCTATCACGGGGGCTGCAAAGTTAAAACTAGATAGATCATTACACCGTTTTTTAATTATAGACAGATAGAAAGAGGCAGACAGACAGATAAAGAGGCAGACAGGCAGTTCGACAGAAAGATAAAAAGACAGATGGACAGAGACTATATAAAATAAATTGAAAGGCAGAGAGACAGACAGATGCATATAGAAAGATATAGACAAAAAGATAAAAGCAGACAGATAAACAGAAAGAGACAGACAGACTGGTATATCAAGATAGAGAGAAAGACAGAAAGACAGAAAGAAAAAGATAGATAAATAGAAAGTGAAAGACGGACAGACAGAGACATTAAAACGGGTGGAATTGCCAACTGTGTCTGAGGTGAGTTTAGAACCTGGGTCTCCCTGTTGAGAGCACAACCTAGTAGCCTAGTGGTTGGGAGAGTCATTGCAGGAGGGCCCTTACATGAGCCCTTTTCTCAGGAACGGCTCCTGGCGTTCCCTTGACCACGGTTGGGGTCCAGGCGGTGGAACTCTCGGATAAGGTTCGGATCTAGGATGTCTCCAGCTGGGACCCAGCAACGTTCTTCTGGGCCATAGCCCTCCCAGTCCACTAGATATTGGACCTTGCCACAGACTCGGTGTGAATCCAGCTGTCAACGGACAGAGTATGCCGGCTGCACACCCACGATCTGGGGTAATGGGGGGGTTCTTTGCTGTGGACAGAGGAGAGCAGACAAAAGGCTTGAAACGTGAAATGTGGAAAGTGGGGTGAATGTGCATTGACCTGGGTAGTAGTCGATAAATACAGGGTTGATTCTCATAAGGATCTTACAGGGCCCGAGGAGCCAGTTTCCAAGACGCTAGATGAAGTGGAAGGTCTTTGGTTGACAACCACACCGTCTGGCCCTGACATAGCGATGTCCCAACTCTACGGTGCTTGTTGGCATGTTTCTGCTGTCGTTGAGATGCTCTTACTAAGGCTGTACTTGATCTCCGCCAGGCCTCACAGCATCTCTGGATTATTAGGGTGGCGGCTGGAATTTGGGATTCTAGGTCCTGCTCGGGAAACAAGGGGGGACACAAATTGACATTCAAAAGAAGACCCAGGATGAACTGTATAGAGTGTTATGAGCAAGCTCAGCCCAGATCAGACAGGAGCTCTAGGTGCTATGATTATTGGAGGCCTGGCACATGAGGGTTTTCTCAATCTCCTGGTTGACCCGTTCTCTCTGAGCGTTGGACTGCAGCACCGGAGTCTATAAAGGCCATGACCTCATGAATCTCATTTCACCAAGAGAGTGAGACGGCAATTAGAAGACCAGAAGCTGCCGATTGGGGGTAAGTGATTACTCTTGTCCCAGGACCCCTCTTCTCGGGCGAAGTTGAATTCGGGGCATAGACTGGGTTGCTGAGGCAGGGGGGGTCTCGGATGGTTGTCGGTGCCTTAGATGCTTGAGGATCTCTGTTCAAATCTGTTCATGAAGGTCAAAATAATAGCAGCAAGATAACACTTAGCTTTCACAAAAAACTCAGGTACTCCATACAAGACTGAATACAAATCAATGAAACTGCTGAATTGAAATAGGGCAACATACAGGTGGTGCAACTTTAATGAGCCATGCGTAGCAAGAGTTCGTAGTAGTTGTTGCCAACTAGTGGTTGGGAGAGTCCTCAGGATAAAGGCCAGTGGGTGCCCTTCAAAAGCCTGGGAGAGTCATTGGGGGGGAGAGGCGCGCAGTGCTGCCTAGTGGTTGGGACAGTCATTGCAGGAGGGCCTTTACAGACATGGACGGATAGATATACAAACAGACAGATAAAAAGATATATAAAGACAAATGGCAGAAAGTAAAAGACAGATAGAAATAGACAGACAGAAATATTCATGGCGAAAACCAGTCAATCCGAACACAAGTCGATCCATAGACAGGATGAGGGGACAATTTGGAATCCTCAAACAACCTAACCTGTATGTCTTTGGGCTGTGGGAGGAAACCAGAGCACCTGGAGTAAACCCACGCTGACACACAGGGAGAACATGCGTAGAAAGATATAGACAAATATAGACAGACAAAAAGAGATAGACGGAGAGAGATAGACAGATAGAAAGAGACAGACAGACTGATAAATTGATAGACAAATAAAGATAGACTGAAAGAGAAAGAGGGAGCGAGAGAGAAAGAGACAAATAAAAAGTTAAAGATAGACAGACATTGACCAACAGAAAGTAAAAACAGACAGACACATACAGTGTATACTGTAGATAGATATAGCCAAATATAGACAGAGGCATACATACAGACAGATGGAGAGACAAAGACAAACGATAGAAAGAGACAGGCAGAGAGATAAATAAAGAGACAGATAGAAAGAGATAGACAGAAATATATATCGATATAGACAAATAAAGATAGACAGAAAGAGACAGAAAAAGAGAGAGACAGACAGACAGACAAATAAAAAGTGAAAGACAGATAAAGACAGAAATAGACAATGACAAACAGAAATGGAAAAAAGACAGATAGACAGACACACACATATACTGTATATATAGATATAGCCGCAAATATAGAAAGATAAATAAAAATAGACATGCAGACAGAGACAACGATAGAAAGAGACAGACAGACATTTAAACAGAAAGATAGACAGACAGACGCATCCGAATGTATTTAGTAGCAAAATCATAAAGCTCTTTTTAATAAATATATATGAGCCAGTAAAGCCCAGCAGCTACACAAACGTCTAACCCCAATCATTATAAAAACATGCTCGAACTGGCTCATAAAGAAGCAGATCAGAACGTTGTGTGGCACAGGCGTCACGTGCCAACAGCTCCATTACGAAGGTGGCAAAGTCAATTTTGTCATTTCTCAGTGTAAGCATCCATCCCTTCCCAGCGTTTACAACAGCAACACACAAAGCAAATGCTTACTGAAATGGGGGGTGAGAAAACAATGTCAGCCTGTATGATGTCACCTGTCACCCACGTAGAAGCTTGACCAAAGGCGACTGAAACTACTCTGTATCACTTTGTTCAACAATTAGAGCCACGAGTCTGGCAGAGCGAGAGAGAGCACGAGACGATGCGCCTGGTACAGCCGCTGCCTGGGTAATTGAGCACCATTTGTAGATCGACAGCTGGACAGAATTCACTATTGCAATTTGGACACAAGACAACAGCAAAAAAGCCACATGTTCTATTAAAATATGATGATGTGTGGCCCTCCCGAGGTTGTGTCTGCTCCCCAGATTGTTTGATGTCTTCCTCTTTAGGGTTTTAATGGGAAGCGCCCTGTCCTGCCACTCCGCGGGCCACGGCTCTTTGCGGGCGCAACGCGTAATAGAGAGTGTCAGTTGGCACGCTTTCGCGGGGCGCTGGGTGGGATTTGATGTCCTTGTTTGTGGCCAGATGCTGGTGGAACTGGGAACATGTCAACGACAGCTTCTCTGTACTGTTCCACGGGAACATGCAACTGCACTGTGAGGTACATGAGATGAGATCTTAAGAGAAGTGTTTTAAACAGTGTAGGTAAAAGAAAACTCATCTTTCAATGAACATTAGGTTGCGGAGGATCAAAGTGAACTTGATGACAATAATTTAATTTTTTAAGAATTTTAAAATGTAAGTTTGGCTTTTATTCAAAGTGACAGTTCAATATATACATTTTATCAGTACATGTGTTCATTGGAACTCGAACCCATGAACTAACACAATACCAGATTTGATAGAGAAAAAACGTTTTCCAATAAAACATGTAAAATAAAACATTGGATTAGACAAAATATTAAATACGTGGAAACTAGGCTAGACCTTTGGACAGAAGACCAAATGGTTTCAGTTTTATTTTCAGCGGACGTATGAAGTCAAAGGTTTCCTACAGTAATCACAGGTGTACATTTATACAAAACCTATTGACACATTTCACAAGCTTGACAACCAAAATGTGTCCAAAAACGTTCTGGTTTACTTTTGAACAGTATACAGATTTATTATAAGTAAGAGTCTGGCACACTTTTCCTGTGAAATGTTTCATTTGAAAGTGTGCATGGTGCTACTTTTCTTCAAATAAAAGCAACTTGGTTGAATATTTTCTTATATAAGGGATAGTTCAATCAAAAATTGTTCTCAAGTTGTTTCAAACCTGTTTCGATTTCTTTGTTCGGTTAAACACAATGAAGGACATTTGGAAGAATATTTGCAATTGACAGTTCTGGGGCACCATTGACTACCATAGTAAAAATATATAAATAGTCAAAAGTACCCCGTGAGCATTTGCTTTCCTAAATCCTTCAAATGATCTCCTTTTGTGTTCAACAAAACAAAAAATATATACAAATGTATTTTCTACTATGGTAGTCAATGGTGCCCAGAACTGTCAGTTTCTAACGTTCTTCCAAATATCTTTCTTTGTGTTCAAACAAACAAAGAAATGTATACAGGTTTAAAACAACTTGAGGATAAGTAATTCATGACAGGCTATACTAAATACCTTAAGCTCAACAACCCAGAACTGTGATTTATTTTTATGTATAAAAGGAATACAATAAATATATTTATTTATACTTACGCAATAAGACACAAATCTATATTGTGAACATACCGTACATGCATACCATGTGATTCTTTTATACATCACCTGCTTTTAGACAGTGTGAAGATAAATGTGTAAAACCCTCTTTGTTTTCTTTATTTTTATCATTTCTGTTATTACTGAACTTTATCATGTTATCATTATCATGTTCAAAGACTAAATGTGTAGTCTGTGTGTTATTGGCAGGTCTTACTCCCCGAGCACAGGTCCCAGGCGCCTGGTCCTGAGACGGTTTCCTGGGCGACACCTGGCCGTGGTGTTGTGATGAGAGACCATGTGTTAATTAAAGCCCCATCTGCGAGGGGGAGTCCATCTTCACAGACCTACACACAGGGGACAAGAGCGTGCACGCACACACCCCTCTCACACAATACACATCACTCTCTGATACCTGCAGTGTCGTGGAAGAAAACACACACACACAGCCCCGAGCCCTCTGTGTTTTGGTCATTACATAGAACGAGTCACTGCAAGGGTGAGAACGGGAGGAAGGAAGAGTCAGTTTGTTTTCTCATCAGTCTGATGTGTGAGAGATTGTGGTCAACAGATAAAAACACCCCAATGGACGTGACGACAAAACAAACAGTCGAGTCGCCCTCACTGTGACCATAGCAACAGCCCGCTGTTCATAGAGAACAGAAAGAATCTGAATTGTTAATGTAAACCGTTTGTATTATACCTCACAAAACTTTATTCCACAGAGCATTTATTCTAAATTACTTTTTACTTATGTAAATAGGATAACTTGGTAATAAATAAACTATTTAAAGATAAAACAATTGTCTTAATCGTGGTTCTTAACTATAAAGATAAAGTTTTGAAATAGGTCTTACATTTTAAGAGAATAACTGAGTTCACTTTAGAACTATAACAATGTCGAAACACTTTTGTCGAAAATATTTCAAAATATTTTGTTGGGATACCATTAAGAGCTTTTTTTTGTAGCTAATAAAATGTTGACAGTCTGTCAAAATGTGAGCTTAAATATACATTTTTATCTATTGATGTGGGTCCAAATATAGTCATCTATCTTTACAGCTATTGTTTCTATTATGTTTCTATCAAATAGTTTTGACGTGAAAGTGCAGTTAAAGTAATAAACACACAGTCAAACTAATTTTGATTAGTGTTTCTAGCTGTTTCAAATTCCCATAAAATAAAATAAAAAAAATTTAATGGCATATTGCTGGTTATTATAAATTATAAATACATTTGTGAATGTTATTATTTTTTGAATTCATAACCTCTTTAATAATTTTTTTTAAAACTATTAACTTCCTCATCACACCATGACGTGTCTTGTCGCGAGGATGGGACTATATTGACCATCTAAGGTAGTTCCACCTTCTAATGATTTTATCCATTTATAAAGTCCCGCCCTACATTTTTTCATTTGGATATGTATCACAATAGGGATGAAAAACATCACAACTTACAGTATATTTCATGCTGGCTTTAAAGGGATAGTTCTCCTAAAAATGAAAATTCTGTCATCGTTTTTTTCCATCCTAATGTTATTTCAGAACCTGTATATGACTCTTTCTTCTGTGAAACACAAAGGATATTTTGAGAAATGTCTGAGTGGTTTTGTGTTCATACAATGGAAATCAATAGGGGTCATTGTTGTTTGGTTACCAACGTTCTTCAAAATATCTTCTTTGGTGTTCTGCAGAAGAAAGAAAGTCGTACAGGTTTGGAATGACATGATGGTGATTATTAAATGATTAAAGAAAGAACATTCCCTTTAAGGGTTTAAAAACAGAAAGGTGGGCGTGCCTCATATTTTACTTTTAATTTAATAAGATTTAAAATAAAATCTGCAATTTTGTCTAAATCAACATTTTTGTAGTGCAACTAGTGTACCCTTCCTTATTTTAATTCATACGAGTAATCTCCACTTTTTCTTCATTTTCTATTTCATGTCGAGTCATGCTAAAGTTTACGCAGTGATGGCCGAAAGCCCATTATAAACTTTACGCAGACACGGTCAGTAAGCGATTCAATCACAATCATTTCATGCTAAATCGCTATTACGCCACACGTGACTTTAAACAGAGCTTAACTTTAGGAGTTTTAAAAGGAATATTTCCCAGTTCAATGCCAGTTATATTCCTCGTTCCAAACACCTGTCCACAATATTGTAATGGACAAACACCAGATTTTCCACATTACTCAGACGGATGCATAATATTTGAGAATTAAGAGTCCTTTAAATCCATTTCATAGCGGCGGTAACGTGCCGAGTACATGAAAATACGATTATCTGACAAGAGGCCAAACAAACATTTCTATACAGGCTTTGGCATGAAACAAGCAGAACTCTCTCTCTCCTCCTGCCAGAAACTCGGAGTTGAGTAATTGGTGTTTCTGCCGTAATGAATGGCCCTCCGCAGGAGAATGGCTGCGACTCGCTTTAAAACTCTCCTACATGGTCTTGGACAAGGCTTCACATCTTCTGACAGCTCGCTATTGTGCGGCAGGAGTTATGCCTCTAAACATCTGAAGGTTCGTTTGGTCCCAGTTGATTGTGCAATCAAATCTAATTACATGAGAAAGCAGCGGTGCACTGCCAGCAGTGGATAATACGTTCGTTTTTAACAGTGCACGTCAAAACCGCTATATACGAACGGCCCTAAAAGTCACCATAGGGTGCACCAATTTATTTGTGGACCGAAAAATTTAGCAACTCATTTCATTACTTAGATTCATTCAAGAACTCGGTCTTGAAGTTTCCAAAAACGTTTGACATTAGGGAGTTTGCACTTTTTTTTTTTTAGCATTCTCAGCTTCATACTAGTTTATTAAAAAAATGTGTAACACATCAAGCGGTACTATTTTTGCTAGGGAACCGGGATTTAAATCACGACTATAATTGTTACGTGAAAAGGTTGTTTCGACGTGAGATCGGGTGTAAGATTTACAGCTTAACGCAGGTGACCTGCAAACAGTGCGAATCAGTAGGACTGACCAAATTTAGACGTGTGAATGTCTGAAACAATGTGTCAAGAAAACAACCAAACTTAATTATCACGCTACTCTCATGATATCCTCATAATATGACAATGCACGTGTGAGAGATTGTGAACGTACGCCGAGATCTGACATCTTGAACTCGAAACTGAGACGCATGGATGCAGTGTGACCTCTAGGTGTGTGAAGGATGGCTTGAGTTCCCTGTTGTTTTTACCATCTGTTTCCTATTATCATTCTTGCTACTTTCCATACTCTCTATCCATGTTTTAAATGGAAGAATTAATCGTCTTTCATATGGTATGCATTTGAAAAGCCACAAAATGAGTGAAGGTTGCTATGGATGCCGGTCCTCTGGGATTGGCCCAGGGGTTGAAGCATAAGTCAGACTTTCGTTACATCCAGATGGAGGCCTGTAACTCTTCCTCTGCCTCTATCTATTTCTTTCTCCCACCCTTACAGGACTTTTAGCACACTCCTACACTCTTCTGAGAGAAGGAAGATACACCTCAGGGATTGGCCATTTAAGTTTTCAACATCTGGGGGGGGGTTCGATTGTATCTGTACTACAGGGTATATTTGAACAATTTGTGCATTTAAGGGACCCAAAATCTAAAAGTTGAGTCTATTCAACTCAATTCAATTTTATAAAGCGCTTTTCACAATGTGCATTTTTTTTCCAAAGAAGCTTTACAGGATCAAATAAGAAAAACACAGAAAGGTAAAACACAGCACAGTGCATTGTGTTTATAGAACAAGCAAGATCATTTTAATAAATAATATCTAATAAATAAATAAATAGATGCAGTATAGTATTATTTACTATAATATATAAATATTTACTTTCGGCCGATATTTATTTAATATTTTTTAACATTTCTATTTACGTTCTGAGCAGTTTTGAGATTTTGAGCTTCAACGTGTTCGCCATTTCACTTTGTGGTAAAATAATTTTGGTTTTCTAAAAAAAGTCCCAAAATGTAAAGAAAAAAATAGCACATAATTAAGGTTTGTACAGAATAAAAATATGTGAATAACTACATTTTGACCAAAATGTAAGATAGAACCAAATTCCAAGGCAACGATTTACATAGTCTCTGTGAATGATTTGTCAATAAACGTTACTGCAAATTAAAACTTTCATAAATACTTGCTCCGCCCCAAAATGACATTTCTTGTTATCTTTTTCAACACCTCCCCTCGAATCATCTGTCAAAAAGAAGCCACGCCCAGTTAGACACGATACATTTTGGCACATACTGTAGTACCCACCTTCAATATCCAATGAATAAACTCGTCCAAACTGTTGTGAATATTCTTCCCTAATAACCAAAACATCACAGCTGAAACAAGTGTTAAGTATAAAAATCCATCTTCATGTAAAAAATCTATAATCTTTTTAACTTTTGATCATTTGTAACATTTCTTGACGACCTCAATGCAGATTGATTGTTGACGTGTTCATTATTACAGGTGCACAACAGTTCCCTCACCTTTAAAACGAACAAACTGTTTTTAATCCGTCCGTCTGGTGCTGCGTTCATCTTGTACAGAATCTGTTTGGATGTGCTATCATCAGAGATAAACAGAGCACTCGCGGATATAAAACGCTGGTTGCCTGCTTGTTCTGCTAATTTAGTTGTCCATCACCTTGAACAGACAACATGATTACTTCAACTAGAGAATTAGTTCAATATTATATTTCTCTCCTCAGGGGAAATGACGGCTAATCGCTGCACGGCTATCATTTGCGTTGCCATGCAGAAGTTACCACTACGTCTAACCCCCCCCACCTCCACCACCTCCACCACCGGTAAATTAATCATGGCACAATAATGCAAGATGTGTGCAACGTTGACAGAGAAATAATGTGCGTGCATTGCTGCGATAATTGCGATTAGCTTGATTGCTTTATACATTTGTTTGTGGTCACAGCGTGCAGACGCAACAACAAACTTCAATTGCAATGTCTGACAAGATCTTTCAAAATACTACTGAGATTTTTGAAGATTGGGCGTAACAAAACCTTATGAAAAATGAACGCCTTTCAGAAGAAGTTAAAGACGTTATTTTCACATGCTCGAGCTACTGCGAAATGGAATGTTTTTGTTTACAAATTGATTTATTGATTTGTTTTGCCTACGTTACAATTTATAAGGCTTTCAAGTTATTTTTCCGAGTGCACCGATCATGACAGACAGGGAGCGTTGAGATTTTTAAGAGCGGTTTGAACGCCGTATTTGAGGGTTATTTCCTAATATTGATTATTTGAATTGGCAGCTCTGCGGGCAACTCGACTAATTTTCATTCAGCCGAGCCGCTGAGCTCCATAACAGAATGTTTGGTCCAGTGTGGCAACTGTAATCCTTATATCTCACGAACACGCTTGACTCTAGAGGAGAAGGAAAAACACATTGTGGGCCACAAGTTCAGACATTCAAGGGCTTCGGGGAAATATAATGAAAGCAGACACACACCACCATCTCGATGCGTGTGTGTGATGGGAAATCAGGCTAATTATGTCTGAACAATGCTAGTGACTGTCTGACCTGCACTTGTAATAAATGGCTACATTTCAATATAGCACAGCTATGCAAATTAAACCATCTCTTGCTCTCTCTTCTATACACCCTCCCCTTTCCTCATGATATCAAAAACAATGACCCGGGGCTAATTATCACTGTGGCATGATTTGGACATTAATGATGGACTGGAGAACAAACAGAGGGGTGTGTGTGGTGTTAGTGCGTGTGGGTGTTTAGCCTAATACCAAAGCAAAAAAAAACACATCCAGCTTTGACTATACAAACAACCCCCTTCTCCACTTTATTAAAGGGCCGCAATCCCAGGTGTTTCCTGCAATGTAAAAATAGTCAGTGGTATCCCCAGAATGTGTTTCCAGTTTCAGCTCAAAAGACATCAGGACAAGATGTTGAACATGACCATTTAATGGAAAACGCGCCGTTTTGTGTGTGTCTCTTTAAATGCAAATGAGCTTCTGCTCCCCTCCCCGTATGCAAAATAGGAGGTAGAGCGCTTACACGTGTGCTTTGGATGACATCAAGACAAGCAATATAGCGGAAAGTGCAATTACGTTTGTAATGCCCTTTCCAACCAAAACCATACACTAACTGCAATAAAAATCACCTTAATGCCTTGTTCATAAATACGAATTAAATGGAAAAGACAAAAACATAGATAGAACAACATGCAGACCATTTGTCATGCATATTACTAACAGACATAAACACGGATATAGGCAAAAACATGCAATCAGAGTACTTGTATATGACAGACAGGTATGTAAAGATCAGCAATCAGGTGTTTTTATGTTGTGAGTAGCAATTTCTGCGTAACCTCATTGTCTTACAAATGCGCACTCTGTTTCTATCCACTCTAAGTGTTGTCGCACTTAGGACATACAAGAAAGACACTGCTATTACTTCCTTTCGTTGTAATGAATAAGCTTTACAGAAATTATGTCGGTCACAAGTCTTCTGAACCGGAGCCTGATCTTCCGGGCGCTGGGCGACCCGTTCCCGGAGCTTAGATTTTACATAATTCCCGGCTACCGGGAGCTCTAGCACCCGACCTAGGGATCACATCACTCGCGGTTAGCGTCGTTCGAATCCTGCGACAGAAGACCTTTCCAACGAGTCCTGGCTCGTTTCTGTAAGTATTTCCAGACCGCAGATACGGACAGGTGAATGTTTGTTTGTCGATCCGAAAAAAGTACTTTTTACCCGGATGAAGAGTTCTCGGCGTCCTGCGCGGGACTTTCGATAGTTAATAACTCCGGCCGCCAAGGTCGCAGCTGGACGAACCCGGGCTGGTCGGAAAGGTCTCCTTCCGGCCTCCTTTTATGTTCCATTTTACATCCAACAACAGCACACATTTGTTGTTTCTTAGACATTTTTGTCGCTGGCTAGTGGCTACATCTGCTTGAGTTGTCACAACTCATATAATATTGATGCGAACTGTTGCATTAATTTTTCGTGTTGAGTCTACACAATATTTTTTAGAGTGTAGAAATTTTACACTAAATAATACTTAGTAAAAAAAAAAAATGTTCACTATTATAAACAAAACTCTTTACAAATTGGCTTTACAAGCCCACTGAACTTAAATTATATTAAACTGACTCTAAAAATCTAGTTGCATTTCATAACACAAATCTAGTTTAACGAATTTCTACTAAATTCAAAGTCAGTTTGTAAAGCCGATTAGATTCAAGACTCAAAAATTTAAGGCAGCTTAAGTTTTCAAGTTTTATATTATACATTCTACAGTACGTTTGAATACATTTGTCTCAGTTTTTGGAACCTACTGTACAAGTTATATTCTGAATATTCAGCTCACACGTCAAATTGCTGATTAAATTCCACAGAAGTGTATGAGAGAACACTTAATGGCAGAGCAAAATAACACCAGCAGGGTTTTTCAAATCACAGGACCTCACAGGGTTCAATTGCTGTGTTTCCACGGGAACAAAGGGGCAAGCTGCACAAATTAAGGTGCTTCTGTCTGTAGAACAAGGACCCATCTGTCGGCCTCTAACAACCTTTACACACATTCTTTAATTAAGTAGCCCCTTTAATGGCAGCAGCAGTGGGGTGTGCGTGCGCGTGCAGCTTTACAGGAAAGAATGGTCAACCCTATGAAAGCATTTTAACCAATCGGTTCATTCGGTTTGTTTGTTAATGATGTTCATTCAGCCATCATCATTTTGCGATTATTCATAATAAATGCTACAAATAAATACAATTAAATAAATATATATACACTAAAATGCTAGGTTGTTTTGACCCATAGTTGCCTAAAATATGGAAAAACTGAACCGTTGGTTTAAATGAACCTACAAAATGTCAATCCATGACCCACCCATGGGTTAGAAACAACCCGGCATTTTAAAGGTGCAGTCAGAGTCAGATTTTCCTTATGTTTTGAATAAATTACATGTTAAATGTAATCTCATTAACAAACCTGAGAATCAGTTCAACTGAACCATTTAAAAGAACCACTACAAAAGAATGAATCGTCTGTGAAAGTGAGCCAAAGAAAGTGGCAAGTACGAGCAACAGAGGCAAGAAATTTCAAAGTTTCAAGGTCAGCGAGAAGACAAAGAGCGTGAAATGTTGAGCTATGCTGATATGACTCTGGTGTCCCAGCTGAGCTGTGCATCCTGGCCTTAGAGAACCACAGCAAAAAACACTGTGGTAATAATTGAGCCTGAGACCTCAGGTCGGCAAAAGATTATTTACATGCTCATTAATAATAAATGGGATAGACTAGCATGAAATATAAAGCTGTGTGGATGGTGTTTGAAATAATGCACTTGTTCAAGGCTGAACCTCGAGCCCCACTTTACTCCTGTGTGTGTTAAGCGCATGTGGTTTCACAGGCAGAACTGAAAGACAGGTGTGTGTGTGTCAGTATACAGTTAAAGGTGTCAAAGGTGTGAGGAATACATTAATCTCTGTATCACTACAAACATCCAAACGTATAAAATATTTTAACAGATTGTCAGACTCAAATGCTGATTTCTTGTCATAGAACATTCATTAACATGTGCAATTCTCACCGACTGATTCTTTAAATAGCTGAAACAGTTGCTTGTATATTCGTTTAGATGATTTAAAGTTTCAAAGCTTCAAGTATGAAATAATAAAATAAGATACGACAATAAATACTTTTTTTCATGTTATGTTGTTCAGTAACCGGATACAATACGCCATTGTGTGTTGTCAAGAGTTATTCTCTATCACTTTAAAATCTAACGCGATTATGAAAGCATAATCGAATGAAAACTCCCGGACTCATTTGAGGTGTCGGATGCAAATTCTGTTGAGCTCCGCTCCTCCCTAATTTAGTTGGACATTGCAGGCAAACGCTGAGCGTATTTTTAGATCATCTCTGACTCCTTTTGACACAGTTAAAAGGAAAATCTGTCTGCCCAGACGTTCATCTTAGGTTAGAAAGAGAAACACATCCAGTATAAATCCATATAATCCACATTAAACTAGAAGTTGCCAGGACCTTCTGGCCTACGTTCAGAAGCAGTATAAGTGCAACCCTCGCTCTCCTTCTTGACCTAATAAAGCGGCTTTATCGGACATCGGCAGTGACCGTGTGAAAGTTGGCCTGGTTAGAGCAAAGGAATTAAACCCCCGAGCCTTTGATTGACTTACTCTGATGGACTGGACGCTTGTCACGCTTGAGATTATAGAAACCTTGGCTCTCATCACAGGACGGCCCCTTTGGGCCACAAACAGAAACATCTAGAAGCCTCCATGCCAATCCTCTTCCTCCTGCGATTTCCCCCCCACTCCACACAGGAATTCCAGACTGTGGGGAAATTAATGTTCGGATCTGGCGAAGAGGTGGGTAATGCAAAGCGTTGCCAAGTCATCGGAGATCTTTTTTTTATTTTGTTTGCTTCGTCCGTGAAATGCGGCTGATTCCCAGGTTCGTGTTTTTCGGCTCCCAGTCAAATCCCAGCCGTCTTTATGGATTCTCCAGATCTCATTACAGTCAATGAGCCTGCAAAGACTTTCAGATCAAAGTAAAAGACTGGCGAGACAGTGAGAAAGCGAGTGAAGACGAATATGGCGAATCAACTAATTATAACAAGACATCCCTGATAAATAAATACTGGTCAACAAAGTTTAGCCAAGGGAAAAAACAGCAAATGATCGCAGGGTCTGAAACCCACAGGGGTTTCATCCGAACAGCATTTATTATTCACAGCCAGACACAAATTTCCAAGTTGCAGAAGCCTGCGAGCCATTATGTGATAAGACAAACGAACAGACGGGCCTGACCTTGAATAAATCGGCTGGGCCGAAGGAGCTCCGGGTGAGCGTTCACCGCGCAAGTGTCACATCTCGGTGTCGGAATTGAAATGAGGGTTTGTTTATAGACTGAAGCTGTCTGGGTTACGGATGAAGCCCCGGATCGCACGTGCGAGGCCGAGGAATACGAACTGTAGCTTTTTACTGATTCATTGTGCTTTACCGAGGGCTTAATCCTCTGATCTAAAATGTATGGCTAGTATCTGTTCGAGATTAGCCCGACGGGACGTGTTGAGAGATGCAAAACAGAGCGAGGGGTCAGATGGGAGCTTGTAAAATAGAGGACACAGACAGAGATACGTAGAGCGGATGAACAAAGTGAGATGTGAGGGTGACTTAGGTGCGGTTTCCCAGACAGGGATTAGCCAAAACCAGGACTAGGCTTTAGTGAAATTAGGATATTTAAGTGTTTATAAAAATATACTTTACAATAAAACATTACTGGGGTACATCTCGAGACAAAACAATCACGCTGATATATTTTAAGACATGTCAGTACAAGTTGTTTTCGATCAAGGCTTAAAGCGGCCCTAACACAGGGTTTCTGCCAATCTCATATTAATCTTGAGTATCTATAGAGTAGTATTGCATATTTCAAATCTTCGAAGAGTATTAATGTGTGATCACGTTTATAAAAGATAGACACAGCTTTACGATTGTTTCCGAAAACATACAGCGCGTGCGGGGGGGAGGGGTAGGCTGAACCAAAGCAAGTGCGCACCCATTGTCAACAAAACACAGACATCAGTTTCACTCACCGCATGCGGTTCATGTCCGGCATCTTTTTTAGCGCTGAGACGGATCCATATATCAGTTTTAAACGATCTCCAAATCCAGCGTTATATCCACAGCTTATATAACATTCATCACCCAAATGTAGTTAACAAACAAACCTGAACTTCGCGAATGGATGCTCTCTCTCTCCTGCTTACAAGTGAAAGTGACGTCTGCACATGCTCCTTCTCCGGCTCTCCTTGCGGTCGCATGCTTTTCTGGGAGAATTGTCAAATAAGGGACTAAGAAAAAATTGTTACGAAACAGTTTTATATGTTCGAAAAAAACTTTCTGAAACCTGTACGACCGCTGGGGGAGTGTATTGAGCACAGAAATACTACGTTATACGCCCAATTCGTTTTTTAACCATGTTAAGCATCAGAAGACAGCAAGTTTAACATTGCGAAGAAGTCAGAATGCATGAAACACCGTTGCAGGGCCGATTTAAGCCCTGGCCGGAAAACCACCCCATAGACCAGATCTACCTTGTTGAGCCCTACAGCCTTACAAACAGATACGTACAGAATAGATGTATTGGCATCTTTCCTGAGCCACAAAAACTGTCAAATATTTGGCTTTGAAAATGAAAAGCATTTTCTCATTACAAGTCGAGCACCTTGTAAATTTGCTTAAAAAGGTTTGCCAGACTGTTCCAGTGATGTTAGAGAGCCAAAACAAACTAGGAATGAGCGATGTAGAGCGTTGAGTGATGGCTGAAAATAATAGAAATTTGGCTCTAGGGTCCCCGGAGATATTTTGCTTAAGCTATGGAGCATTTCCTCCTTTCAGAAGAGATGAGTTAGCGTCGAGAGCGTGTGTGTGTAAGGTGTTGGATCGGTACCTTTGGATCCGATACACGCTCACGTCTCGGTGATATAGTGCAGAAGAGTGTTGTCATCTGAACTCGGCCCACAGGTGACCGGCCAAGTCACACACACATTTCGGCGAAGAAGTGTCTAAAAACAACCCGCAAGATTTGATCTACCGTACCAGCTCTCGTCTTCATTGCTTTGTTTGGGCCTCGTCTTGTGGGGAAAAAACTTCCACAACCCACTGACACCCACACACATACTCGGCTCCTCTCTCTGCCTTCATCTCTCAGATTCCCCTGCTTTCTTCATCTCCGAGTCCCTCCATCCAAACCCCCGATGCACTCGGCATCTGCTTGCAGGATGAATAAATCAGTGCTTTTTCCCAACTGCGGTCCCCTGACTGACAGAGGCCCGTCTTAATTGTAGCTGAAAGCCGGCTTTCTCTGTGCTAATTAGCAGAACGCGCTGCTAAATGATTTAAAAACTCGGGGCTTATACGAGCCCTGCCGATCATCACTTATTCACACCGAGCGCGGCACTTTGTGAGAACATGGCGCCCGAGGTAAATTAATTTACTCCAATTAGCAGGCCCTGTCAGCGCGCATCACTGTCTCACGCTAGACACGGCTCTGAAAAAATAATGCACTTGTTTTGTCCTCTGCTTTGGTTACATCTGGTGTGTGTTGAAGAGGAATCAAGTATCGCGGCGACAGAAAAACACACAGCCGCCAAATACTTTCGTATGTGACCCGAGATCAGGAATCGGGGTGGGCATATTGCAAAGATCAACCCTTAAGTAAAACTAACGATAACTAATGTTTTTTTCATTATTTAACATACACAAAATAAATGACAAGCTATACAGTAGAAAGTAATAACTTTTTTCCGAAGCGAAAGTGCACTCACACTTTTCATCAGTATGTGGGTTCCTTAGAAATCAAAGCTATGAACGCAGCGCTCTACCAGTTGAGCTACAGGAGCACTAACTTTACAATCTGATCCTATTAAAAATGCTAAAAATTAACAAATGTGTTAAATTAATGCATTGCCACTTTTTCCTCCCGTCATTATTAAAGGGAGAGTTATTATTAACTCACCTTTGAGTTGTTCAACTCGTATAAATTGCTTTGTTTAATTGGAAAAATTGTATATTTTTTGTTCTGTTGAACACAAGAGAAGATATTTTGAAGAATGTAGGACAGCAAACAGTTCTGGGGAACTTTTTTTGTAACTCATTGTCGTTTTTCCTACTTTGGTAGTCAAAAAAGTCCAAGAATAGTTTGGTTACAAGCATTCGCCAAATACCTTTCTCTGTGTTCAACCAAACAAACACATTTATATAGGTTTGGAACAACTAGAGAAGGAGTAATTTTATCAACCATCATATCTCAGAGAAAGTTCCCGTGTCTGCACTCAAAACAATGATATGTTCAACTTAATTAACCTTTTATGTAAACAGGTTCCACATAACTGGATTACGTTGAATTTAAGTAACATTATCTATTTCAGTAAACTTAAGATACTTACATCAAGTTAATGTAATTTAGTTGAACCAGATTAAGGGTCTTGTTTTTGTTTTATATCATTAATTTGATGAAATTCAATTATGCTAACATGTATTTTCTACATAAAACCAATATAAAAAAATATTAATTAGGTTCTTTTATGAAGGCCTGAAAAAACATTTTTTAATTTTATAAATGTATAACATTAATCAGACATTACTTAATTTGTCTTCAATAAGAAGATATTGAGTTAAGAGAACTCAACAGAAATTCAAATTTAGAATTGTAACTACTTACCAAAGGCAACGCTTTTCTGAACAATGGTAACCACAAAACTCATAAATATAACAAACTCTTCAAAACCTTAAAGAATAATGAACATTAAACATACTGAAAAATACTTAAAATAACACGTATTTAAGAAAATAACTCTCAAAATGCAGTTATACATAAACCATGCTGGGAAATATAAGTCCTCTGCCCAATTGTAACTATTTTATGTTAACACAACACAACTTGTTTCAACATGAATTCAGTTATATGACTAAACATAAAAAATCATGTTGTGACCAAAAAGTTGTGATGATTTAACTTAAGTTAAGTAAATTGGACAAGCGGCAAAAATCTTTTTTTCTGCGAATCTATTGCAGAGGGCAATATTCTCTACCTTACACTGGGATTTGACATATCACTGACAGCTGAGACAGCAGAGATTAATATAGAGCCAGCACACTGTTGAAAGCTGCCTTTGCCTGCTAATGATAGAGAGAGAGAGAGAGAGACTGGCAGAAACACACAAAGAGAAAGTGAGAAACAGAGAGAGAAAAGAAACCAAGAAACAATGAAAGCAACAGATAGACAGACAGACAGACAGACAGACAGACAGAAGAAGACTCATCTTTTTCTCTTTTCTATTCCTTCTAACATGAAGTTGATCCTCTGATCCATCTTTTATTCTTAAGAGAGAAGCCAATGCACAACACGAAGAGAAGTGCCAAAAAATGGCTTCATCCGGCAGGATTTAGACAAAGGCAACAACACGGGACAGGTTTGCTTGGAATGCCTTCCAGATGATGTCAGGTTTGAGCACAGGCAAACATACAAATCCAGCTCGAGCGTTTTCAGAGTTATTTACGATTACAGTACAATGAATCTTGTGAGTGGTGATTCTTTACAGGGCTCCGGGGACCTCAAAGCATTGTGGGAAGCCCACAGGTTATATATTGCATCCCCTATTTTAGGTGGAAATTATGTTTCAGCAAAAGCAGCGCCTTTAACGTTATGGCGAGCTCTACCCAAAATGCATCAGGACTTTACAGAGACTTTTTCTATTGTGAAATAAGTAGCAAAAGAAGAACGGTGCCAGAGAAAAAACAATTGAAAGAGAGATAAAGGGAGAAATTACTTTTAAATTAGACGGATGTTTCACACCCCGCTGTAGATTCTTGATCCTGCTGCTAGGTGTGGGTGGTGTGAATCAGTTTGCCATTGAAATGTTCTTTCGGAATAGGTGGGTGATTCTTTAGTTAGCGCATTTCTGACTACTTCATCTCGCAAAAATTAAACTTCTTCGGCTGATGTGAAAGCATTAATCCTACGCCTTAGAACAAAGTAAAAAGAAGCTTCTGAATTGAAATTCTCAAATACTAAATAGTTGTATTTAACTTTTTGTGGTAATTAACATTTAATTAATTGATTTCATTATAAATTCACATTTAAAATGTCTAGGTGGGGGAACAAAGTCAAATAAAATAGTTTTGTATAATAAAATGTCATGACAGACAACCTTTCAACGCTCATAAGAGAAATTAAAAAGCTTAAAGCTATTATATTCCATAATTTGCAATCATATTTTTTCTTCTGTAAAAGTCCCCCACAGGAAAGCTCCCAGGAAGAATTGAGAAAAAATGAATGCATCCTTAAATCTCCCGATACCACAAAACGGCTCCACATGTTCATTAGGAAAACGCTTTTGGATTCAGAATCATACAGATGCATCCTCTTCAGGAATGAAGGTGAACTCCCTGTTTTGAGGAGCTACTATGCAGAAACTAAATCATGTCTTGTTTTGGCCTGCTCTTGTTTTAGCTCTGACCCAGCTAGAGTCCAAACATCTGCATTAGCATTTGGCAATTGCTGGTTCAGTTTTGTGTCCGTGACGGTCCCTTTCTAGGCCAGTTATCTTTCTGTTAGACACACTTGGCTCTATTCTGAGGGCTATACCTTTCTCATCTTAAGACATATTTGGAGATTTAAGGCTCTTTGGAGGAGCTTGCTGGTATGCTGTAAATAGCACGTGTTCGTCTGAAGGATATGACATCACTGTATTAGAAGGATATGACATCACTGTATTCACAGTGTTCTCACTGTTCACCAAAAAATAAACAATTCTGTCATCATTTGTTGAACCTCAAGTTGTACAAAACCTTTATGACTTACTTTCTTCTGTAAAACATAAAAGAAGATATTTTGAGAAATGTCTCACAGGTGTTGTGTCCATACAATGTAAATCAATGGGGGTCAATGTTGATGGTTACCAATGTTCTTCAAAATATCTTCTTTTGTGTTCTGAATAAGACATACAGGTTCGTAATGACATGAGGGTGCGTTCAGTTTTGGGTGAACTATCCTGTGCTTCTCAACTAAAGTAGTCTCACTGACAACAGGGAAAAAACAAAACAAAACTGAATCAAAATGATTAAATACAACTACATGTACATAATCATGCAAAACTGTTTTATGTTTATGGTGAGGGTCGTGCAGCCGATCAAACTCTAAGGATTTAGGTGCAAATTGATCTGTCACTTGGCCAAATTAGACCAACGCCAACATGGGCAGGTTGCACGACACGCTTAATCTTCAAAATCATGACGGCACATTAAACATGGCACATGTGTTAGCTGTATTGCGTTCCTGATGCAGAAAAAGTTCTTTAGAAAGGCATAAAAAATGACTTTCCATAGTTTCAAGCCATCTAAACCGAGTGAACTACACAGACGTGTTTCTCTACTGTGCCTCCACCACTATAAAATACAGTGCCATGTCTTCAACACAACCATCACTCATCTCTTTCATCAACGCAGTCCTCGCTGCAACCGTCTCAAGAGCTCTCCAAGGTGCTGAAAAAGGCACTTCCCTTTACCTGCGAGGCCCGCCGCTCGCAACCCACGTCAGCCCGGAACTGAGCCGAGCTGCCTCTTTAGTTCTCAGCGCTCGTCCCGAGCAGAGGACGAGGCTGAGCGGAGGGAGTCGCAAAAGACTCCGGGGTGTCTTTGTTTAGATTAATGACTTTTGAAAATACAGCAGTCTCACAAATTCATGGCCAGTGCCACACGCTGAGCTCTTAAGGGGCTGCGGCAGCAAGACGCAGAGACTGACAGTCGGGCTGTCGGCATCATTATCCGGCTTGAGCCCCTGCCATTAAGGTGGCAAAGAGCTGAAGGGTGTCACCCACCGGAGCGGAGATTTCGCCTAAAGCTCTCATCTGTGCAGACAGCAGGCATGCAGGACCCTCCCAGATGAGAGCGCTGAGGTGAGCTCGATTTCATTGCCTTTCTGCACCGGTACGTCGACCTGTTAACCTTACTGTGACAGGGAAAGAGACTGTGTTAATGTCTCTCAGCGCTTTGACGGTTGCTAAACTGAAATGACTGAATAAGGGGAATGTAGTGACAAAGATGTCCAAATAGTACAGGCTCTTAAAGGGATATTTCACCCAAAAATTTAAAATCTGACATCATTTACTCTCTCTCGTCATTTCAAGCCTGTATGACTTACTTTCTTCTGCTCAAAATATATTTTGAAGAATGTTGGTAACTGAACAACAGCGGTACCCCATTTACTTCTATTGTATAGACACAAAACCAATGCATGTCAATGGGTACCGACATTTTTCGATTACCAACATTCTTCAAAACATCTTCTTTTGTGTTTTGCCGAGGAAAGAAAGCCATCCAGGCTTCACTCTTAAAGAAAGGTGCTTCGATGCCAAAGGTTTTGGTTCCATAAAGAACCTTTCTGTTTCACAAAAGGTTTTTTGTGGCGAAAAAAGGGTTCTTCAGCTTATAAAAGAGTAAGAAAGAGATGGTTCTTTGTGAAGCAAAAATGGTTCTTCTATGACATCGCTGTGAAGAACCTTTTAAGCAAGAGGGTGAGTAAATGATGAGAGTATTTACATTTTTGGGTGAACTTTATCACTTTAAATCACGGTTTCCAGTTGAGATGAAGGTAGGGACAATATTTTTATTTTGTTCGACAATATTCCGGTAAATGCTAATAAATACACAGTAAATCTACAGAAAAAAAGTGATAAACCCAAGACGTGTTTGACTGTTTGCTGTGTAAATGTGAACGCAACTGTAAGAGATAGAAAGGTGTTAAAATATTGTTCAAGGAAACAAAAGGTTTTTAGTAAACAAAGTTTTTGTGTTTTAGCCCTGTATTACATACATACATACACTAGAAAATGAACAATAATTATAATTGCATTGTTCACAAATATTCCTACAACCTGTCTACACAAGACGCGAGTGGCATTACGTGACATGACAACAAGGTATTTGTTGCATCACGCTGAATCCAGTATGGACACAATTTTGAATTATAATGGGTTCTATTGTCACAGTACGGTAAGGAAAGGTAAGTAAAGACGTTCACTTCAGTAAATTATTTTGACTCAAAAAAGCCATTATACGTTATTTTGGCACATAATCCAACATATTGAGCCTTCGAGCTTCCTCGGGCAACTTGAGTTCAAATCCAGCTTGTGACATTTCCAAACCGGCCTCTACTTATTATCACATCCTGTCATCGGTTGAGCTAAAGCATACTTCAAATCAAAAAGAGAAATGAAATCAGAATGTGAAAGAAACTATTCATTGTACCTTCAAAACGAAATCAAAAATCGAATTTTAACTATTCAATTAATGCATTTCAGCATCCACACACACACACACACACACACGTTTCCTTATCAATCAAATGAAGACTTTCCATAGACTTCAAAGATTTTTATACACAGCTATAAACACGATAATCTGACCCTAACCCACACTTTAACCCTAACCAAAATTATTCAGCAATCTCATAAGTACCATCTTTTCCCCAACTCGGTCTTCATTCAAAGAACAAAATCCTGCTGATGTTTGCCACATGTCCACCACGGCCGTGTTGAAATCAACACATTGTCATGCACTCTATAAACAAGTCATGTCTAATGAGCCTGTTCCCTGCCAGACACGAACACATTTATATAAGACTTATTCGCTTAGGCTAAACTCCACAGCCCAACATTACTTTTAGCTGTTCTGTAGTAGGAGACGCAGAGACATAAATCAGCCCCTCTGTGGACATTTTGGCAAGGCCTCAGGGAGAAACGGAGCGGCCGGGCACGGGTTTACACTTGGAAGCGGTCTGAAGTGTCTCAATAAAGCCCCTGCGAAAACCTTCTCACCAGGAGCGGTCAGAATAAAGTGTCGAAAATGATACACGCCGGTTAGCTTTTCCACAGCGCTAGCCACATATGGCAGCTGTTCAGATGGGTGCCTGGACCAAGAGACTGTTGCCGGCATGCTCGGGAACGGTAGATCCAGAGCAGCTGGGCCGCACTGTTTAGATTAATAAGATCAACGTGGAAGACATTAAGCACTAAAAGCTGGCCGTGCCAACTCCGGAGAGTACCGTAATGGCTTCAATATTACTAGGGCATGTATGAAAGAAACCTTACATTAATTTGTTTAAACAGCCATTTACATCCTGCGGAGAGGGAGGCGGGTCTGACTACACCCCACGAGAGGGCCGGGCTGCGATCTGGTGTCCCTGTCAGCGTAATAGGGTCACTTTGACACATTGGGCCGGGTCCAGTTTGTATGATAAAAGTCTCTGAACGGCACTCAGAGTTTTGTGGATTTACTGCTTTTAAAAACATTAACATTTTTGCGGCAAACGTTGAATAGAAGTTAAAGGGACCGTTCAACAAGAATAAGAAAATCTGTCATTTAGTCGACCCCAAGTCATTTTAAACCTGTATGACTCTTTCTTCTGTGAAGCTGTGAACAGAAGATATGTTGAGAAACGTCTCGGTGGCTTTGAGTCAATGGGGGACAGTGTTGTTTGGTTACCAACGTTCTTGAAAACATATTCTTTTGTGTCATACAGGTTTGGAATGACATGAGGGTAAATAGATGATGAAAAGCCTGTCCCTTTAAACGCAGGCAAGACACAAAGAGCATACATTCTATAGTATAATGGAAGCAGTTGCAAATAAGTTAGGAAATATTTCAATCTCCATTTTTTGCTTGCGCAAAGGTACAAATAAGAACAATCCATACAAAAACATACCAACAAAGGAAAAAGTAATAGGTTGCAAAGCTAAAGTCAAGTTCCCACAGAAGCCTCTTTGTGTGGAGACACAACTGCGACTTTGGGCCATTCTCTTTCGAAGGCGTCCCTTGCGTAACCGTCAAGATGTCCTTCAACGACAATCAATAGGGCACCCAGGCATAAATGGAAGCCAGTTTGAGAGTTTTGCGATGATATGAATTCCCCTCAACGTCCCATCTATCAAGATAAAACAAATGCTGCTCATTACTGGGAAAAAATACACCATCGTTCCAGCAAGGGCAATTTTGCCTCCCCAAAAACGTGTGGGAGTTTTTAATATTGTGGAGTGGAGCGTGTGTCACCCAGGGACCCACTTCAGCTCTTCATCAATCTGCTGTTCCCCCCCTCTTCCTCCCACCCCCACGGACCTCGCCAGAGATCTACAGACGAATCTGTGCCTTATCGTTTTAGAACAATGCTTGGTACTGCTCACTAGAGAAATGTCCTATTTGATTTCAGGGGAAGTAAATGATCTTTCATCTACAGGATGAAATTGCAAAGTTTAAGCATCAATTGACTATGCTTGAAGAAAGAATTTGGAGGAAAAGAATCTCTCACATATGTAAGAAAGAGCTCGAAGATTTCAAAAGTTTGATTGATGTTTCCATCAAACAAAACCCACTAGTTTCATTTAATCAGAACTGAAGCCAGTGCAGACGGTTACTGTTATTATCAAAGGTGGCACCTGGAGGCAAGAAAAATATGTGCTCCCGGAGGTACTTTTTATTGCTCTTTTATTGCTCAGATGTTTAGGAGACTGTACTGAGTTCTCTGTTAAGTTTCATTTATGTATCAACTTTGTCTCGGGTGATTATCTTATCTCAAGACTTCGCTGATATTTCCTAAAGAAATCTAAAGGAGAAATAAAGAGACACAAATTGTCAATTCTTAAATCTATACATATTTGCGTGGACAGCATCACTCAGATTATTACATGTTGTTAAAACGTTACTAAAACGTTTAAAACATTACTAAAACGTTAAACAAACACTTATTTAAACTTTAGTAAAACGTTAACAAAATGTTTAAAACGTGACTAAAATTTTAAACAAACTCTTATTAAAACATTACTAAAACATTAATCAAACACTTATTTAACTTTACTAAAACGTTAACAAAATGTTTAAATGTAACTAAAACGTTAAAAAAAACTACTAAAACTTTAAACAAACACTTATTAAAATGTTTCAAACATTACTAAATGTCAATCAAAGACTTATTAAAACGTTTAAAACATTACAAAAAAAGTTGATCAAAGACTTATTAAAACGTTTAAAATATGAATTAAATGTCAATCAAACACTTATTAAACTTTACTAAAACGTTAACAAAATGTTTAAAATATTACTAAAACGTTAATAACACTTTTATTAAAACGTTAATAAAACATTCAAAACATCTTTAAAATCGTTATTAAAACCTCTGACATCTGTCACTGAAGCAGTTTTAAAACAATAAAACAGATCCTATTTGTGTGTTATCTATCCTGTGATTTTCTTTCCCTCTTTCCAGGCAATGATGCAGGTGAGGCCTTGAAACAGTTCACCTTCATTTCAAACATTACCTCACTAATCCCAACACATTTTCTTAAACCTTCAAGTGCCCTTATTATCCTGCTCGACGCTTTCTCCATTATGCGTATCTGCAGTTTAAGTCTAGGTACACTGATTTAGCTTAAGTCCGGAACTATGCGTCCCTCCCCTGAGGTTTTGGGATCTAAGCCATCTGGTTAAAGTTCTCACAGTCCATTTCCCCGCGCTCTCCACAACACTGGCCGAGAGGAACTAATGCGGACGTGAGGCAAAACCATCCAGCACAAAAGCTCATTATACCTCTACGCCGGGCCGAACAACTGCTTTTGCGGGGTCGCACATCAAGTAGGGGAAAAAATGAGCGTAGGTTTTATTTAACAACCAGAGGAAGGGATCGTTTCCCGTTGACAAGGCCTGGCCCTAACCCTGCGCTGTTCTCTTTGACTCATCGTAAGTTTCCTATCACAATGCGGTGGAAAATAGCCCTGAAAAGAAAAGGATTAGAGCTTCGCAAAAAAAAAAAAGAATCATTTCCATCTGGACAACGAGAGGCGGGGGTTTGGGGATTTCTTCCCAAAAAAAAACATCTGGAGAAGCAATCTGGTGTAAATAAGGAGACAACCACTCACTGGCCACCCAATAAATAACACACCGAGCTAGTTCACAATCTGGGTTTCCCCACAGCCCCGAACATGACATTGAATTAGGCTCAGCCAGCAAGCAGGGAAAGCTTAAAGCTGGGTGGACACGGGTGCGTGTTAGCGTTTGGTTGTGTGTACGTTCTGTCCTATTGCAGCTGCTTTCCTCTTTTGGCTGTGCGACAGTCACTGGCAGGTAAAGCGCAATCTACTTTTGTCCGCATGGAAAAGTATCCCGCCTTCTTCGGGATTGCGTTTGCCAGCGCTCTCGCATAGAGGTAGGTAGAAGTATTGTGCTGGAGAGAACGCAGCTCCGCTCCCCGTGGGACTTTCAACGCCTCGCTCAACTAGAAATATTTGTTTTCTCTGCTCAGATAGTGGTTTAGGTAAACAGCATATTGCCTGCTCAAGTTGGCACAAACAGGGTTTGTTAATTACATTTTCCATGCCAGACGAACATTCAAAGTAAAGCTCACTTTTTTTGTTCGATTTGCTAACAAAAACAAATATTCTTTGTATCACAACAGCAATTGTTTTACAACCCATTTATAATTTAGTTTTTTTTCTTATCTTGTCCTGTTACGGTGAACATTGAAAAGAGTGAACATTCAAATATTATGTGCCGTATGACGTACATCAAAGTAACATTGCCTAGCATGAGTTAGGGGCGGCATCATCTGTTAATTTACCCAATGGCACGTAAGGGGAGTGCTGGGGAAACTGACAAAACCTTTTTTATGCAACATAAATTATTCTAATACATTAACAAAATATAGCACAAGTCCTAAAATACACGGCACAAAAACGGCTTGCAACTTCATATTTTAAAGGTCCAGTGCATGACATTTAGCAGCATGTAGTGGTGAGGTTGCAAATTGCATCCAACCCCTCCCTTTCGAAGCACTTCGGTGCTAATACAGGACTAAGCTGCTGTCACGTTTTCACTTCTTTGCCGAAGGAGATAACATATTTACGATTATGCTCTCGAGAGCGGTTTGTCCGTTATGGGCTACTGTAGAAACAATATGGCGAATTCCATGCCAGGGGTGTATGTAGATAGAAATAACCCATTCTAAGGTTATAAAAACATAACGCTTCATATGTAAGGTCTTTATACACCTCTGAAGACATAGTTATGTATATTATATTGCATTTCTGCCAATAGATCCTCCATGAAATGACAAACTGGTCTTTCAAACTAAAAGGTTTTGCATAATGTGCACTTATGACAAATAAACGGAAAATCCATTGATGCCTCCCCTTACACTGCTCAACAAAAAATAAAGCTAGACAAATGTAAGAAAAACTTTAACTTTCACTAAGTTTAACTTACACAAACTGCGTGAGAAGCTGCAACAGCAGAAGAGATGTGCATCAGACTCCCAGTGCCCAGCAGTGCCAGATGGCACAGGCCCGGGTCTAAAGGGCGAAACACAGGGTGTCAGGACTGCAAGGGTGACCCAGGAGAGGCTCTTGAGGAGCCGTAGGCCACCCCTCTATACATCTATCAGGGCGGAGGTGTTAATGAGAAAGATGGAGCGAGTAATGCTGGGGAGAAGAAGAATAGAAAATGACAAAGGAACAGATGTAGGTGAACAGGTAGAGGGAGATTAGGGAAAAAGGGAGGAGTTAAAAGAGATAAAAAGGTTGGGGGGGAGCGCTAATGATAGCCGTGGAGGGGCGGGGGGTCCAACCTCAGGTGTGCATTTGACAATCAGATGCTGAATTAAAGTGGAAAACCTGTATTTTTGTTTTCTCTTACGTTGGCAAAATTTGAAGCGAGTTTCAAACTTCAGTCTTCACCACGGGGATCGTGCTGATTTTCCCATCATCCCTTTCTCCTGCAGCCAGGTGTGTTTTTGTGCAGAGGGCCCGGCGCATGCATTATGGGATGCCGAGGGGTGGGGGCAGGAAGGGGATCCTGAATATTTTATAGAACATGAGAGGGACCAAACTGAGGTCATCAGGAGATCATCAGCTGAGCCCATCAATATTACATGACACTTCCACATGTATTGTTCATGGAAGGGGAACGTCTCGGGGGTGTTACTCTTTTCGGATGAATCCGTGGAAGTCGAGAAGAAAGTTTTATGATGCGATTCAACTTTTTTTCTGCGGATCTTATACATACCGATAAAGCTGACATTTAAAAGATGGCAGAAAAGCTCTGCTAGATATAAGATTACAACTTCTTAATTCCCTAACTCCGAGCTACGGTATGTTGATGCTATAAAGTGACGTCTGGGGAATCTGCAGCTTTTGCCACCTGCTGATCACAGCTTCCATTTCACTGAAACACAACAGATGTATTTCCACATTAAAACCTCAGAGAAAAGGATGCGATGTAAACCTATTATTTCAGATAGCTTACGTGGGAGTTATAAATAATACAAATACCAAATTATCGTAAGTCCACAGTACAACAAACAAGCTGGGAAACATCAATAAATGGCATAAAAAGAAGAACACGTCACCCTATAGAAAAATATGAATGAATGAACCAAGGACGAGTGATTTGTTAACGGCCACAAAAAAAGACGTTTGCCGTGGTTCACGGGCATCATGGTCCTGTTAAAACTACACTACATTTACTTACCAATCTTCTGAACAACCCATCGTTTCTATATATTTATAAGTCTGTCAGAAATCAATAATTGAGCAGCGAGGTATATCGTGCTGTTAGATTCTCCGGTGGAGGGGAAGAATGAATATTTATCGTTCTGAAGTCCTGTAGCGTTGTGGTGGTACATGGAAGTAATGAGATGACACACAGAGCAAAACTAAAGGAGGAAAAAATACCAAGCTAACGTTTCAATATTACCTCACCTGTACCACAAACATCTGAATGTAGTTTACTTACGGACTAATTTGGCCTGGTTCTGCGTTTTACATGCGGCTCACATCTCTGGTTTTGGGTCAAGGCTCTGCGGTTTTCATCGCAAGGTTAAATTTCTCCAAATGTGGTGGTTTTTATAAAAGACTCCTGTGAGTTGATTTAGTTCACCTGCTGTATGAGAAATAAGGTGCTTTATACGATGAGAATGAGTTAGGTAGTGTTACTGTACCATAAAAGTCTCTCTTCGATTCATGTCAAGAATGCACTTCTGTCAAATAAAAAGATGTCAGCTTTGTGTATTTTCAATAAACAGAACACTGACTTGCAACATGTAGAGACATTCTTAACAAAAGCAAAAAGTAATCTAGCATCTCAACATAACAAATCCACATATGGTGAACCATAAAATGTACAAGAACTGATCAGAGTATAGCAAAGCTATTAATAATTCAAACAACAATCTTGTCATAAACCTCCCCATACACACACACACACACCTTTGTTTCAAGCTCTCTCTCACACACACACACACACACAGACTGGAGTGTGGGCCCCTCACCTGGTTTAGATCAACAGAAGTTGCTCAGCAGGTTCTCAGGTTCCCTGTGTATGGCCTGGGTCCACAGCTCTCATAGGTCATTAAAGGAGCGGCATGCTGCTAACTCTCATACCACTGCTGCTGGGTCACTGTACAGAACACTTTCTCTCTCTCAGTTCTGCTTAGACGTGCCTCTAATGAAGGGAAAAGACTGCATTCCCATGACTTCAAGTTCAGACCTTGAAAAACATCACCAGACCAGCTGAAAGACAGACAGATAGATATCGACAGACAGACATAAGTCCACTGTGCTGGAACAGATTGATAGATATGGCATGAACGGCAATAGAAACATAAACTAAATACCTCGATACTTTTAATAAAATACCGATACCTTTCCAGTGGTTAGAGAATGGCGTTAGCAACGTCAAGGTCATGAGTTCGATCCCAGGCACATACTTTGTAACAAATGTATAGTAAAATGCAATGTATTTGGATAAAATTGGATTTGGGTAAAAGCTTTGGATAAAAGCGTCTGCCAAATGCATAAATGTAAATGTAAAAGTTTCTTCTGCAAAATAAATGTACGGTATGCATGCCTGTTTTTATTTGAATTGTTCAGAGTGCTAAACATGTTCACGATGTATTATAAAATACCTTGTAATGTATTTATCAATAAAAACTGATTCTAATTAGTCCTTTTATTTATGGTGCTGTTTTCAAAATAACTATTATGTTCAACCTAGCTATGGGGAGCAATAATTCTGTTTTCTTACAGCTTTATTGTTCTTGTACTAAATCTTTTTTTTCATACACTAAGTGATACCGTCAGCCAACCACCCAAAGTATCACTGTTTTAAGTTATTTGTCATTTCATCTTAGTTGATATAAAATTCTCTGTGTAAAGAAGCTGAAAAGTGCAGAATGATCTCAGATGGCAGCCACTGAGGTTGTGTTAACACCCTATTCAGCAACATTACAGCGCAACAAGCTATAGGTCTGTAACACCCATATATTTAAGGAGCAGGGCAGGTTATGAATATTTTGAGGTGGTAAATTTCCTATTAAGCGTTGACATTTCACTCTTCACATTGAGCGGCACTGGGTGAAGCTGACAGGTTGAGGAAAGGAATTTCCATGCATGAAAACTCCATGTTTTCTCACGCCGGCTGTGTGTGTGCATGTGTTGGACACACATGTGGGGGAGAGAGATGAATAAATTGAAATGGAATTTCATAGGAAACAAAACTGATTTCTTTTTCAGGAAATGAATGCCTCAAGCTAAAGATTATTATTCTTTGTTCCTATTATTCTGACAGCAGAAAATGCATTTGATTAAAATACAATGAACATGTTTAAGGGTAATGCAAACACTTAGAGTTTTGTATATGGATGAAAATCAATTAAGTTATAAATCTCGAGATAACCTGCAGATTCATGAACCCTCGGTGCAACATATTAAGGTACATTTACAAAAATGTATAAAACACAAACCAGTATTTAACAGAGCACGTTTAGCATTTTATTTTTATAAAAGCAAGACATCGCTGAGAGGATTGAACGTTTATTGAAGCTCGAAGCGATAATTGATGTCGACGCGTCTTACCTCGAACAGCTCATTGCGTGCTGAAGTCACCATGAAGACAGACCAAACTGTGTGATTTACAGGGTATCCAACACACCTTCAATTTTAATTATTCAGGGCTGTCTGGTCATTTTTATCTTGTTTGTACGGAAAATGCAAACACATCTTTAGTAACTTACACGTGTGTCAAACTTACACGTTTGACACGTTGGTCACGACACGTCTCATGATTCATAGTGTTTTGTCGCCATCTGGTGGAATGTCTTCGGTATTTTTCTGTTCTTACAACTAGTGATACGTTTTGACTAATCTTTATTACATACAATATTTTCATTAATTAATTAATAACGTTGTCTTTGTGGAAATAAAAGTTAGATATTGGGGACAAAAACGGAACGGAACGTGTTCTTATTTCTGACAATTGTGTTCGTACCTTAAACTGTGGATAATCGGTTGTACGTAAGCCAATTGACTGTTGAATTTGTGTTCACATTGATTTTATTATTAACTGCACCACAATTTGAATGTGAAAAATATTTAGTATACTTTGTATATTGTTTTTATTCATATTTATGGTGTATGTGACCTTTTTAGTGTGTGATGTTATTGTTTATTATTCCTGGGTTGTCCTTTATTTGTATATTCATTGTTGGTTATTGCCCAATAATCTTATCTTAATCTTACCTAATCTTCTTTTTACCAAGTTCAGACAAAAAAGATCTTGAATTCAATTCTAACACATGCAGGTTTAATGTCTGACTTAAATCATGTTTGGCCGGTGAAGACCGCTAGATGGCGCAATAAACCAATTTATCAGGCAAAATATTGAAACTCTAGTGAAGTAGCCTATAAATTCCACTAAAAGTCGGTAAATGCGTATACAGAGGCTAACCCAACGAGTATATTATTAGTTAAAATAAAATAAACATAATCTAGTAAGAGCTTTTGAAAGTAAAGCCTCCCTTCCTCTCACGTTATATGGATTGAAAAAGAGTGGCGCGTAATTTTGCAACATTACGGGTTTTATGCATTTCAATTTAAACCAAGCGGCAACTCTCGGCTTTACATTTTACAGCCGGGTCTAAGGAAACCATGACACCAACTGTTATATTTGTATCTTTCTTAACAGTTTTAGTTGGGGGAGTAACTAGTTTGCCTTCTCTTAAAACATCAACTACAGTGTCCTATAATGTCACTTACACCCAGACATCATCGGCAACGAGAACCGTGAGAGCCGGTGTTAAACACAAGACCACCAGCACACCTACAAAGGTAAGCAAATTCTCCGAAACCGTGGAAGCCACTCAGGAGACCACCAGGGGTCTGAAACCCATGACATTTAAACCTACGGAGGGAAGAACCAAAGCTCCGAAGCCCACGACAAAACCATCAAAGCCACCGGAGGCGATCACGAAAACTTTAAAAACAACGACCGTAAAACCAACAGCCAAGACCAAAAAGACCACTCCAAAGACCACCCCATTGAGTTTCCAAACAGAGGACCTGAATGAAAACATTGACAATAGTGTGGAGAGGAGAGTGTGGAACCCCAAAAACAGTGAGGAACCACCGGTATTTGGTAAGAAATGAATGCATTAAAAATAAACCATTAGAACTGCATGGAGTTCATATAATCTGGTCTAACAAAGATTGCAAAATATGATTCTGTATAGAGGTTTTATCAATAAAATGCTAGATCATACTGTGAATAAACATTGCATGTATATTTTACAGATGTATGCAAGTAATCACACATTATGTCTACGTTGTGGTTATGTGTTATACCATCCATGCGCATTAGATTATATGCATGCATACATTCACCAATAAATGTCCAAGACCTGTTACATAATTCATGTCAGACAAACTGCACTAATGCACCTCTTCCTGTTTCCAAAGCCAATAGGGTCATTCACACAATGAACTGTTTCTCCACAATCTTGACAAACCGCAGAACTGAAATGCACGATTTTCCACAAATCGTATCTAACTGCAGAAGTTATGGTCGAAACGATGGGAACATCTTGTTTTTATCATGTAACACCAATTTGACCGATGTAAACTTGGCATGAGCAGAAGTAAAAATGCGGGTTTGTGCACAACATCTGCTGGAATTATTAAACAACAGCTCATGTCTTCATTACCACGCTGTTCAATCACAAGAACTGACATAATACTATCAAATAACTTGTTTCAAACACTTTCAGCTTTGCAGTTAAACCTTCATGTGATGCGGAAACAAACATACAGTATCAGAAAACTACAGTTGTAGCTGATTTGCTAAAGAAGTTGATTAACAAGACAAACTGCATCCAGACTTCTCCAAAAAAACCTCTTAAATATTATCCCGCCGGCATCACATTAAACTGAAAGCGGATGTCAAAACCAGTTCTTAAAGCCTTCAATAATTTAATGGGCAGTAGCAGAATAGTCCGGATCAAAGTAATTGGGTCACTTGCAGTGCCAGGAAACCTCCTTACTTTCATGAGAACAGGATGAGACAATTCCTGACTCAGCAAAACATCAGACTAAATCAGAGGAGCCAGATGTGCTTTTCTTTTCAAATGAGTCCATTTCTCATACATGTGCCAATACGCAAGCTAAATGCTGTATACTCGGGATGATTTGTATGACCTGTGACACAGTTCATTACATTCTCTCTACATTCTTCAAGTTACAAGCACTTTCGGGTCTTCAAATCACACCATATAAGGCAAGACACATGTGATCATCAGACTCGGCAGTAAACAGTATTATGTTTACAGTGCTAACGACTTAAGTCAGAGTAATAATTTGATTCCAAGCTGTGTGTATGAACAGTGTGTAAACAGGCAAATACAATACACTGTTCAACCACAATATTTTCTCATCTGTGCATTAGGCTTGTGTTTAAAGATCGGCAAAGTCATGCATTCTGACTTCTTTACACTGTTAAACGCGCTGGCTTCTCATGCTTAACATGGTCAACTTGTTAATACACAAGTTGGACGTATTGCGTAGTATTTCTGTAGTTGAAACACTCCCCCAGCACTCCAACTTGTTTCGGAAAGTTTTTTTATAATTCTGGATCCCTGTGTCATCAAAGGGATCCTATTCCTTTTATTGGCCATTCTCCCGGAAAAGCACGGCAAGGCGAAAGAAAGAGCCCACCGACGAGCGAGACACGCTTACCATCAAGATTATCTGCGCTGCATCAAGATGGGCTGCGCTGCAGCTAGTTACTCTTGCGATAGTGAAGTTTAGGTGTGTCAGTTTGTTCACGGCATTTCAGTGATGGATGTTACTGTATATAAACGGTGGATATGATGCTGGATTCGGAGATCGTTTGAAATTGATAGATGGCGCGGCCCCAGTGCAAAATGATGCCGGACATGAACTGCATGCAGTAAGTCAAACTAAGTCATACGTCTGTGTTTTGTTGGCAATCGGCGTGTGCGTACATACTGTACATAACACGCAGGGATTAATGGGATGATGTGTTGCTTGCTCGCGCTGTAGTTCCATCCCACTCTCCCCACTAGTCCCGCCTCTAGCAGCTCGTGTTTTTCCGGAAATAATCGAACAGCTGTATCTCTCTTTTGTCAATTTGATCAAACTAAATACTCTTCGAAGATACGACGTATGCAAGACTACTGTAAAGGCACTCAAGATTAATATGAGACTGGCAGAAACTGCCTGTGATACGAGATCTTTAAGGGTTCAATCATCAAACTGCAGTTTCTGTAATTGTGATCAATGTTTGACAGGTGTTACTTACAGGTAAACAGTGATTCAAAGGTTAGGGTTTACAGTAAAGTAAAATATTCATAAGAGTTAAAATAATGAATCAGTTCCTTAATCTGAATCAATCAAGCATTGCAATGACCAGTCCAGCATGGATCCTGCATGCTTCAAAAGAAACATATAAGCTATTTAAAATGGAGTTTAACTAAATTCGGGAGGAGCATGATATTGTAATCCAACCAATCAGTGGAGAGTAGACGCTATCTAAAGCCGTCCCTCACCTCTGTACCATCATGACAGTTTGCAGCATCCCTCCTCCACCCCATCACCTCACTCTCCACTGGTATCCATCCCAGTTTGAAGGGGGGTAGTCTGGATTCGGGCCAAATTTCCGAGCTAGAAGCCCTCCCCTCGGACACCATGCCAAATATGCGTTATCTCACCTGACCTGATTACACGTTAATGCAACTCGTGAAGGCAAGTATCCCAACAGAAGGAAGAGACCTTTGCTGTTGTCCATATAATCCAACTGTACAATCCAACTGCGAACAACTGACTCCCGACTAATACAAATCATAAAAAGCTGTTCAACTTCATGCAGAGCTGCGCAGACAGATTAATATGTGACATCAATGTGTCGCGAGACTTGACCGCCTGGCCTGTAGAGTAGGAATTATTTAATTCGCCTGCTGATAAACGCACGCTTAACGTCTATCAGCCAATGAGTTTTGGAACGTCACGTAACGTTATTAAAATCCACGATCAAGGCTTTCGCTTTTTAGCTGTTAACAGCTTTTACCTTAAAGGAATAGTTCACCAAAAAATGAAAATTCGGTCATCAGTTACTCACCTTCGAGTTGTTCCAAATCTGTATACATTTCTTTGTTCTGATGAACGGAGAGAAAGATATTTGGAAGAATACTTGTAACCAAACAGATCTTGCCCCCCATTGACTCCCATGGTAGGAAAAATCACTTTTTTTTCTGTTGAACACAAAAGAAGATATTTTGAAGAATGTAGGACAGCATACAGCTCTGGGGCACTTTTAACTACCGTTGTATTTTTTCCTACTATGTTAGTCAATGTGGGCAAGATCTGTCTAAAATGACAAGCGATGACTTGCCATAAGCATTCTCTTTTCTTTATCCTCTAATCATAACTGTTTCGTAGAGGTATGAATAGTATGAGATCAAATGACCTAAACATTTATTTTATCAAATAAAGTAACAGCACCAGATGGACCTTGCCAAAGGTAACATCTATTATCTTATCGTTTCATACAATCATGTGACCACGATAATATTGAGACCATTTTGCTATTGCGATAACAAGATATGGATAATATTGTTACATTCCTATGAATTACTAATTCTAGCTTCTTAATGTAGCGTTATATGCAATATGGTTTCACAATGCGTTTCATTGGTCTTTGTCGCATTTGTACAGTATTTATTGGAATATATAAAATGACAAGCGATGACTTGCCATAAGCATTCTCTTTTATCTTTTAACTTTTATCTGTTTCAGAATGCCCACCTTTGGGTCTTGAGTCTCTGAAAGTGAAAGACTCTCAGCTTCTATCCTCCTCGTACAAACGCAGGGGCCTGGGGCCACACAGGGCCCGACTAAACATACAGGTGGATCTCAGTAGTATAAAACTTTAACACTCTTTCTCTCTCTATTATACTTTTAAATGTATACTGTTATTCGCATATAATCCACAATGTTTCGTGTCGTTTGGTATTGTAGTCTGGTATTGAGGATGGGGATATCTATGATGGAGCCTGGTGTGCCCAACACAAAGACAAGAACCAGTGGCTACAGGTAGATGCCATGAAGCTCACACGGTTCACAGCTGTTATGCTACAGGGCCGCAGCTCTATATGGAGGTACTTCATAATATTTCTCTGCCATGATGTCATAATAAATAGATAACTGTTAGAATTAAAAATGCCACTATTTCTTTGTAGCTTGGACTTTGTGGAAACCTTTAAGGTCCAGGTCAGCAATGACACCATTAAATGGAAGCCGTGCATGAACGAGACCGAAGAGGCGGTATGTGTGTCTGTTTATTATAAACTTTAAAAGTATCATCAGAAATATTGCATGACAACATCATCGTACATGCACTCCCCCTCATGGCCTTAAAGAGGTCATATGCATTTGTTATTTCTGGGTCTAAATGACATTTTTTTAAATTGAAGTCCTTATTTTCCAGTCAGCAGGTTTTGCCATTCATTGCTGCTGGTTGATATTAACTTCAATGTCTTTGTGACATCATTAGATCCATTCAGAGTTTCCAGTTGGCACATGGTGCTCTGCACTAACAGAGGTTGGAGGCAGTCTCTGGCAGCACTTGGCAGGGTTAATCGGCACTTTTCAAAAGAATAGCCTGCCCACTGCGTGCTCCGCTGCGCCAGCCTCTCGTGTGCCCATCTTGGGCGTAGACTTGCACAAGGAGCCGTGCCAGCTGCCACTGGCAAATGTCATTTGGATCCTATCAATAGGATCACTCACCAGAAGTGATGTTGTATGCTAACAGGTGTTTGAGGGAAATCAGGACAGCGAAACGGCAGTCTTGGCGGTTCTACCCGAGCCAGCGATGGCACGCTACATTCGTATTAACCCCCAGACCTGGTTTAAGAATGGATCCATCTGCCTGAGAGCTGAGATTATGGGCTGTGAGCTGCCAGGTATGTTAAACACAAATCATACGTTGATCTCCAAATGAACGTCTTGTATAAACAAATTCGTTAAATGCTACTGTGAATCAGAAAATGGTATTGTGTTATGTTATAGATCCAAACAATATCTACCCGTGGCAAGCTGAAGAGGGCACCAAAGATAAACTGGACTTCAGACACCACAACTACAAAGAGATGAGGAAGGTGAGGAAGAGCTTTGTGGTTCTGATCGTTGATGCTTGAAATGAACATGAAACTCAGTTTGAAAACCATGCCGTATTTTAGACTGAAACAGGCTATTCAACAAGAAAAAATAAATCGTAGGGCAGGGCTTGTTTTTATTCTTGATATAATTGATTGGATCATGAAAAGCACATACAAAAATGAGACTTGTTATTTTAACATGTATTCTAACTATATACACTAACACACATTGAAGAACCCAGTTAGACTAAAAGATCTGAAAACCGTCCCTCGGCTAGAAAATCCAGGTTTTTTCACATTGGTATGCGAGCGCTGCCTTGTAGATCACTTGTGGTCAGTCTGACCACTATTATGCAACTGCGTCTACATTAACCCACCTTTGCGGGCAGGTAACAAAAACCACTCTTGTATACACATAGTATATTATCCATTTCTATATTCGTTTTAGAAAGTATATTATTATTTGGTTTGGAAAACATTCATGTGTAAACTGGCCTGAATGGTTACATTTGCTTTGTCATAAACCGTGTAAGATCCATAAAGAAGCGTCTAATCTTTCAGCTCATGAAGTCTGTGACCGAGATGTGCCCCGACATCACCCGCATTTACAGCATCGGCAAAAGCTACATTGGCCTTAAACTGTACGTGATGGAAATCTCAGACAATCCAGGAAAGCATGAGCTGGGTAAGTTGAGTCATAACAGATTGATTACTGTGTTTGTCTGCACAATCCTCTGTATTAATAATAATAAAAACGTTAAAGGAACAGTTCACCCAAAAATTCATCATTTACTCACCCTTAAGTTGTATCAAATATGTATGTATTTCTTTGTTCTGATGAGCACAGAGAAAGGTATTTGGAAGAATGTCAGTAACCAAACAGTTCTTGTCCACCATTGATTACCATAGTAGGTCTAATTGGTTTATAAATGTATTTGTTCTGTTGAACACAAAAGTAGATATTTTGAAGAAGTAGGAAAGCAAACAATTCTTGGGAACTTTTGACTATCATAAATTTTTCCTACTATGGTAGTCAGTGGTGGCCAAGAACTGTTTGGTTACAAGCATTCTTCTAAATATCTTTATCTGTGTTCAACAGAACAAAGACATTTATACAGATTTGGAACAACTCGAGAGTGATTGAATAAAGACAGAATTTCAGATTTCTTTCATTTACATTGCCATTAATAGTGTCTTAAAGTGAACGCAATGATATTGTAAAGCACAATGTTGTTAACTGGAAACATCAGAGTGATCTTTTAGTGTTTATAATCTAAAGAATATTTACAATCTGAAGAATTAGGTAACATCTCTGTGGATTAAAGCTTTAATCCAGTGTTAATGTGAATTGAAATTAGTAGAAAAACTGCATCATTTTTTTTTAGTTCAGTGGGGGTTTTGGTCTAGATATCAATACTTAATAATAGAAGGAGAGCGATTGGAATAAAGCCCAAATCTCTCTCTCTCTCATTCACTTTGATTCACTCTGTCCGTTTACACTGGGCAGCTCGTGTGTTTGCATTGGCCTGTGGGCTACAGATTGGTTTCTCAGTGAGAGAGCTTGCCAGCGCTGGCAGTGGTTTCGTCGTCTCATGCCAGCACTCATAATATAGTGGCATGGGATGCCATCGCTGAGCGTGGGGGCGGCAGACCTCAAATTAACATTTCTAGAGAAGGAAAGTGGGAAGAAATAACCTCACCTGCTGTTGTAAAATCATGAGAATTTAATAAGTGGATCATGTAGCAATTCTTCTTAAGAGGAAATTTCTCCTCCGGGCACTGTGGAAAAATGCCAGTCTACAAGACTCCACATTTAATTATGCCATCTCCTAAAATAGATCACTTTATCTAGTTTTGTTTGTGAGATGACTATGAAAGGACAAGGGCTCCCATGCTCACAGAAAATCTGGAAATGTCGGGATGTTTCAGATGTTTTATGTCTGAGATCTCATAACACAACCAGAAGTCAACATTCTGTTGTGCATTTGTATTGAGTCTAATCTCCACGAAAAATAACCTTGATGTGTGCATTATACGTTGTGGTTGTATTTGTAGTTCACCTTCATAATGAAAATTCTGTCATCATTTACACGCCCTCTTGTCAATTCAAATCTGTATGACTTTCTTTCTTCCGCAGAACCCCCCATTCACTTGCATTGGTTACTGTAAAAGTGAATGGGGGCTGTGCTGTTCTGTTAACAACATTTTTCAAAATATCTTCTTTTGTGTTCTGCAGAATAAAGAGAGTCATACAGGTTTGAAATGACAAGAGGGCGTGTAAATGATGACTACTCCTTTAATAAGATGTGTTGGTTTTGTGTTTTCTTTCTGCATTTATCTCAAGCATGTCAACGCTGTGTTCGGAATAGAGGGGTCAAAGTTCAGTTGCTACTCGGATTCCTACACTCCTCTGGAAATTCCTCCTCTTTGGCAGGAATGTGTTTTCTTAGTAAGGCTAACGAGAGAGACATTGCTTTGAGTCAATGGATCAACTGTTAGACAGATGGGGGATTTAACCCCTTTCCACAGCAGTCAAGCAGCTACAGTTACCGATCACAACAGACGCGTCTTGTTCTCCCATTGGCTGACTAAAAGAGTGCAAACTCTAAGCAAATCAATATCTGTGAAAATAAATCGTCCAGGCTTAGTTAGATGTGCATGAATGCATCTCAGTTGCACGTATTTCCCGTCCGCGCAGATTTTGGAAAAGTTCATTTTTCCTTACGATGGATGTACATTTAATTTCATGAGGATATTGTCACTCCAGGTCCATCTCGACTCTATATCACTTTGACTTCCATTATTTTGTAGCCTGTTAGGGGTCAACTTTATTACTACAAACTATTTAATAGTTTAATGCTTGTGATAAAATAGGTTGACAGCGGGGTTATACACCCTTCTGAGCTGCTAGACATGGAGGTGGAGAGGCATCTGGTCAAAGCGTGGAAAGGGTGCTTTGCTTTCCAAAACAGACCCACACAGCTGTACGCCTACCATAATATATCTAATAGCTGTACAGCTTTTTTCTTTTGTCTTGTGGTCTAAAAGCGTGTTTGCTCCCTCTGCAGGTGAACCAGAGTTTCGCTATGTGGCCGGTATGCATGGAAATGAGGTGCTGGGTAGGGAGCTGTTGAATCTGATGGAGTACATATGCCAGGAGTACAAACGAGGAAATCAGAGAATAGTACATCTGGTGACAGAGACGCGCATCCATCTGCTGCCTTCTATGAACCCCGATGGCTACGAAATGGCTTACAAGAAGGTAAAACAGAATATTCTGATCTTTTCAAAGATCCCATCTGCCAGTCAAAAATCATAACATTTGCAAAGTTATTCATGGCATACGTAAAACTTTATGGCTTGATCTTTGGATTCTGTATTCAAGCCCATTATAGTCAATAACTAGACTGAAACTATACATATATTTTATATTTTTGGCAAACATGTGCTTTTTCTTTTAGGGTTCAGAGCTTGCCGGATGGGCATTTGGTCGCAATAGTTATGAGGGCATTGACATGAATCACAATTTTGCAGACCTGAACACAGTGATGTGGGACACCATTGAGCTGGAAACGGATAAATCGAAACTTATCAACCACTATTTTCCCATTCCAGAGCACTACACTTCAGAAGAAGCTTGGGTAAAGTAAAACAAATGGACGTATGGGAATTATGCAGTGACCAAAATGTAAAATAAAAACGATATTCCTCCCACTAGCCGCATAGATTACACACTATACACTTTTTCATAAGGTGCATGCTGGGATGCTTTACGAACTGTATTGAAGAAGTTCCCACGTATGCTTTTTCTTTACTGCATAGTCCATCTCATCGCCTTGAAAAATCCAAATTAAGTTTACTAAATCATCATTTGAATGATGTGTAAAAATTCATATAGGCACTTTTAAGCATCAAAGAAGGAGGATTTAGATCACACGACCATGAGAAACATACATTTCAGTGTTGATACATCACATCCTAAAAACCACCTCATACAGTACTTTCTGTTTTATGACCTTAAATGTAGTTTAGCTTAATGCTTTACATAGATTGCGTGATACAACTCTTGTCTTTTGTCAAGGTGGCTCCAGAAACGAGAGCAGTCATCAGCTGGATGCAGAATATCCCGTTTGTACTCAGCGCTAACCTCCACGGAGGAGAGCTGGTGGTCACGTACCCCTTCGACATGACCAGAGATTGGGCTCCGAAAGAGCACACTCCCACTGCAGACGAGAGTTTCTTCCGCTGGCTGGCCACCGTTTACGCCAGCACAAACCATGTGATGTCCAACCCGGATCGAAGGCCGTGCCACAATGAGGACTTCCTCCGTCACAATAACATTATAAACGGAGCCAGCTGGCACACTGTACCGGGCAGTGAGTACTACTGACATCATCAGGGGGAGAAACTGATGCAGATTATGTATATTGTTCAATAGGATCATCATGAGAGGAATCATATTCTAAATCCTGTATTATTGGGAAAGTGCATCACAGTATAGACGGGATGCATGTGACCTGTTTTTGTATTTATAGGTATGAATGACTTCAGCTACCTGCACACCAACTGTTTTGAGGTGACGGTCGAGCTGTCCTGCGATAAATTCCCTCATGCCAGTGAGCTGCCCAAAGAATGGGAAAATAATAAGGAATCTCTGCTAATCTACATGGAGCAGGTACAACATATACAGCACGTGTGCCTGTAAAGTTTACTAAACATTCCCAGACTGCAAACATCTGCACTTGGCTGTCTAAACATGCTGAATGTGTCAGAATGTGCTGATGTATCCGAAAAATAATACAAGGTTGACTTTGTGACAGATACACAGAGGAATTAAAGGAGTGGTAAGGGACAAAGACACTGAAGCTGGGATTGCTGATGCCATCATTAAAGTAGACGACATCGACCACCATATCAGATCAGGTAGTGTTACTTAGAATCAAAACTTTTAGTCGTAATTTTGATTATCTATATCTCCGGTTTTATTTTTAGCCATTGAATCTCTGTTGTGGTTTTTTAATTGACATAAATTGTGTTCTTCAATCTTACGATTTCAGCTTTTGAGGGGGATTATTGGCGTCTGTTAAATCCAGGTGAATATCACATAACAGTGACTGCAGAGGGATACATACCAGCCTCCCGAAACTGCAGGGTCGAATACGATCACTACCCCACCATTTGTGACTTCCAACTCACCAAGACACCAAAACAGCGTCTGAGAGAAATCCTGGCCAAGGGCGGCAAGATCCCTAAAGACCTTCAGCTCAGACTGCGGCAGCTGCGCATACGGAAACTGCGTGCCAGCACTAAACTTATTAATCGACGCAGGGCGTCACAAAAACGTAGGGCAAGGGGAACCCGCCGCTAAACTGACCTTTAACCTCTGACATGTTTTGCCGGCCAAGTACAGGATTAAACTGTATTAATGTCATAGGCAAATGTCATTTAGAGGGCCTTTAACCCTTTAATAATAGTTGTAGTACAGTTGCCATATTTTGACTACGGTAACCCAAAATGTACCATTATCTCACCACAGTAACTGTAGTTTAACCACGATATTGGAAATAAAACGATGGCAATACAAATGGTAAAAAATTCTCCAAAAAACATGACCAATTTTTTACTATAATGAAACCATGACTATGTTTAAGGAGAAATACAGCACTTGCTCTTACTGTGGTATACATTGAAGGATTGAAGATGTTACATTATGCCATGTACATTTCACACTAAAATACATTTGAAAACTGTCTTTATGCTTTTTCTATAAAATGATAAATTGTCAATACAAATGCAATGGAGATATTTTCTATACTTTCTAGCAATTTTCATGTCTGTGCTTAAAAAAGTTTCAGTCTGGAACTGATTTTTTATTTTACAGTTTATGAGTCCCTACGAATCAGGAGAAACAAAATTTGTAAATACATTATTGTAATTGTTGTAATTGCTCTTAAACTGAACATGAAATGAACAGCACATTCCTTTTTCAAGAACTGTACAATATTATGTATGACCTGTGACTGCCAGCAGATGGCGCGCTGGTGCTTTTTCAAACTGATGGTGCGTATTTTAACTGTGAACCGTTTATTGTTTGTTGTTAAAATATAAACATATTTTGAAAGGATTTTATAATATCTGTGAGTATTTAAAATTTTGTTAGCCCATACAAAAGTTACAGAAATATATTGGCAGGCGTGTTTTGAGGCGCACATGACGTCACATTTAAGCGACGTCTCATGCCCATTTTGACATTACATTGCGAATGAAATGTGTACAGTTACATACAGCAGAAAATGTATTATCTTTTGTAAATATTCAACTGAATATTTAAGAGATGTGATGTGCGCCTCGCTTATGTGAAGTCTAAAACTGCATAGGTAAGAATTTCTTTATTTGATCTGACGTTAGTTGACCAGCAAGTAGCCATTCTTGATAAATAGGTATTAATCGGTAAAGCAATTTTGGTATTTTAGTGTCATTTAAAAACAGCCTGTTTACGTTTCTGTGTCCACACGATTGATTTACTTGACACCTATGGCATGTTCCTGAAAGGTAGTAAAATTGTTAATAAAGAAACATGTAAAGAGTGACACACAGAGAACCCGAATAGAAAGTTAAATAGACGTCGTTCATTGATTTTGTCATTTAATGGACTGTTTTAACTTGATTCCTAGTAATGTTAAAATGTCTTTATTATAGAAAAGTCTAACTATCATTCATATTACAGTATAACTATCACCAATACTGTTGCAGCACCATGCATTTTACAGATATTCCTCCTTTATCAGTTTTGTTTTTTAAAGGTGTACTCAACATGATGTGGCTGAAGCTTGCCAGGTCCACCAGGTGGATATGTCGCCACGACAACCTAGTGATGCCAAGACCGTACATCAGAAGTTTATCTAAAAGCTCCTTCAACCTGGACATCGGAGTCCAACCCAACCAGCCTTTTTGCCCCAGGTCTCCCCTCTTTACCTGCCATCCCTCCTACATACTTGCCCTGAGGCTTCAGCACAGAAGAACTGTGACCACGGATCGACCAGGCTGGTATGAAAGCATAGCAGAATCCACCCCTGTATGCATGACAGAGCAGCTCCTGGTGTCCACTCAGCAGATAACTGGACTGCCGTGGTGGGCAAGCATCATGTGCACCACGCTGGCTCTGCGTACCGCTGTCACGCTTCCTCTAGGCATCTACCAGACGATCATCATCGCAAAGGTTGTGTCACGAGCCTCTGTAATTCAAGTTGTTGTATTAAAAAAGAGAATGAGCAGCATGGTCTAAAGAAAAAGCTTTTTTTTTTTAAAGGGGTCATATGGCACGAATGCGTGTTTTTCTGTGTCTTTGGTGTGTTATAAGTTGCTGATGCATGTATTAGACACATACAATTGCATGTGTCGGAAAAAAGATGCATTCTATCTAAAAGCGAATGCTCACCCAGACCTGCCTGAAACGTCTCGTGTAACCACACCCCCACAAATCTACGTCAGTTTGTGGTATGATTTGACTAAGACCGCCCAAATGTATACGCAAGTAAGGTGGGCTTACCTGTCAGTACAATTGCTTTGGAACCTGATGTTCCAAATATGGTAAGAGGCGTTACATTTCCGTCACACGCTTGCAGTATTCGACCAATCACTATGCACTGGTTAACTGGCCAATCATAGCACACCTCGCTTTTCAGAGCGATGAGCTTTGTGAAAAATCTTAAAAATCTTGAACCTTAAATCGTGTATGCACCTTGCATTACATCTAAAACAAACCATAATATTCGATTGGATTTGTTTGTTTATATGTACTTGGTAAAGTACAGGAGGCACATATTAGAGGTCAGCGGATATTACAAAGTAAACACCAGAGGCCATGTTCCTTATTAAGAATCTCTCCCAGCTGTGGGATGTTTCTCCTTCCAAGTACAATTGTTTCAACAGAAAGAATGCGTCCCCCTCCTTTTCCTCCCCTTCTGACGTCCCACAGTGTGAGAACATAGTATCTCTTTAAACTGATATGTTTAATAGTTAAACACTAACAGAGACACAACCAGAACCGTAGTCCGTTTCAATGAGTTTTTCCTGTTGATCAAAGCTTTTGCAGTCATGGGAAATGTGTGTGGGAATTGAACCATTTTTTTTTAGAAACACAGGCAGGAAATGGTTTTGTTTTTCATTTCTATTAATGAAAGCACAGATCCCGCTAGACCAAGTTTAGGTTTTAAGTTCTTGTCCAGTTTCGAGGACTTTCATGTTTTTACGATTTTTTTACTTTTTTTGACTAACCATGTGCCCTTGTGCCTCAGCTAGGTTGAAGCTCTTCAAAAGGAGATTGCTGTGTTAGCCCGCCAGTTACGGTTTGAGATCTCTGTGAAAGCTAAAGAGAAGGGCTGGTCAGAGAGAACATGCAAGTATGACATTACTTTTGTGTGTCTTGGGGGTTAAAAGGGTATATTTGAAGAGGTTGTTTGCGAAAATAGATTTTCAAAAATCACGTTTTTTATTGTGCATTCCAAGTAATGGCGATCAACTGCAGTTGGGTTGTTTTGATAAAGTAATAATATGACATAAATTACAATTTTCTGAAAATCCTTATTTTCTCATCTCATATTTTCTTTTTTAATCATAAACCCCTTTTTTTGTTCGGCACATACTTAAAGGAACAGTTCATCCCAGAAATTAAATTAGCCTATATTTTTCTCACTCTTAAGCTGTCCCAGGTGTATATGACCTTCTCCTTTAAACGGACCACAATTGCAGTTATACTGAATAATATCCTGACTCTTCCATCTTGGTAATGGTGGTGGATAGCGGCCATGTTTTTAAAGCCCTAAAAGTGCATTTTGTCTTAAAAATAGTCCATACGACTCCGGTGGTTAACATAAGTCTTCAGAAGTGAAACAAGGGGTTTTTTTGAAATATAAAAATGTATATTTCAATAATAATTCACTTTAATTTAGGGCTTCGGGCAAGTATGCGTGTTCACGAGAGAGTTGAGTTTCGGCTGACCTCTGACCTGACATATGATGTGAACTGTTCCTTTAAAATTCCAGTCGGGTGAAAAATAAATGTTATTCAAAATATATTCTCTGAAAACAAGTGTTATTGTAGATCGAGGATGTTTGGATGTTTTTCTTTTTAAAAAAATAGAAATCTTGCTACTGTCATACTTTAACACAACATATCATTTTTCCTGTTACACTATAGGTTTCACTTTAAGAAGAATCTGAAGCGAATCGTGTCGGAGCTTTACATCCGTGATAACTGCCACCCATTCAAGGCCAGTTTGCTGATTTGGGTGCAGCTGCCCATGTGGGTGTGTTTGTCTTTGGCCCTGCGAAATCTCAGTCTGGGAATAGGACATGTTCCTCTCGGTAAATTGAATCCATAAGGTTTCCAGATACTCTTTAGACGTCTCAACAGATGTCTCTCTAAGCTCATTAGATTTAACAAGACCATAATCCACATCAGTGAGACGTCTAACATATATTTTCTCACATTTCTCAGCATCTGACGCGGCGCTGGCGACAGGAGGCACCCTGTGGTTCCAAGACCTCACTCTTCCCGACTCCACCTGGATAATACCTGTTTCTCTTGGCCTCATCAACCTATTTATCACAGAGGTGAGGCAGATGTTCACGTTTGAACTTGCAAGGTTTTAATATAGTTATTTTGAACCTTGATACCACTTAAGTTCATTATGTATGTGATGACTTATCATCCACCCTTCGTTTATAAGATGTTACCAAGAAGGAACGCCGACGGGCTCATTTTTTTTGCACGGATGCGCAGGGAGTGGTGGATGCTGAAAGATTTGTTATAAATTCTTCTGAATAGTTCAACGTGAGCAAAGAGACTTCTGGTTGCCGATATGCTTGGGCCTTAATGTTTAAGCCGGATAAAAGTTCCTTTAACGAATATGTTCAAGAAATGTTTCGACCGAGACATGTTGAATGCCGTTGACTGGCTTTGTACAATTCACCTGCTCAAAGCAGCATTCTTGTCATACCATGTTTTGTTGGTTTACTCTAGTTGTTTTTTGTTTCCAGATATTCGCCCTGAGACAACTAGAGCCTTCAAAGTTCCAGAAGTACGTAACCAACTTCATCCGAGGGATATCTCTGGTGATGATTCCTGTAGCCGCCACAGTCCCGTCTGTAAGTGACCGACCCCTCCGCTACTTGACTCGAGTGCGTCAAGAGTTCAGTCACTATCTCATCTATCTGTCTACAGTAACTCAAAGTGAAGTGCATGGGGGTTTGCATCATGCTCCGGCATGTATGACATAAAACTCTCTCACGTTTTGAAGAATAGACAGCAAGCAGCACGTGTTATCTGGGTCTGACACAGATATAGCCCTACATGTGCCTCTTGCTTTGAGGTTTTTGATCACATCACAAAGGGGAGATATGAAGGGTTGTGTTTCTGAGTCTGGATACAAAATAAAAAGATGTTCTCTGATATATCCAGCAGATGTACAAATCGATATCTCATGCTTTTCTAGCTGTGCATTTCTGTTGTGTCTGCAGTCTTATGTAAGAGCAAATGAGACATCTCTTAGTACGTTGAAGTCTTTATAAAACAAAGTATTCAATCCATTTAAAATTCTCTCTGTTCTTCTCAAATGAATGATGAACATTATTGTATTTTCTTTCTCTCTTTCTAGTCCATGTCTCTATACTGGCTCATCTCGAGTTGTGTTGGATTGACACATAACCTGCTCTTGAGGTCTCCACGTTTCCGGAGTGTCTGTCGAATCCCTCCGACACGCTCGGACTCTGAATCTCCATACAAGGACATTGCAGCTGCCTTTGTGGCCAAGTACATTAAATAGATGAGTAAAGGAGTTACACAAGCATCAATCCCTGATTGTGGATATTTGTATATGGATCATGGCACTGTAACCAGAGGAAAAAAGTGATACGAAACTGCAGATTGTCTTCTTAATTGATTATGTAGGAAATTATTTATAAAGGGACTCCAATGTATAGTACGATTTTATGATGACATAAAAGATGGAACAGTATTGTGCTCTTACTGTATGTTTGGCATAACTATTGGAGGTTAAGCGTTGAGTCATAAAGATTCTTTGGCAAGACATCACCATCCCCAAACTGAAGGGAGGACAGGTTTGCTCCTGTTATTATAAGCCCAGTTTATTTTGGGCGGGGTCTAGTTCTCAAACCCAAGCAGAGGAAACCACCAAACTGTGAAGCAGTTCGAGACCCTTCACACGTCAACATGATCTTCTTTCTCCTGTTAACACTGACCATCGCGGCGTCGGCCAGCCGGGTACCTCGCAACTGCGGCACCTGCTACCCGAGTATGTGCGAGCCGCTGCCGGCCGAGGGCTGTGCATCCGGGGCGCTCTTTGATGCGTGCGGCTGCTGCGCGTCCTGCGCGTCTGGAGTTGGAGAGCCGTGCGGGGGACGCGGCGCCGGAGCAAAGCGCTGCGCATCTGGACTCGAGTGCGTCAAGAGCGACAAGAAGAGTAAAGCAGGCGTGTGCGTGTGCAAGAGCGACTATCCCGTGTGCGGATCCGACGGGGTGAACTACAAAACCGGCTGTGATTTAAAAGCAGCGAGTGTGAAAGCTGTGAGGGAGAAAAATCCCGAGATTAAGATTCAGAACAAGGGCAAATGCGCTCAAGGTGAGATTTGTGGTCACTTGATATTATAAACATGACAAATATTATATTGATGTATTATATCATATTTTCTCATATATTTTTTTCATATATAACTTTTTTATATTACTTTCGTTTATATATTCCATGTTGGAACAATATTAACAACATACGATATAAAAAAATTGTAGGTCAAATTTCACAAAATGTTAAAGATTTACGTTGACCTTCATTTATGGTCACTGATACAATATATATATATATATTATAATAATATGTAAAGTTTTCTAGAGAACAGTCTCTAAAGTAAAGGTTCCAGAAAGAACCTTTGGCATCCATGAAAAGGATTCTTGTAGAGGAAAAGATTATAAAAATGTTGGATATACATAGTTATTTTAGAAAACGTTCAATAGTTCTTTGGGGAACCAAACATTGTTCTTATATTTTTGGCACTTTTGTAGTTGTTGTGCAGCCCACTGAAATGTATATGCTAATATATTCTTAAAAAACCTTATATATTAAATTCTAAAGGTTTTGTAGTTATTTATTTATATATTTTTGGGCATCCATGGTAATTTTATTGTGTTCTTTAACGTGACCGAAAATTTAAAAAACATGGCGTGTAAATATATTATTCCTCTCTTTCAGCTATAATTCTATTAAATTTGTCATAATGTACAAAAACTACAAAAACAATTCATGACTATCATGTATTACAAAGTGTTGCTCGTGTGATTATAATGGCTTCCATTAAACTTCCAGTATTTTTTTTTTTAAACTTCCAGAGTTTATTTTATCCTGCGTAAAATGTGACCCTGTGGCCTCAAAGTATACACACAGAAACATAAAATGTTAACATCTGTGCACAGCTGTGTCGAAAACTACTTTTAGACTTCAGGGTTTTTTTTGCTCGGGTATTAACATAATCTAGATCCGGTGTTCACTCACATGATTCAGTGGTCATGTGCTTTGTGTTTCTGTATTCCCATGAGCACTGATACAGCAATCTGCCATTTGATCAGGACGACACGAATTTACACACACAGATATATTGTCAGTGTGTGTTGAACAAACAACTGAATTGGGCCAGAGGACATTGTTTTCATACAGGGTGGAAACGTTTGGTTATCCCTGAACAGACATGCCTGAAATTCCAGCCTCTCGGGTGGATATTCAAATGTGCAGAGGGAGATCTGCTCTGATCAAATAGCTCTGCCTTGTTTAGTTAAACACTGAAGCAGATTGTTGCTTTAGAGCCAACTCAGACTGTTTGAATCAGCGAACCTTCGTGTCATTTATTATAACAGCATTCTGGCGTGAGATGAAAAGAACTAAGATTTAATCCATGAAAAAGTGAGCTTTAATTGACCCATGAGCAGTAGGGCCACATTTTACAATGTCACAGACCTCAGCGGGACAAAAAGTAGGTTAAGTTGCTCAGTCCTAGCTCATGAAATTGCTTAGGAGAAATAAAAACAGAAACAAATGAGACAATTGTTAAGATACATGAAGAGTGTGGAGATAAAATAATCTGGATTTAGGTAAATGTGAACGTTTGAGTTCATATTGAGATCTTCAATATTGAGATCTGAGCTCAGTTTGTGACATTGTTGAGATCTCCTCTTAAACTCTAATGGAGACATTTGTGAAATTTCAGTTTTATTTTTCTTAAGAGAAATACGCTAACTAAACTAAATAGACGCTAGAGGCTTAGCATGTTTCCATTTGCTCTCCATTTAATCTTGATGTCTAGGAGACATAATTTAAGAGATCTCATCTGTGATCTATCTTTCTGGTGGAGTGTTCTACTTTTGATGATTATGACTTGGTGTACAGAGGCTAAACATCATTTTTAACTTAAGAGACGCATTCCAGATAACGTCCTTGTGTCGTCCTCATTATAACATGTCAATCACTCCGTCGTGCAAACTCTCTCCCAGAAATCTCCACTCTTTCAAGCATGAGCCCCACAAGCTGATAACATTTACGTGGCATATTTACATAATCATAAGTCGAAAGCAAGTTCTGAATCGTGTTTGTATGTCCTGCGCAGCACCTGTTATTGTGACACCTCCAGGTGAGGCCTGGAACATGACTGGATCTCAAGTCTTCCTGAGCTGTGAAGCCACTGGGATCCCCACCCCGGTGCTCACCTGGAGAAAGGTACAGAACATGTGTCGCTTTAAAAAATTGCTTCTCTGCTCAAAAAAAGAACCCTTAATGATCTGTGTCAAGTTCCATTATTCAAGTTATTTATAGTGATATATGCTGTAGCTCCGGGCAAAATCTTAAATGGAAAAAGGAAGGAGGGAAATACATTCCCAAGGATGTGTTTGTGAATACTCTACAGCTCAAGCTATGTCAAAGGATGTCCAACTCTATGAATAACGGTTTACTGAAACAATTGCATTACTAGCAAGGGAGGGTTCAGGACAGGAAAAGCTTTATCAAACATGCCATCAGTTATTACAGTTTTCCATGGTAGAGCTAACAGGATTCCGACTGTCACTAATCATAGAAATGTCTATAGGCTTAACTAATAGAATTATTCTTTAGAAATTGAACATAAACTGTTAAAGAGGCACCAGAAACCAAGATTGAATCAAATAAACTGCTTGTATTACCTCTAGAGACCACAGAAATGTTAAAAACAAACAAACAAAACTGGAGAACAGGCATGAGAAAGGGTGAAAAGAGTTCTGAAGCCTGATAAAAAAAGAAAAGTTTGCTGATAAATTGCTTAGCTGATTTACAAAAAATTTTTTAACTTCAAAACGTTTGTTGAGAGTATTACACATAATAGTTTATGTGCTTGTAAAGCGTATTTTTACGGGAATATTCCATGAATAAATCAAGTAAAATTATCTAAATGAATTAAACACACATCACACGATGAACTTAAATAAATCAAGTAGAAATATGAATTTTTTAGTTGAATTCACTCAATTATTTATTTTATTTAGAATTGAGATATTTGTTCCGTAATTTCAACTCGAATTTTGGTTAAAAAACAATAACACGTTTTATTTAGTTTACTCAATTCGTTTTATTAAATCTACTACACAGAATTGTTTTTAACATATATTAATGCTTTTTTAATTTCCTTTAAATGTGTTTTTTGTTATGCTGCAATATATTTTGAACTGAAATGTACGTTAAACATTTCCAGCACATTTTTCAATAACTTATTTTGCAAATCTGTTTAACAATTCTTCCAAACCAAAATTATTCATAAAAAACGACTTGTTTTGAATTAACACCTTTATCTTATTTGTATTTGGACTCATTCATCAAGTCAGTTTGACCGTTCTGATTTTCACAGGTATCTGATGGCATTGAAAAAATTGTGCCACTTCCTGGAGACAAAGAAAACATGGCAGTTCAAACCCGAGGGGGCCCGGAAAAGCATGAAGTCACTGGCTGGGTGCTGGTACGTTTATTCACTTTAATATAAACATTTTCTATTTGATGTTTCTATCAGTAATCCTAATGCAAGATCTCTAGAACAAAATACGAATCATATATATTGCTTCATTGCAATTTATATGCACTTAGCACTTACAACAGATGGGTGAAACTGATACTATTGCATCTGTTGCAGATATCTCCTCTTACCAAGGATGAGGCCGGTTCCTACGAGTGTCATGCCAGTAATATTAAAGGTGAAGCCTCGGCTATAGGCACCATTCATGTTGTGGATTCCATCAATGACATTCCTGCTAAGAAGGGTGAGTGATGTTAAATCAGTGAACTACAATGTATAACTCCTGTTATACAAATAACATACCTCAGGAGTTGTAAAGACATGCATCAGTTGAAAAGTTTGTGTATTTGTAAAGGACCTTTGTTTGCAGAACATGGCTCCATAGATCATGTCCCAGCATGCTGTGCAATGTTTGTTTAACCCATATCGGCTGTCGGGTCCTTGTGAGATGCGGTGACAAGAATATCTATAATAAATATGGCAACAGTAAAACATCTTGAAAAGGAATGTGTCCAACTTTGTTGGCATACTAAAAAATTCCAAAATGTTATCAATTGGAGTAATAAAGGAATAGTTCACCAAAAATAACAAATTCAGTCATTTTATTCATTTTCGGGTTAATTATCTGTTTAAGAACCAATGTGCCTGCACCAAACAAAGACATAAACTTGATATTTTCAGTTGCCTTCTCCCACATGACCGTGCCAAAGAAAACTACATTTCTAAAGAAGTCTTAACATGGCATCTTTTTTTAGATCAGCAGGATATATCCCGCCGACTACACCAAGTATGGATCCACTTATAAATATGCCAAAAATGTTAGTTACTCAGAGTTAAGATCTAAAACTTTGAGATTGAACCATTCTTTTATCTGTACTTGTGAAGACAATACAGACATAACAGGCTAATATGTACAATACAATTCATAGATAAAAATTAGTAAATAAACGCAAACACTGGTGTATGTCTCCAAAGTCTTTGTTTTATATACAGTTTTTATTTCTGAACTTTAAGTGTAACAGATAGAACGTAAGACATCATTGTCATTGGTGCCTCCTGTGTGTTTGTTTGCAGTGGTGAAAGATGAGGAACTATAAGGGGTCTCCGCTTCATGGCTTCTGGTGGAAGTTCTGCTGTATCGGGAGATCGTAAAACTGCAACTCGCTGTCGTTTACCTACACAATAAGCATGCGGACAAGCACATACCTTTTTAAGCACTGAACACACACACACACACACACTCGCACTTTATTCTATAGAAGTTGTTCAGGCACACAAAACACCAGACCCTGACATTTCAGCGTCTTCATTCATATTCTTTACCACTGCAATCTGTCTGCCCGCAGAACAACTTCGATAATGTAAAGCGCCAATCAAGAGCACCATCAAAGTCACTTCAGAGATGCACACACAGATGCACGTGAGCACATATCGCCATACAAACATTCAGGCATCCACACAAATTCGTTCATACTGCGTTTGAGGTACTCGGGTATCTCATCTCCACTTATCACATGCATGTTTTGCTTCTCTTCTGCAGTCATTTCCAAGATAAGTGTTTTTGTGTTTGATACAAATATCGTAGTCATTCCTTTGTACATTCTTGCAGTCAGCATCTATGGTGCTAAATGGAAAACATTTGACCGTTGACCGTTTTTGTGAACAATGTTTAAGAATCTTCCCCAGAGCTCAGTCAAAACAAAATGCCTTAATCTACTTCATCTGAATTTTTAAGGAATAGTCATGTAAAACATGCAGATTTATTCAAGATGATGTTTCAGCTGTAAAATGTAATGCAATGACACATTCACATTACAAATAGTTAACAGAATATGGATTGTATTTTGCCAGTGCACATACAGCTCTTTAACCATTACTGTTGTAGTAAACTCCTATAAAAGTCTGAGCATCTAATGGATTCGTTTATACATTTCTGATTTGTGTATCAATGAATAAAACATACTTTGAGAGTAGTGTATTGTCTTTGGTGCCTACAACTTTGTTAAGAACTTTGCTTCTTAAAACAAAACACAAATAACAACCTTTAACATACAGGAAAACCACTTTTAACTTTTTTTAAAAAAGCTTTATTTTATTTAGAGAGGAAGCAAAACAGCGCTTTTCCAGGACAATAACATGGAGAGTCAACAAAATATAAAAAATACACGAGCCCACCAAACAGGAAGTGCTGTTGGGTTCCATTCAAAATCAATTTCCTTACGATATGCCTTATGCCTCCGATTTCCTGTTTCCCATGACTCATGTGTTTGTGCGTTTAGCTAGTCATCATTCGTGGGGCGATGCTCATGGACATCAGCTCCTGGAACAAGAGCTTACAGGCATACGGCATCCTGACCAGAGAAATCTGAAAGAGCAGAGTAGAAAACAGGTCACTTCCTGAACACTCAAGTATTGTTTAAAAAGGCACTCAGACCGTCAACATGTTGTGCGCGTACAGTTTAAATACAAGGATGTTTTGTACTTTCTAAAAGATATGTCGAAATAACCTATGTGTTGCATATACTGGCTTGTCACATGCCTACATCCAGCAGAACTTAATTTTTGAATTATGCACAACGTCACATCTATCAGCAGCTGCTCACCTGTGTTTTATTGCGACAGCCCCTGCACTCATAGGTGTGTGTGCGAGTGTTGGCGATGGCCATGATGCCGCACAGGTTGCAGACGTGGACCTGGTACGGGTCAGATGCCTCAAAAAGCCTTTCCTTCAAAAACTGAGCTGCACCGTGAGCGATCTGACAATCACGTTCCATCTCTCCAAACCGCAGCCCACCGTCACTACATAAAACAATCAAACACATGGGTTTAAAGATTGCAGTGATTAAAAGACGAGAAGTGAGCTTGGATTAATTTGTACGCATTTCATTTAATCCTAGAACTACTTTGTATGAGATTTGTAGTGTCAACCTAAATGCTTATAATATAACATTTTGATATTATTATATTATGTGGCCATGAGAGCCTGCTTTGTCTGGTGATTTAGAGAAACCCTGGAAAGGCCCCATCTCACCGTGATCTTCCCTCCATGGGCTGTCTGTTGAGAATCTGGACCGGCCCGCGGGCTCTTGAGTGGATCTTATCGTCCACCATATGCTTCAGACGCTGGTAGTATGTGGGCCCAATGAAGATCTGAGAGGTCAGCTTACGACCAGTGAAACCGTTATATAAAACCTTTGAGAAACAAGAGCCGACACACTTCATATTGCAAGACTAGTTCACTCAGGCCACCAAAACACCCAGGCCATGTGATTTTTGTAGAATACAACAGACAAATTCTTCACCTCATTTCCTCTCAGATGGTAGCCGTATTCTGACAACAGGTTAGAGACTTTTTGTACGTTCACAGCATCGTTGAACGGCGTGGCATCACCAATCTCTCCTTTGTTAGCAGAAACCTGTGCAAAACAGAGAGGAGTTCAGCACTCGGACACTCGTGGTTTCCATGTTTTCCAAAACGTGCTCAGGTTTCACTTTACAAAAACATTAAAGGACGCAAGGCCAAAATGGGGTGAATAAGATGTGTTTACAAATTTATCTAAACTAGCGTGACCTTTGATGTTTCGAAAAGACCAAACATGTCAACGTGACTCAGCTGGAAACCTTTTGCATCCTCTTTAATTAAAGCATTAACAGATGTCCCAAAAGTATACAACAGTCACAAACAAACAACAAAACAGAAACACGAGCACAATACACAGTATTAGGATCAGAAAACCGAATTACCTTCCCCTGCAGACACTCGATCAAATGGCCGACTGTCATTCTGGACGGGATGGCGTGAGGATTGATGATGATGTCAGGAGTGATTCCTTCACATGTGAAAGGCATGTCCTAAGAACACATTTACGGTTCAGGTCAGACATCAGCACTTGGGTTTGATGGAAACTGTTTACAGTCCCTGCACTGCGAGTCTCTCAGCTATCAGATGTTTAGGAGACACATCCTGTGTGGAGACCTTCAACCGCACGCTAATCTAAACAAAGCTTGCCTACACAAGACAGACTCTTGAAATACCTTTCGGAATTCTGTTTCGTACCTCTTGTCTGTATTGGATACCACAGGTACCCTTCTGACCGTGACGACTGGCAAACTTGTCTCCGATTTGCGGAATGCGGACCGAACGCACCTGTAGAAAATAACACAAATGCTTTTGCTTACAGAGTATTCATAAACAACTCCATTAGCGCTTGTAAACATTCATGACCTCGAAGGATGTAAAGGAAGTTAAAGCTACGTGTCGATTCGTCTGCGACTGGGTTAAAGTGTAAACAAAGATGTCAGAATGTTGCGACTGACCGATCAAAATCTCCCGCTTCCCATATCAGTTTAATAAAACCCCATTAAGAAATTCTAATTAAACCTCATTTATAACCAAATCACTACCCACTCTGATTTTGCAGAACTTGTAGCCCTCCTGGTTTAGAGTGACCATGACTTGGTCGACGATGCCGGTCTCACTGGTGCGCAGGAAAGTGCTGCAGTCTCTCTTAGTGTAGCGGCGGTTGGTGCTGTCCAGCTCGTCGTCGTTCTCAGGAAGAGTCACGGTTTTGCCGATGATGACGTCCTCGCCGGATACACGTACGCCTGGAGCGATCAAACCATCGTCATCCAGCTTCTCATAGATGGCGTGTCGCATGCCTGAAAAACAGGAGAGATAAACCTAACCAGACTGATAAACCTCACAATACACTTTTCCATAAAAGGTTGCAACGGAACGCTAGCGGAGCATGATTAACACAACAAAGCTTCATTCTTCCATGTCGATCTCACATGGTTCTAACAAGCCGTGAGAGTCAACTTTACCACACAGCGAGACCATTTGCTGCTTGCTCGGTTCCTATTGTGCTCCACATACAGTAGATGCATGTTTTAAACATCCCATACGTACTGCTTGGCTGTGATTTGTAATTCCTGCGGTATTTTGGTTTCAGTGGCTGACAAAAACATGTCACGTTTGCTTAGTTAGGACAATGTGTCACCTTGACAGGTCTCTCTGGTGGGCTTCTCAAAGATCTCTTCCTGGTCAAAGCCTTTCTTCGATTCCTGTTCTTTATAAGAGCGGTAGAACACGGACCTGATATCAGAGACAGTTTATTCAAAACATTATTCCGATTGAAATCCAACAGGAAACAAGTTTATTTCTATAGTACTTTTTTCAATTTGCATGGTTGCAAAGCAGCTTTACAGGAAACATATTGACAAAGAAACAACAAAATAATATAAACATACAAGTATATGTATGTTTAAAAATCATTTGATAACGTTCATTTTTTCATAGTCTTTAAACATTTGCAACGCTAATTGTCTACGCAGAAGAGCAGATACCTGAAGAATCCCCGATCCACGGCAGAACGGTTCATGATGACAGAATCTTCCTGGTTGTATCCAGTATATGAAGCAATCGCCACAATCGAATTGATGCCTTTAAAGAAAACATTCACATCACTGTTTCTGAAGTATTTATAGCCCACAATGCATGTTGTAACTTGGTTTGTGTAAAGTGTGAGTATCAGTGTATTGTCAGACCTGCCGGCAGCTCTCTGAAGCGCAGATACTCCATGGAACGTGTGGTGACCAGAGGTTTCTGGGGGTAGTACAGCACGTGGGCCAGGGTGTCCATACGCACGTGAAAGTTGGTGATGTAAACTCCCATGGCTTGTTTACCCATAGCAGACTGGTACGTGTTTCTGGGAGACTGACAGAGTTGATAGGAGATTAATAAGCAACCAATAAACTCCAGTTCAAACAAAAAAGATGTCACGTTCACATGGGCTGGTACCTGGTTGTGATCAGGGAAGGGAATGATGGACGCACAGACTCCCAGAATCATGGACGGGTGGATCTCACAATGTGTGTAGGTGGAGCAATAAGCCACACCCTTCTCCTGAAGGTCATCAGGGGTCATGGCCAACATCACAGTCTCCTCCTCCAGGGTGTCGATATATTCCACCACACCACTGGCAACCAGGTCCTGCCAACTGTGCAAAGATCCTTTATTATGATGGAACTCTAAAATACTGTATGAAGTCTGAAAAATAGTCACACATCTGTACCTGTAGTTATTATATTCTCTCTCCTTGAGCTGGTCAATGTGTCGCCTCTTCAGAAGCAGTTTCTGTTTCTCCACAATAAGAAGCGGACGGCAGATCCTACCAGCGTCGGTGTAGATCCTGATCTCCCTTTCACGGATATCTCTGATCATGGACACCTAGAACGCAACAACTGCATTATTACAACCAGAGTACACTGAAGAATAGCGTAATATAAAAGTATAGTGCCACCATTCCATAAGAGCAAAGATGTAACAATTTAATTTGGAGACATTAACGTTTCAAAATTAAATCTTCAATCCTCGACTATCCCATTCATACAAGTACATTTTTTATTCCGAAGGGATACGTGATGTCACACCTCAGACACGATGATGTCCATCTGTCTCCTCAGTTTTCGTAGAGTGTTCATCAGTTGCTCGGGGTCTTTATGAATGCCCACCCAACAGCCGTTCACAAAGATCTTAGTTGCACTGAGAGAATTAACACACATTTGTACTGTATAAGTTACTTGTCGGTTTTTAAGAACAATTCACAACGAGTTCAAATAGATACACTTCGTAACCGAAAACTTGTTTGATTGCAA